>OZ024712.1:3344556-3781294 GCA_964016945.1 Microplitis deprimator | reverse complement strand
ACACAATCTCTAGTGTCACGTTTTTCATAGCTTATCTTTAGACGTACCTTGAAACAACATATACATATACATACATATCAATGTATATAAATCTTTTGTAGAAAGTTTTAAAATTTAATTTCACCGAAATGCACATAACACACAGAGTCTGTGGGAGTAAATAATATGATTAGGTCAACGACTTGCATTTTAAAAGTTCAAGATTTTACATTACTGATATGAAAAAAAATTACTCATTTACTTTAAATCTCGCTGTAGGTATACGGGTAATTTTTAAGTTTGACCGTTAAGTTTAAATCCGATTAAGATGATTCTTCGTGATACATATATATATATATATATATATATATATATATATATATATATATATATGTTCTTATGTAGTATATAATAACTCTTGTTGCGGTTTAGTAAACTGGTACCGTAGTTTGATAGGGTGGAGTTTCAAATTGATGAAGAGATTATTTTGCTGATACTTTGATACTTAAATATTATACGAAATAATTTTATCCCTTTTGAGCTGTACTATATAAAATACTAATATATCATTCTATATGTATGGGTTGATTTTATTACATCAATTCTCACGATCCTTTATTTTACACAAAAAAAAAAAAATTTGAAAAATTACAGTGTGAATAATAACAAAACAAAAGTTTAAAAAATTGCAGCTTACACTGTAATTTTTTCCATTCTTTATTAAAAAATTAATGTGACGTTTTCACTGCTGACATTTTTCATGACAATGAAGTTAGCAGACATTTAATAATATTCGGATTTTTTTTAACAAAAAAATAAATATTAAAAAAAATATTTTGAAAAATTGCACTTATAGTCTATAAAATTTTCTAAATGTGCATTTTTTTAGAAATATGTTTTTTTTTTTTATCATGTATCTGTTAAAAAATTTATTTAAATTTCAAATGTCTGCTAACTTTTATTTTATTTTACACAAAAAAAAAAATAATAATAATAAGGCAAAAGTTAAAAAAAAAACTGTAGCCTATACTGTAATTTTTTTCATTCTTCACTAAAAACGTATCGTTTATTTCGTTGTCGCTTTTCTGAGCTTCTAATTAGCTTGTGTAGAATTCATACTCTTCTCATTGGCCCATTATATAAACTTTAAAAAAAAAACACTTAATTTTAAAAATTGCGTATCAATCCACTAACGAGGTGTCTGGTCCGTCAGTTTAAAAATGAACTTACATCCGTGGGCGTTTGACGTATCGTAGCTCCAATATATAGATTTTAAATGGCAAGTAAAAAATATTTCAGACAATTTTAATATAGAATAGCCATACATACACATATACATACATATGAAGATAATCATCCATCAATCCATCAATCATACTCTCATACATACATATGACACATTCACACATCCTTGATAACATGTAGATAACATACATAATGATGGATAGAGGTAGACATCATGATCCATACAAGTTGAGTAGTCTGTGGCATGACATTGACCCTGGCATTGATCCCAAGTATCAAACTAAAACGAACCAACATCACATCACCAGAGTATGTACCAGTAGCAGCATGGCAGCAGTGGCTGCGATGGTTAAGCTCTAGAGCTGCTACAGGACGTCGGTGCGTACGCAATTGGTGGGACGGGTGTGGTGGCTGGAAAGATCGACCTTGCTACGACCCCGTCCAAGGTCGTAGACGCAGACGCCACTCCTCCACGTTATTCCACCACACTACCAGTAGAAGTTTACTCTCTATCTAGAGCTACATAAGCCTCAAACTTTTCTCCTTTCTGTCATGGTATCCACGACATCCCCCTACTCTGATACCAAAAAAAAAAAAAAAAAAAAAAGAAAAAAACTCGTGTTTATAATGCTCTTGGTTCGAAGACCCGAAAACCGAAAATCGCTTTACGCTAACGTCATAAGTCGTAATAATGCTATTTTAAATATGCGCGGGAAAAAAAAGAATCTGGGATCAATGAATTATTCGACTCTCAGAGAAATAAAGTATTATATGAAGAAATTACTTAATTCGAATTTTGAATAGATTTTTTTATTTTAATGGAAATTACTTTAGTTACACTAGTGTTCTAATTGCTAAGATAATTATTCCTCAAGTACTAAAAGTATCAAGAAATGATTTTTTTATAAATTTGCAATTTAGTTTACGAATTTTTTTGGTGAATTTTTGAAATAGATTTTTATAAATAAATAATTTATAAAACCTCGCAAAAAAAAAAATTTGTAATCTCAAAATTACAAAAAATTCCGGTAAAAATTATTATATTTTTTTTTTCGAAAACACTTTTTGAATTATAAAAATATACGGATTTATTTTTGTAAAAATTAGGGTCGGGGTGGGGGTTAAAGAAATAGTTTTCGGGAACTCAAATATGTTAAAGCTTTTTTTTTTATGATATTCAAAGTAAATAGAAAAAATTTTCGACTGCTGTCAAAACAAAAATTTTCATTTTTTGCGGGCAAAATGGGGACTCCCTAAAAAAGGTTAAAAAAAATTTCTGGATATTAAATAAATTTGATTAAATTAAATTTTCTTGTAAGTAATTTACATAAAGAAAAATTACATTACACATAATTATTGGATGCAAAGAAAAAAAAAAATTTCAAATAGTTTTTATCATAAAACAAAAGTCATTAACATTTTTAGACTGACACTTTCGATTTTTGAAAAAGTTTAACTACCGACTTTTAATTGGTAATTTTTTATTTGCTAATTACTATTTATTATTAACTTCAAAGTAAAAGATTTAAGTTACTTTTAATTCCAAAGAAGATATTTTTAAAAAATCAATTATATTTTGCTTAAAGTAATAGATTCAAAAATTATTAAAAGTTAATTAAATTTAAAAATTATAAAAATTTTAAAATTGATTATTGAAATACATCTCAAGTAATTTGACACCGAGGTCTTTTATTGTAAATTGATAATAAAAAAAATCAAATTGATTTCTGACTATTTTTTTACAAAAACAAAATTTTTCGAAAACGGTGAAAAAAAATTCAAAATAATGCTCAATTATATTTACAACTAATTTTGTAATGTTCAAAAAACATTTAAAAAAAAAAATTTAAGGTCTCTCCATTTTGTCCCCCTCTTTCCTATATATGGAAACCTGGAGAAAAATAAAATACCGAGGCTAAATGGGACACCATTTTTGAGGCAAAATAATTTTTTTTTTTTTTTAATAAGTAGGGTTAACATCATAAGACGTAACTATGCAATTTTAAATATGAGTTGACGAATATATTCGTGGAAGTTGAATCCACATCCTACTGAACAAACAAAATATTGATGGTAATGATTATAATTTTCGATGATGACCTTATAATACCTTGTGATGAACCGAATGTTCACCATATATGTATATAAATAAATACACCCAGTGTTTGATTGTATATCTTTCTCACATCTCACTCGAAATTCCTGTACGATAGTAGATAAAAGACTATTATATTTCGTGGTGTAACAACACCCGTAGGCAAGGCGTAACGACCATCTCGCGTGTGTTCTAGCTCTTAAATCGTTTCGTTGAAATCTGATGGATCGTAGTGTGTATGTACCTACACCTAAATGTATGGTAGATAGACTATCATCTTCTCTTAGTTTTTTTTTCAAATTTTATTTTTGTTGTTGGAATAATATATTAAACCATAGCGTACCCGCCATATGGATTAAACACTAAAATACACACGTGTATATTTATTAGGCGATTTTATTGAACCAGATTGTTGGGTTTTTGAACCTGGTGGTTAAATTTTTAGGGAAAAAAAAGTTATTGTAAATAAATAAATATCTCAGATTCGTTGAATTCATGCAACAAAATTCATTAGAGATTTTGGTGGAATATATACACATTTGGCATGACTTCGTCGAAGATGACTCATAAAGAAATATATATATATGTATGTTCTTATGAGGTCGACGACGTACCGTGAGGTAAGATATTTATGTAAACAATATTGTGTAAAATTTTAATTCTGTTAAGAACAATAAAACTTTCGTATATAATAAATCTGAAAAAAAAAACAATAATTGACATTTTGAGTCCCTTGAACTCTTTTTAGTACTTAGTTTTTTTTTCAACGTTGTTTTTATTGTGTGGGTTAAAATACTAGGTCATGACTTACGTCATAGATATCAACGTTTTTTCAGTAAATGCTACACAATTTTATTATACTTTTTTTTATTAAAGCATGTAGACACGTAATCTGAAATAAAATAAAATAAAAAAAAATTACGCGAGACATTTTTACTGCTATTTAAAATGAGCTTAGTTAAAATTGGAACGGATGAAAAAAATAAAAATAAAAATAAAATTTTGAATAAAAAATAAAATGTAATAATTAGGGAATTTTGAATATATTTTATTTGTGAAAAATATCAATGGGTGATTTATATATATGGCGGTCGTCATGGAAACTGCGAGCATGAATGTTTTGATGATTATATATAGAAGTTAAGATAAATCCTGTGTGGGATCACGTTTGTCAAATCCGTTGAAATCCCAGGAGAGCAACGCAACCCTTCTCTCAGACACTTTTGTATATATAGTTAAACAGATTTTGTCTTCTTAAGCTCTTGAGACACTTTTGTATACAAAATAACAGATAAGAAAAATTTGATATATTAATCAGATCGATTTATTTGTAGACATGTTTTTATTAAAATACAGGGAAACCTGAGACGAAATGAGAAATTATTTTTAAGATGAATTTTTTTCTAAATATCAAGTTACGGCTTGTAGAAAATAATGGGGTAAGTTGACTAGCCTAGATAGCGCAGCAAATTAAATTATTTTTTTTGTTTTTTACAATCGTAGTTTATTTTTTAATTAGAATCAGCTTTTTCCAGTTTTCAATAAAAAAAAACGCAGATACATTGAGAGAAAAATATTTCTTGAGACAGGAATATATATCCTGGATCTTGATAATTGTCGAGAATATATATTCTCTTTTAAAGAATTTATTGACAAGATACAAATAATATTTATTTTATTCAAATTTAATCATTCGTGAATCTATCGAGAGTTGTGATATTTAATATTCAATTTATTTCTTCTTTCAAAACTCTTTTCTTATGCAAAATATATAATATATTTTAAAAATTATATGAAAAAAATTTTTGAGTAAAGAAAATCTATTTTGATAAATTGCATTCTTTTTTTTTGGTGCTATCCAAATTTTGAAAGAAACAATTTTTTTTTACTGAAAATTTCTATTTGTTGACTGATCAACTTGCCCCATTATTTTCCAGAAGCTGTAACTGCATTTTTAAATAAAAATTTTTTTGTTGGCTTAAAAATAGTGTTCTATTTTGCCCCATAATCTCATTTTACCCCGGATTTATTCCGATCATATTTATCGGCGGTATCATAAATTTTTTCGAGTCTTACTAAAAATTTATTAGAGTAAAAATTAAAATTAAAAAAATATTAAATATATGTTTATAAAATTATATATAACGTTTACATAAAATTTTATTTTTCTTAAAGAATGTATTCGAATTCTTGAAAATACACAAACCGGTGTATATAATGTTGAGCTATTAATAAACACGCGGTGTGTGTTCCTGAGAGGTAAAATAATAAAAAAAAAAAGGTAACAACTTGCGTAAATGTCTATTTTTTTATAAGTAATTAATTAGGTTTACCTGCGCAGAAAAAAAGGGTTTCTTGGTGCAAAAAATTTAAACTCGACCCAAGTAATTTTTTGCATTATCAATTGAAAAAAAAATTTTTTCTACACAAAAAAAAAGGATTTCTTGGCGCAAAAAACTTTTAATCGCCCCAAGAAAATTTTTTTTTGCTTTAAGAAATTTTTTGCATCATGAATTAAAAACGAAAATTTTTTTGAAACGAGAAAACATTTTCTTGAGCCAAGAAAAAATTTTTTGAGGCAAGAAAAAAATTTCTTGCGTTAAGAAATTTTTTTTAGTCCTAAGAAAATTCCATGAGTGTGAATGTAGCAGACAGACAAATTTAAAATTATTAATAAATAGAGTAAATAATTAATAAAATTAAATTAAAAAAAAATGCGCATTTAAAAAATTGAAAAATTAATAAGTGCATTTTTTATAAATATTTTTTTTTTGATTATTTACTCGATTTATTTATAATTTTAAATTTGTCTGCTACATTCTCACTTATAATATTTTTCTTTTCAATTCATAATTCAAAATATTTCTTTCACCAAGAAATATTTTTTTGATAGATTAGAAAAAAAGAAAAAAACCAATTGAATGAAATATATGAAACCGTGATGATTTAAAGTATTATGATTTATGAGTGACGAAATCTATTCATAAATTGTAGGATTGACCTCCAGACAGCAATAACCAATTTAATATTCTTACTTCTTACTTGTTTCTCAGTTCAGCAATTTACGTGTCATGTGCTTTATCTCATTCCGTATCTTTACATATATATGTGCTAAAATCTCGTGTGCATGTAAACGGTATGCTCGTGTGATGGTAATGTGTAATGTAAGGAGAGAACGGAAAAGAAAATGAAAGATTCACGTGTAGTCAGGGTCATCGGAGTATCTGGTTACTTGATTTAACAAAATAAAAAAAAAGTATTCAAGAAAATAATAATTCATCATGAAAAACGAATAAAGAAAAACAACGTTAACAAAGTGTGAATCGCGGTCGTATATAGAGTCCAATAAATGTTTAAAGTTATTGTTTTTTCCTCTTTGGCTTGAATCCAATTTTATTATCCGCCAACTAAACTCAAATGTTTAACGTTTAAAGTTTATTCAGTTTCTCGGGGATATCATTTTGACTGCAGCTATTTGACAATTATTTGGCAGCTTCTTTTGATGTGAAAAATCAACTTGTATATGTACACATGTGTTATATATACGGTAAATTAATTCAGGCGAAAATTTTTTAGTATGTAGTATTTTCTACAGTTAATATTTTATAGAATAATTTATTGCCTGAATTATGACGATTTTACTTTGGTTTTTGTATAGATCAGTTGAAAATTGTTTGCGAAAAAAAAAAAATACGAGGGAAAGTGGAGCTCGACGTCCCTCTGAGCAAAAAAATTATTTTTTAAAGCTTCTGAGCATGGATACAAATTGTTTTCATATCTTCTGAACATCCGTCAAAATTAAAAAAGTGGTTTGAGCCTTCAAATCCTACACGAGGGCAAGGGGCTGAAATTACTTTTCTAAGTGATGGTAAATGTAGGATTATTTTGAAAAAAGTTTTATTGAAAAAATTTTCCCTTAGAACACGACCGGTCTACTCCGAAAATTGATTTTTAAAAAATTTAATTTTTTTTTTTTTCTACATAATGACAAAAAATATTTTTTTCAAAGCACGAGAATCTCTCCCCCAAAAAAAGTATAGAATGAAAATTTTTATTTCGAAAAAAAAATTCCATTTTTTTAGATTTTCTAGGTGTCTCGTTTTGCCCCGCATGCTTTGTTTTGTATCAGAATTTCTAATAAACGACAGATAACTTTTTTTTTTTTTTATCAAGTTTTGAAACTGAGCCGTACCCATACGAAAAAATTATATATGTGGGCAAATTCCATATATGAAACATATATGAGGCATATATGAAATTTGCCCACACATATTTTTTTTTCGTACGGGATAATACCCCGAGTTGCCCATTGTGCCCCAGTCTCCCCTAAAAATCCAATCCTCAAATACTGACCAAATTTTAATCGGACCTTATATATAAATATATGACTAAAGTGCAGTATTTGACAATTA
Organism: Microplitis deprimator; assembly: GCA_964016945.1. Classification (NCBI taxonomy): domain Eukaryota; kingdom Metazoa; phylum Arthropoda; class Insecta; order Hymenoptera; family Braconidae; genus Microplitis; species Microplitis deprimator. Next base: position 3,773,563 of record OZ024712.1, on the reverse strand, counting down.
ATCAAATTTATATCCAAGATATTATTTTCCTTGTATAATAGTCTTATATTTATTAAAATTTTCACATGACTTTTTAATTGAAACATTGTCTTAACAATCAAATGCTGATGTGGTACATAAATTGAATGTATTAAATTACGTAGCGTAGTACAAATGCTCTTGAAAAAAACTCCTTGATAAAACAGATCATATATCTTTATAATTTCTCATCGATGATGCTATTTTTTGTATTATGTTTTTCTTAACTCGCTCTTTTTATTAAATTATATTTTTTCGTTTTCTCAATATATGTACACTTTTTTATCGTTATTGTTATTATTAGTTTCTTTTTTTTCATGTATCATGTAAAGACACAATTGCTGGTAATCCATGTAGTCTTATCGTCTCGACATTGTACCGCGTGAGTCAACATTAAAGATTAAAAGACCATACTTTGCCTCGCGATGTCGTCAAATAAAAAAAATAAGGAAAAAAAAAACAATTATTACATATTTTTTTAAAAAAAAATTAGGTCTAGTATTTGTCATTATCACATTCTTTTTGTTTTTTTGTTCGAATTCTACTATACACAACCACCATGTGCTAGAAGAATGAAAATTTATTTTTAAATTATGAAATTTTTCTAGTTTCCCGCGCTAAGGTGTAATTTTAATTAATTTTGTTACTTGAGACGTGAGATTTATGTCTTATATATACAAGCAATTAATAAAAGTTAAAAGTGTTAATGATAAAAAAAAATCTATCGATTATCGGTTACCGTATGAAAGAACGTAAAATTCTCTTTTACTTTCAAGGTAAGACGCAATAGAGGAAATTGAAAGCAATAAAGGAACTGCTTATAACGAGATATAGCTGTAGACTATGGTATATAATCTGGTTACAAGCAACCGTTAAAGGGATGGAAAAAAATTGTTATAAATAACTACCCTGTGCTCTTTCACTATATTTTAATTCATTGATCCTCGAGTTTATTTATGTGTTTTGTACTACGCTCTTTTTGTAAGCAATTGCAGGTTCTCGTTTACTATTATATGGGGTATTAGGAGACCGGTTTTATTTTCCCGGACAATAATTTCCCAAGGCAAAATTTATCAGCAATAATGTGTAGCAAAATTTCCCATGATAATTTACATGATTAAATTTTATTTGGGTTATTTTTGTATATGGGAACATTATTTTGGTAATTTTTTTATGATGAATCGTGTATTTATTGGTGATGGGCTAATACATACGAGCATTACCTCAAAATATATATTTGTTTTATGTATATTTTGACATTAAACTCCTTAACTAGATTTTATAGTAAATGAAATAATTAACTCGACAACCATAAGAAATTTCTAAGAAATTTAACCTGATTTCCTATTAAAATTAATTTATTGAGTAGTTTCGTGTTATTGAAATAAGACCCTATCAAAAAAATCCATATGGGAATCCAGTCTAGATTTCTATGTGGGTTCCTACATGGCGTTTTCGGATGAATTCCCATATGGTTTCCTATAGGAACATTAATCTGTTCTTTTATTCATATTCGCGTATTAATAGACGATAGACATAGAAATCCAGATACCCCGGATTCTATAGAAATTACTTATAGAAACCCAGATTCCTATATGAATTTCCCACAAAGAACTCCATACATCCAAATTTCTATGTCAAGTTCCTACATGGGGATCCAGGTACCCACAGTTTCCTACATGGATTCTTATATAAATCCATATACTCCTATATTAATTCCTATGGATTCTTACATAAATCCATACTTTTCTATATGGATTCCTATGGGTTCCCATGCAATCCCACATGGATTTTTTTGATAGGGAGTTTGAATATAATCGTTACTCGTAAGCTACTTGATCAGTCGATTTTAAAATTTAATCAGCTCAAAGTCTTAATAAACCATTTTAAATGTGGCAAAAAAAAACATTTAGATCGATTAATAGCTTAAATCATAAATAAATATTCAATAACTACTACGGTTATAAATTTGATATAATATATAAATATATTAGAATAAAAAACTAAATGTAACTCGATTGCTTATAAAAGGCGCGAAGAATCAAACCTACGTACTCAGTAACTGGATATCGTTTTCTACTGCCCAGAAGAAAATGTAACGAAAATTGCTTGTAATCAGATTGAACTGTCTTACAAAATATACACCGGAACCGTAGTAAAAACACATTGATTGACTTTCCCTTTAATCTTCAAATAAATTAATTTCTTTAGTCGAGCGTGAAAATGAATTTTTTTTCTTTTATCATCAAATCTGAAAAAAGTAATATGATTTTTAATTATACACGTGCTATTTATATGTCTCTAACCTTTTAGACTATTTTTGTTTAGAAGAAAAAAAAAAAAAAAAATTTTACCAGCTCTGGCAGTTAGTCAGGAAGGAAGACATATAAAAAGTCTCAATTACCCAGGGCGGTTCTGGTGTCTCAATGTCTTTTACACATATCCATCAACAATTTCATATATTTCAAATTCATCCAACGGAGATAAATATATATATAGTATATAGATACATATATATGTGAATTTCCAGAGTTACGTTTTATGTAAAACGTTCCGGCAATTATTCTCACTACGGTTTTAAACAGCAACTTTCGCATCCTCCACCCCCACTTCTTTTCCTGGGTTCTCTACTTAACTCTTAGCTTGACTATGCCGAGATTTAGTTTCGCGTGTGTTATATTTTTGGCCCAGAATATTTCTGCGAATGGTGCGCATCTCGTGTATTTTAGAACACCGATGACATTGCGTCGTTTTTAGCGCGAGGTCAACTATGACCCACCGCAGTATGTAGTGTAAAGTTATCATACACAAATTTTCAACTTATGAACACGAAAGAGTATTTTTTACTTTTTGTTTCCTTGTTTTTTTCGTTTTTTGTTGATACATTTCATGAGTTTTTCAAGTGCACGAAAAAAGTAAATAAAAAATACCAATTACCCAGCGTAATATATGTGTGCATTTAAATATTGCATACATATGTTTGTAAATGTATTTCACAACAGTTGTTTCAGTATACGGATGCATGTGAGACGATGATTGTATATAATGCTTGCTTTGAACCTGCAGAGTTTACGACAGTGCAATGTCTCAGCAAGGTTGCTCATCGTAATGTTTTTGGCTCAGTTTATAAGATATGAGATGTATGTTGATGTGTATATGGTTTTCCAATGTTACGAGTCTTAGTTCACACAATCGTGATCTAGGTTTATGTTATAGTTGGTATAATACTTGACACTGTGTATAAATTGAGCGTTTAAAGACAAAATTTTGACCTGTATGCCAATAACCGTTTTTACTATCCTTGAAATTCTTCGTAAGTTAAAAGGAATAAGATATATGTGTGTAAATTTTTATACTTTATTACATGCATCCATTACATATGTAGGGAAACCCGGGGTAAAATGAGTCGACATAATTTCGGTTGGTTTCTGGAGTAAAATAAGAAATTTTTAAGACTAAATAAAATGAAGATTTTGTTTTAAAATTCTTAGTTACAGTTTGGAGAAGTAATGGGCAAGTTGGGCAGTACGGAAAAATTGATCAATTTTCGGAAAATTTTTTTTTTTTTCAAAGGATTTTTTATTTGAATTTTTTTTTTGAAAAATAGAAAAAGTTGACTGAAGTAAAATGAGCCAGGATTTAAAAAAGAACTTTTTTACTAAAAATTTGAAACTGACCTCACTATTCGGACTGGCCAACTTACCCCACCTTTTTTTACAAACCATACACAGAAAAATAGAATTTCTTGGCGCAAAAAATATTTTGTATTATGAATTGAAGAAAAAAATTTTTCTTGGCTCAAGAATTTTTTCTCGCCTAAAAAATTTTTGTTTTCATTTTATAATACGAAAAATTTCTTGGGTCAAGTAAAAATTTTTTTAGAACAAGAAAAAATTTTTTGCGCCAAGAAATTCTTTTTTTCTGTATAATTAAGAATTTTTGAATAAAAAAACAAAGTTACTTAGTCTTAAAAATGGTGACTTTTTACCCCATCTTCTCTATAGTAATTAAACTAAATTTTTCAGCTATCGGACATTTAAAAGACTCATTAAATATTATTGGTACTGTAGGTAATGAAAAAGTTCTTGAATTGATATAAATTAAAGTATATTTAGTAATAAAGACGTATAGAAATATTTTTAACTTACAATTCTAATAATATTTATTAACGAAGTTATGCGCAGTTGATTTTTTAGACTAGAGACACTAATTAGCCATCTATTAATTACTGTTACAATAATAAAAATTTAATATAGTAATGTTTCGATATAAAAAATGATGCGACATTGCTATAAACTAAATTTGTAATCTCAGTAGATAACTATTATGAAATCTTTATCTTATCAGCGGTCAAAATAATTACGCCAACTATTAATACTTACTATCATATTGATTTCTGGTGGTGATAAAATTCGATTGACAATAACACAATAAAATATCGAATGAAAGAATTGTAAAATTTTCATATTGTCTATAATAATAAATTACATGACCTTCCATTAACGTAGAAATTTTTTTTTTTAAATATTAATCATTTAAGTAATTAATGCCTTCCTTTAAAATTCAAACATGTAAATAAATAGGCATTTAATTTCATAAAGCATTCTATGAAAAATAAATTTTTATTATTTAAAAATTTCAATGTTTTACTATAATAGGAGTTAAATACGCGTGCTCGAAAATTTTAAATTTTTTCCCGGGTCAAAAATAAAATTCGATTCAGGATCACTTTTTTTTTTGGTTATCGATTTGCCGGCGATTTTCAGATCAAAAAGTCAATTTTCTTATTCGAAAAATCATCAGATAATTAATTTTATATTTGTTATATATCATTCTTTATATATATTATCATAACCAGACCACAATCATATGTATGCATATTAGTTGAGTAAAAAAATTCATGTCTATTTTATACCGTGTGACAATAAGTGAAAACAAGCTCGTTCATTAATGCAATACTTAACATACATATTTTCTCACGGTATATTTAACTGGTCGCATATACATATAATATTACCCGCGGCCATTTAAATAAACCTACAATTATCATATTAATAACTGCAATTACTTTCACAGTGCAATCATGAATAGAGTATAATTAGTGTAAAAAATTTTGGTTATTTTCAGTAATTGCATAATTCTCTAATTTGTATACAATAGTGTTTCTTTTACAATTTAGTGTATTCATTAATAACGAGTCGGTCATTTTTGGTTAAAAAATCAAGCTGATCGTGTCTGTAGCTGATGAACTCATCGTTTTATCAATATATTAGTACATGTGTGCCCTAGGTATGGCAGCGTATGTGTAGATGGCTTATAATAGTCTGATATGCAGAAGATTTGCAAGTGCGCATACGAAAAATAGAACGAAAATTTATAATTTCGCGTATGAATAAAAGTTTAGAAGCTATTGGCATTGGAAGGAGTATAAAAAGTATCCAAATTGATCATGTTAGAATTTCAATATTCTGACTAGATTATAATTCAAAAAATTCCAAAATTTCGTAGTTCTTCAGAGGGTCAAAGAGTCTGGATACAAAAAAAAAGAGGATATTTTTGTGATTTTTTTTTTTTTAGAGTATGTTCTTTATTAAAATTTTAAAAATTTGTGACATTATTAAGCATCATTTCAAGAATATTCTGCTAAAGTTTCATAAAAAAATATTGAAAAATAAGCCAGTGGTAGTGGGGAGAGACGAGTCACCTCAAAAAAAAAAGTCTTCATGTCGACAGGAAAACTCATGGCTGCTTCATCTGAAATCAAAAAACCAAAAAGATTTCTTTAGTACATAAGTTTATCTTGGATTTGAACGAAGGAATAAACAAAATATTCATTTTTGAATTTTTGGTAAAGATGCAATCAAAAAACTCTGATCTTTACCAAAAATTGCTCCTTTTGGTTAATTAAAAAATAAGTAGTTATTGAAAAAAACAAAAATCTTTCGTTCAAATCCAAGATAAACTTATGGACTAAAGAAATCTTTTTGGTTTTTTGATTTCAGATGAGGCAGTCATGAGTTATCCTGCCTACCGCATGGAGACTTTTTTTTTAAGGTGACTCGTCTCTCCCCACTACCTCTGGCTTATTTTTCAATATTTTTTTATGAAAATTTAGCAGAATATTATTGAAATTATGCTTAATAATGTCACAAATTTTAAGAATTTTAATAAAGAACGTACTCTGAAAAAAAAAATCACCAAAATCAGCTCTTTTTTTGTATCTCAGACCCTTTTCCCCCCTTAATCAAATATCTTTTGAAAACTTGAAAATTCCAAGTAGTATTCAAGTCAACACTCTATTAGAATTTTAGTATAAAAAAAATTCTATTCGGATAAATTTCAAATTTCAAATTTTTTTTTTTACAATTCTCTATATATTTCATTTCTATTTTTGTTCAACAACTTTTTGTAAATGTTTCTACAAACTTTCAAAGATATTCATTGCTGTCATACAACCGCTGAAATTTTTTAAAAAACGTCATATATCGACGTTTGCAATTCCCTAAAAATTGTACAGTTTTACTACCGCCACTTGTCCCTTTTACAAAACAAAATTGTCAATGCGTGTGGTAACATATAAAACAACTAATAACGATGTAAAGCTCTCCTTGAATAACCCATACCTTGTAATCAAGTAATGCGTAGTTGGTTATTTAAAAAAACGGTAATGTGTCGATAAATATAGACAGAAATATTGTGTAGTATGGGGTAGGATGACGAGTGATCCGGTAATATTATTGGCTATGTGGCTTTTACAGAGAAAGTTGTAACATATTCTTCAGAGAGAAGTCTTCTCTCTGTATTCTTGTTTTCCATCCCATTCGATTCTGTTCCATAGTCCTTGTACAGTTGCAGCATCATCAAAAGCATCATAAAACTGGAAGCACTAGCTGTGCTAAAGAAGTGTTCAAGAACGTTCGTTTTACTGCATGTGTATGTTACTACTCAACTCTGTCTACTCGTCTGCCACTCCTTGATCAATACCACACCAGGACTATTCTCCCTGTCCCTGTGTTTTACTGCATACGCACTTCACTTATATGATCTGCTCATGCGTTTATCATCATCAATTTTTCTTACATGTATACAATATCACTTATATACATCTACATAAAAAATTTTATGTTTAGCTAAATTTTTTTATCATTACTCTGTAAAAAATTGGCAGGGTAAAATTCACTTCGAAGGGGAGTTGATTATAATTTTTTAACTCCGGTTCCCAGTGAAATTTACTCCTAAATAGAGTTTATTTAAATATTTAAACTACGAATCGGAGTGAATGCCGATTTAAATAAAATCCATAATCACTCGGAATTCACTCTCGATTTTTTACAGGTGTTTTTTAAGTAAAAATTTGATCAATTATTTTAACAAACTGTTAAAAAAGCGTTAAAATTAACTTACATGGAAATACCAGTGTTATTTCCAGTGTAGTCATATCATAATTTATAGATATTAATTTTATAATTAATTGGAGTCGTATTTAATTAACAAATTACGGATTTTTTGTAGTTTTCAATGTCCTAATCTATTCTCAGAAAATTCAGTAATTGTGTTTATTATGCTAAATTTTTAATTCCAATCATCTAAAATGATTAGGCCGTTTTTCAATTCAAAAATAGTTAGTGTTATAATTTTTTTTATTAGAATTAATAAATTAGGATGATAACAGTTACTATCAGGATCGTAATATTTACTATCAGGATGATAACAGTTACTATCAGGATGGTAATATTTACTATCAGGATGATAGCAGTTACTATCACAATAGTAACAGTCACTATCACAATGGTAACAGTTACTATCACAGTGGTAACAGTTACCACCAGAATGATAACAGTTACTATTAGGGAGGTAACAGTTACCATCAGGATGATAATAGTTACTATCAGGATGATAACAGTTACTATTAGAATGATAATATTTACTTCTGCAATAAATTTCGAAACACTATCAGGATGGTAATAATTATTATCAGGATGATAACAGTTACTATTAGGGAGGTAACAGTTACCATCAGGATAGTAACAGTTACTATCAGGATGATAACAGTTACTATTAGAATGATAATATTTACTTCTGCAATAAATTTCGAAACACTATCAGGATGGTAATAATTATTATCAGGATGATAACAGTTACTATTAGGGAGGTAACAGTTACCATCAGTATGATAACAGTTACTATCTGAATGGTAATATTTACTATCAGGATGATAATATTTATAAGGATAGTAACAATTATAATTTCTGATGGTAACTGTTACCATCTAGCTTATAAATATAACTATTTAGATTAATAATAATAACTAACTCTAGTTAACATACAGGATTGTAACAATTATCATAAATATGGTGAATATTACAATCTAGATGATTTATACAACCATCTACATAATATTTACTACTATCGGATTAATGGTATAAATTTTACCATAACTAGATAGTAATTTCTATTATTTAATTTACTGAGTGTATGAAATTTATTTTGAATTCCAATTGATACAAGAAAAAATATTAATACTGTCATCGATGTTATTTTAATGTCACATTCGGTGTTAATTCTAACATCAACAAACTTAACACCCGACATCTTGTGGAATTACACTGATTTTTTTTTTACAGTAAACGTTTTTTTTTTTTTTTATAATACAGAGTAGAAGTGCCGTTTTTGGCCACGTTAGGGCTACTTTTGGACACTTGAAAAATTTTAATAAATTAATTTATAAAAGACGCAATAGCATAATTAATTTTTAAAATGTCCAAAAATGGAGCAGTGGCCACAAATGCTACTTCTACCCTATAACTTTACTCCATCATGTAAAAAATTTGTGAAGTGAGCGTGGAGTAAATCCAGAGTGAATGTGGAGCAGATGACATTTATTTAACCCCCTCAGGAAATTTACTCCAAGGAGTTTATTCAAATATTTAAACTCTGAATCGGAGTGAAATCACCCCAATAAAAACACAAACTTTCTATTTATTCCGTATGCGGTAATTTTTTTTACCAACTCTAAAACTCCAAGTGCCAGAGTGAATTCCGATTTGAATAAAATCCATAATCACTCCAAATTCACTCCAGATTTTTATCAGCTTACATAAGGTCGCTTACGATAAATAGATACATGAAGAAATATATATGCATATACAATTATTAACCGCTTATATGAATTGAATGAATAAAAAAAAAAGTTACAAGATCTCCTTACTCAAGAGCCCTTGTCTAACTTCCATTCGTTATTCTTGACAATCCAGTGTGTACGTATAATATAATGGCTTACTCACTGGGCAACGTCCTTTCAACATGTATAAATCGGTGTCTCGTTGTTCTTTTCCATTCTCTCTTACTCTTTGTATATTTATTATATATATATATTTGTATATTTGCATGGTATATGTGAGTATGTTAGTACTAAAACCGGAATAACATTTATATATGTATGTGTACATATAAAACGTCATTGTAGAATTCTAAACAGGCTCCTCTTCTCTTTTTCTTTGGCAACAAAATAAAGTAAATAAATGAATAAAAAGTAATAATAAAAAAAAATAAGTAAACAAGTTTTCTTAGCAAGCGGCAATTTCGTGAGCCGGCTTTTGCCTTCTCTTCCTCATGGATTTTACGACTCTCTGTGGAATCATTGCACAAGTCCCACTCATCCTTATATTCTGGGTCTCTTACACTCTCTCCTTTATCTTATACTCTTTCTATCTGCCTTAACCATTTATATATACGGACTTTTTTTTTCGCTGTTGTTTTTGATAGCGTACATACTTTTTTATTTATTTTTACTTCTCGCGTTCCAACCACATACCCATTGCGCGAACAATCTCAGTCGGATGATCGTTAACGCGATAATAGATATCCAAAGGTGAATAATATATATATGCAAAATACATGCATACTATATATATATAGATATATTTACTGTGCACATATACAGCGTATTTTATAATTGTGATGGTGGAGTTTATTGTAATTTTTGAGAGTCAATGACAAAACGACTTGAACAAAAAACACGTGCAATTTAACCTTGTGTTGTATATTTATTTATATAGGAATAATAATAATTATCTTTATGTCGTATTACGGGACTTTTAAAGTGACACTTTCTTATATATTTTTTTATGAACAAGTGGCTTGTCAATAATAACCACTTTCACTTGGTCTTTTTTCACTTATGATAATCGAACACGGTCTAAATATTGCAGTATAAAAAATTGGGAGTGACTTTGGATTTTATTTAAATTCGAATTCGCTCCGTCACTTGGAGTTCTGGAGTTTAAAAAAAATTACTCTGCATACGGAGTAAATAAGGAGTTTGTTTTTTTAGCTGAGTGATTTCGGAGTGATCTGGATTTTATTTAAATCTGCATTCACTCTGATTTGGAGTTTTAATATGAAAATAAATTCCTTACAGGAGTAAATTTCACTCCGAGGAGATTAAATATCCTAATAGCACAGTTTGCATTAGTAAAAGTTTCCTCGAATTTTTCGTCAAATTTCCGTCAACTTCAGATTTTTCCATTTTTGACGTCAATTTACTATTCAATTTGACGTAAACTACCCGAATTAGAATGCAAATTCATTTCAAAAGTTGACTAGAAAAAGTTGTCAATTTTCAGGTAAATTTTTACATCAATTTATTGTTACTTGATTTGAAAAATTGTTAAGTATTTTTTTACCGTCAAATTGTAGACATTTTTATGCATAAATTTGCTTACTTTCTGATGTGGTAAGAATGAACATTACCAATTTTTTTTTTCTAGTAAAAAGTTACCTCTAAATTGAGGAAAAATTAACCGAAGATTTTTCTTTACAACTTTTGCTGTCGAATTGTCAGCAAATTCGAGCAGCAAATCTCAGACAATTTCAATATCAAATTACTGTCAATTTCAAGCTAAAGTGGCTATAAGGGTCCAGTACATTTTTATTAAAAATTTTAAATTTAAAACCAAATTTGAATTTTAATAACTTTTTTATTAATCAAAATGTGCAAAATTTAATTTTAAAAATTAACACTTAAAATATTGTTACACTCCGTTGAAATAAACTCTCTATTTACTCCATATGCGTACTGATTTTTTTAAAAACTCCAAAACTGAGTGACAAAACGAATTCAAATTTAAATAAAATTCGTAATCACTCCCGATTTTTTACAGTGTAAATTAATTGTTATGTAATAATTAAAATTTATTTTTAACAATGCATTTAAACGAAATGTAATTACATATTGAATGGTTACATACAGCAATAACTGCAAGAGAACCAGCAGTCAAATATATTCCCTCAACTGCAATTAATTTATGATTTAATATTTAATAAGTCTTCTATGCTTTGAGTCAAGAAAATCGGTGGGTAAATTTCAAATATTCCGCGTTTTAGTTCAAGCACGTTCAAAGTCGTATCGAAAATTTTCGGGTCTTTCTAAAATCAAATTAAATAAATTAATTTTTTTTTACACAGTTGTTGTCTAAATTAGTTTATATATTCGCAAGGTGTAGACTAATGTCCCAAAAACATAAACAACAACAAGATATAGTTTGAAAGGTGCGGGTTAATTTGTCTAACGGAGAACAGATGTTTCTAGTGACCTCGAAAAAAAAGGATAGGATATATATACACATATATGAGATCCTGTTGAAATCTAGTTTTAAAAAACTCCCATTAGATGACCTTGATATTTTAGACAAACCTGTTGTCCACCTGCTATTCTAAAGAGTTACTCAATGGCTGCATATTTAAATTATATAGCCACGCAGAATTCAGATACAAACATATAACTAAGTCATAAATTTTTTTTTTATAAAAATTGAATGTTACTATATTTAAAATTTTTAAGTATCAAGACCTGTCATGTTGCTGTGCAAAACTATACAATTTCAAAAATATTGCTATTAAGTAAATTTTAAAATAAAATTTATCTCAAAGAATTTATGTTACTTTGGTTATTTTTATAAGAACATATTTTTTACTTTATATATGTTTGTTAGGATTATCGAGTATGAAAAGTTACATAGCAAAGAGGATTTGTTACATTTTTTGCACACATGCTTACAAACAGATGACAATTTCGAGCAAGACATTTTCAGAGATAAATTGAAATTTTTTAAATATATAACATTTCAGTTCATGATTAGTAACAATAAAAATAAACACTAATTGACGGAATAATTTAATACGGATTTTCAATTTATATATTGAATATATATTTATTTATATATTTACAGATATGATTCTTATATAAATGTATACAAAGTGTTTTATTAGACTACGCAGTTTCGTCGCAAATATATCATAGGACATTATTATGGTTTTCTGACGTATTCTACCTCTATGTATTTGAAAACTGCGTAGTGGCTCAGAACTGCGTAGCTGTTTTCCTTCTCCGCAGTTCTTTGTAACGATTAGTAGTGAAATAAAATTTCACCATTTTTTTGGAATAGGCGAATTCTCGTATTGAACCAAATCGAATTATAATATTCGATTCAAAATTCAAATTTTTGATTAATTTGTATTATTCGTAAGTTTTCGTATTAATTTATTTGAACTCGAATATTCGATTTGAACTTGGAATAAAAATTTTTTATTAAATTTGTGGTATATTATAAAAAATTTTAGCAATAATTTATTAAAAAAAAAAAAAAGAGTTCTTGGAGTGAGAAAATATTTTTATTATGAATTAAAAATAGAAATTTTTCTAGGGGGGTGGGGGAGGGTACATTTTTTTGAGATGAAAAATTCTTTTTTCTTTTGTGAATTTATATTTTACAAATAATTCAAAAACTGGCAAATAAATTCGAATTTTTCAAATAATTTGAAAGCTAATAAAAATTCGAATTTTTGAATTTGAAAACTGACAGATAATTCGAATACTTGTGAACAATTTGAAAATTGACGAATAATTCGAAAATTTGAGTGTTATTAGAATTCTTTGATTAATTCAAAAACTTTAAAATAATTCAAATTTTATAATTTTAAATCTGAAAATTTTTTTTAAAATTTCTCATGAACCTAAAGTTGTCAGACAATTAACAATTTTCGGAATTTTGTTCAACAAATCAATTAAAATAATAAAAAAAAAAAAATATGCACATGTAGAAAATTAACAAAACGATAAGTGCAATTTTTTAAAATATTTTTTTTTTTATAATTTATCATTTTTATAAAAATCCAAAAATTATCAGACGTCGGCTAACTTCAGTATCAAAATTTGTCAATGATCCGAAAATTAAATAATTCGAGTTTTTCGAATCATTCGAAATATTCAGTACAATTTTCAAATTGAATATTAATATTCGATTTAACACGCGCACCCTTATATTTTTCAAAATTGTAATTTATAGCTAAAAAAATGTGACCAGTCGTGATCATATAAAATTACCATGATCCTGAAGCTAGCAGAAAATTAGTAATTTTCGGATTTTTTTTTCACCAAATCAATTACAAAAAAAAACAAAAACTAAAAATATGCACATGTAGAAAATTTAAAAATCTACAGGTGCAATTTTTTCAAATATTTTTTTTTTTATAGTCTATCATCTAAAAAAAAAATCCAAAAATTATTAGACGTCCGCTAACTTCAATATCATAAATTATAATCCTGAAGTTAACAGGCAATTGATAACTTTATGAATTTTTTTTTTACAACAAATCAATTACAAACAAAAAAAACTAAAAATATGCACATGTAGAAAATTTAAAAAACTACAGGTGCAATTTTTTCAAATATTTTTTTTTTTGTAATCTATCGTCCAAAAAAAAATTCAAAGATTATTAGACGTCCGCTAACTCCAGTATCATAAATTACCAAATAAATGAAATTATCTATCGCTAAATATTACTTTGCCGTAATCAACGATCTCACTTAAAATACTAAAATGTATTATTGATACATATATATATTTTTACCATATAAAAAGCTACTGATGGTACTTGATCGATGTAATAAAGTATAAAATAATAATGCAGTCTCTTGTAAAACTGCATGTAAGCGAGGATGATAATATGATAGAGTGGATAGGAGGAGAATCCGATGCACAGGCTATACTATGCAGTATATATAAGTGGGGATTATAAGCGTCCTTAGTTCTCGGGTGATTCGGCCTTGAGACGCAGCGATGCTCAATGCACCGCTGATGCATCGCATAAAGTGAACTCGTTTGTACCATCGGCATCACCATCACACTTACTACTCTCACTGCTCTATGCAATCTATCTACTATATCTATATATCTATATATATACACTTTAACCTACACACTATTCCACTTGCTGTGCGGTTCACCGGAAACTGCAATCTCTCGCTTCCCGAGTGAAGAGGCCACAAGATTGATCTGAAAATTTTTTTCTTATTATATTTCAATGACAACTTCCGCGTAACTGAGTTTAATTAAATCTATCGTAATAATTAGAATTTTTTTTAACTTTTAATTAAATATATTTATTATATTTATATATAGACATTATATATAATAATTGTTGGATAAGTTCATAACCCAAAGACTTGGTTATAAGATAAAATTAAAAATAGGTTCTAAATACTAGGGCTGGTGCATCGTACGGTCGCGTTCAATGGCATTCGTCCAACGTGCTCGTTATATTTGACTTTAATTATTTTTTTTTTCCCCCTTTTTGTCTCGCTACCGCATTAAATCGTAGATACTAAATAAAATAAAATGATGTTTTATAAAAATAATTTATGTTTATATTTATAGTTATAAATAATAATAAATGACATACATGAGACATATGATAAAAAAATATATGTGTTTAATATATTTAAATTAAATCACATGTGATATGTGCGAGGAAAGAAGAGATCGAGTAAAGAAAAGAGCATGATAAATTAACAAGTTGAGCGTTTACTTTTTTATTGGGGTTTACTTTGGCCTTACGTGCAATTGCGTATGCAAGCGGATCCTCTACGTGCGTCCGTTCGATTACCCGGTGACCCAGAACACTTTCGCAGTGTGTAACCTTCCGGGACCGGTCCTCAGCCCACGATCTACACTGTAACCACATTAGTACAGCTGCATTACATGACATACTCGAGTCTTTGGTAATTAACCTTTTTAATTTCGACGGAAACAAAACTGTAGCCATTTTTTTTGTCTTGAAGAAACGTGGATAGTATGCAGGGTCTGCAGATATTATGGGTTAGCATTGACCCTAAATGGTCACAGAATTCAAAATATCTCTGGATATTTTAAACTCAAAATTTTTATATTTAACTGTTGAGAATTTGAACTCAAAATATCTCAGTAACTATTCAGTTTTTGAAAAAAGTACATTATACCTTTTTTTTAGAAAATTTAAAGCTCTACAAAAAAGGTTTCATATAATTTTTCAAATAAATTGATATTTACAGAGGTATTTCCAAAAAACCAATCACACTTTTTTTTTGATAACTTTTAAATTTTTCCATGGGAAATTTTTTACTTCTTTTATTAAAATTAATATAATTTTTGGAAAATTTTAATTTTTCATAAAATTTATGTCAAAATACATTTATTTTTCAACGATTTGCTACAAGATTTAGTTAAAAATATTAAAAAATAACAAAGTTGTGTTTATTTTTATAGAAAAAGTCTGTTTTCCTTTTTTATTTGTCAATTTTTTTTTTTTTTTATATGAAAAAAGTTGAAATTTTTGATAAAAATCAATTCTTGCTTTTATAAAAATATTCTAATAATATTTCTATACACAGAAAAAAAATCGGTGCTGCAACAGGACGCAGTCCTGTGGGAGCAAAATTTGAATTCGTCTTAAAAATTTGAATTTTTTTTCAAATTTTCAAATTTTACTATACTGACAAGAAAAATTGGTACTTGAAACTTGTTCCTTATCCTATTGATGCAACGGAAAAAATTCTGTTGCTCTCACAGGATTGCGTTCTATTGCAGCACCTATTTTTTTTGCGTTTAGATTTTCTTCTGCTGATCAAAAACGCTGTGATCTTATAGACCTCTAGTGATTTTTATGATTCCTGCGAGGTTTAAATTTTCTCATCAGATTCGCGTAATAAAAAATCATTTTATTCAATTTTTTAAGGTAATCGGTTTCCTTAAGCATTAAAATTTAAAATTAAGTGATTTTCCCGCCAAAATTTTTTTAACATGAATTTAAAAAATAAATTTTGCCAAAAATTTTAAATTACGAATCTTGTTAACCAAGACATCAATACTTATTTATATATATATATACATGTATATACATCAGTGTATTACAATAAATAATTATATTAATAAGATAAACGACAGAATATATAAATATTAATTTGAAATCTATATGAAACATTAAAAATATATATGATGTTTCAATGACCTCGATCATAATTTGAATAGTAATTCACACTTATTGTATATGCAAAGCCATATCTTCTTTTTTATTATATAATCACTTGTTTCTTCATACATTTAACATGACTTTCTTAATTTAAAATAAATATTTAACATTAAATAATAAGTAATGTTAATAATTTGTTAGATACAGATTAAAATAATATATATATCATATTGTTATCATTCAGGTAACAAATTAAGTAAATGTCAGCATTCATTTACTTAAAGATATTTCTGATAAAATAGTATTAGCAGTTTAATATCAGCCTTATTCGCAATAACACTAAGATTTATCCGTGTGAATTACTGATGAATATACAACAGCATCAGCTGAACAGATAGTCACTGAACGATTGCTAGTATATTATACACATATATATATATATAAATATGTAGTGAAGTGGAGGTAACCTTGAGAGAGTCAGTGAAGCGACGGCCATTTTGCTGAAAGATGCACTTTTGTTTTTTGCCGACCAAGCCTCATTCGTTTGTATCCGTTCTTCTTCATATTTTTCTTCTTCTTCTTCTTGAGTTCACAACTATACATATATATGCTTTTCTTACTTTTTGTTTTATCTCTTTCTATGTATCCGTACAACTCTCAACTTTGCTCTCAAGTCTCACAAGCCTTAACGTCTTGTGTCCTTGTTATCTCAGCGAACCGCGTGGAGCACAACAAAATCAAGATCCATCCGTTCGTCCTACATGCCTCCTACCACAGATTACCGGTATTCAATGCAACCGCCTTCTCCACCCGTTTCCCCTTTCATCTTGACTTGTTTTATTTTTATAATTCTCATAATTTTATATCTTTTACATACGACACAGCCATTTTTTATTTATATTTTGTCTTTCTCAGTTACTTTTGTGATTTAATCCCTTATATATAGGGGGTGGGGGAATGGGGTATACCCAAAACTTTATGAGATTACTACTTTTGCAAATATAATTGAGCATTATTTTGAAGGTTTTTTGTTAAACTTTTTCAAAATTCGAGTGTCAGTCAAAAAATGTTAATGACTTGTTTTATGATAAAAAACTATTAAAATTTTTTTTTTCTTCCTTTGTATCCAGTAATTATGCAAAATGTAATTTTTTTTTTCCGAGTACGTTCTTTACTAAAATTCTTAAGATTAGTGACATTATTAAGCATCATTTCAAGAATATTCTGCTAAATTTTCATAAAAAAATATTGAAAAATAAGCCAGTGGTAGTGGGGAGAGACGAGTCACCTTAAAAAAAAAGTCTCCATGTGGTAGGCAGGACAACTCATGGCTGCTTCATCTGAAATCAAAAAACCAAAAAGATTTCTTTAGTACATAAGTTTATCTTGGATTTGAACGAAGGATTTTTTTTTTTAATAACTACTTATTTTTTAATTAAACAAAAGGAGCAATTTTTGGTAAAAATCAGAGTTTTTTTGGTTGCACCTTTACCAAAAATTCAAAAATGAATATTTCGTTTATTCCTTCGTTCAAATCCAAGATAAACTTATGTACTAAAGAAATCTTTTTGGTTTTTTGATTTCAGATGAAGCAGCCATGAGTTTTCCTGTCGGCATGAAGACTTTTTTTTTTTGAGGTGACTCGTCTCTCCCCACTACCACTGGCTTATTTTTCAATATTTTTTTATAAAAATTTAGCAGAATATTCTTGAAATGATGCTTAATAATGTCACATATTTTCAAAATTTTAATAAAGACCGTACTCTGAAAAAAAAAATTACAAAAATAACCTTTTTTTTTTTGTATCTCAGACCCTTTTCCTCCTTAATATCCAGAAATTTTTTTTTCACTTTTTTTAGGGGATTCCCATTTTGCCCGCAAAATTAATTTTTCTTTTAATGGCAACTGAAATTTTTTCTATTTATTCTGAATATCAAAAAAAGAAAAAAGATTTAACGCGAGTCCTCGAAAACTTACTATTTCCTTAAGTACCCCATTTCCCCCCCTCCCCTATATATACATCCCTATTCTATTTATAGTTAAGATAGTGCTTGACCCCCGTTGCATCGTCATCGAAAATTTCTTAAGCCTCCCTCGGATTTCTCAGATCAGACGGCTACAATGAACATCATATTCCTTTTTCCTTTTATTTTTTCTTTCATCTCGTAAGATCTATCTCTTGCGCGAATTCTATCACCCACATCACTTGCTTTGTGATTTTGCTCTACTCGACGTCTATTATACTCTGGTCATCCATCATAACCGCTGATATTATTCACCAGAAAAAGAACTTAATTGCTTTGATCTACATTTATTTATATGTATGATATATAAAATATATTTATTCATTCATTCAATAAATATCAATAGTTTGTTGAATAAAAAAAAAAAATAATATGTAATAGGTCACATGGAATGATTATAACAAAAATACGATCAACATTTGTTTGATTAGAATTAAATTTGAATAAAATTTAATTCAAATTTCATTTTCCATAGACTTTTCTTAGCATAGTCAATATGAAACTTGTAGTTGTTACAAGTGTTCATAGATAATTTTCATATTTATAAAAGGCTTGAAACACTTGTTACTTTAAAACCAATAAAAATACATACTTAACTTTATAAATATTTTTTGTATATTAAATTTAATCCCATAAAAACAAAATGATAAAATCCAGCTGAGTAAAATAAACTATAGAAAAAAAATAAAATTTTCTGTATCGTGACTTGAAATTTTTGAAAATAATAACAAACAAATACTGATTCGACTTATTTTAATAAAAAATAATTATTCAATGACATTGTAGGTCAACGAACAAGTGTACAAAATATATATACATCAATAATCGTTAATGAATATATGTACATATATATGTAATATTTTAAGTGAATCCAATATACAAAATGTTGAATCAATAACGGACAAATATCATATATATACATATTGTAATCAATTTTATTTATTATTGTCCACGTGTTCTAGTCTACACACAAATAAAACGCGAACGACGATCCCCGCCAATCATTCAACTCGATTCGCGTCGAGGCTACTCTCACGTTATCATCGTATGTACATACGATGAGTCCGCGACCGAGTCATTTATAGCAATTCGAGGTTATTTAGTTTTTTTTTACGATCGAAAACTCTGTCCGTTTAATATATTGCTCTATTTATCTTTTTCATATATATATATATATATATATATATATATATATATATATATATATATATATATATATGAAGGGCGTGAATTAGTAATTATTTGGGTCGAATCGAATCGTTCGAATTTTCTAATTATTCGAACTATTTATTAATTATTGCGAAAGTTTACTTATAATTTATTGCAATTAAATTAGAAATTTGACATTTTAATGTCGAACCGCATAATAGAAATTAGACGGTCCGGAAAATTTCCGAAATTTTGAACTCTAATTTTCGACATCTGATTATGAAAAATGTTTAAATACTCTCCCTTTGAAATTTTAAATAAAAATATTGATTAGTTTCATCTCCTCTACTGATCAAAGGCGCTAAAATCTTATGATACTGAAGTTAGTCGATGTCTATAAAACAGTAAATCCTGAAATAAATATTTGAAAAAATTGCGCGTACAGTTTTTTTAATTTTCTACATGTGCATATTTTTAGTTTAATTTATTTCTGTAATTCATTTGGTGAAAAATAAATCCGAAAATTTTTAATTAACTTCTGGATCATAAAATCTTACAGATTCCTTATGACCGTAGTGACCCACACCGGAAGTGTAACCAAGGGTTAAAAAAAAATAAATAACTAATAAATAGTTCATTAATTTTCTAAGCCGCATTTTGAAATTAAAAAAAAAATATTTTAAAACAACACAGAAAAAAGGAATTTCTTGGCGCAAGAAATATTTTGCACTATAAATTGAAGACCGTTTTCGAATTTTTTTTTCAACAATTTAATTTACAAAAAAAAAAAATATATATATATATATACACATGTAGAGAATTGAAAAAACTACAAGGGCAATTTTTTTAAATTGTTTTTTTTTACAGTTCATCGTTTTGAAAAAAAATTAATAAATTATTAGACGTCAGCTCATTTCAGTATTATAATTATCTATGATCTTGAAGTTAACAGACAATTAGTCATTTTCGGATTTTTTTTAAACAAATTAATTACAAAAAAAAAACAAAAATTAAAAATACGCACATGTAGAAAATTAAAAAAATTTCAGGTGCAATTTTTTCAAATATTTTTTTTTTTATAATTTATTGTTTTAAAAAAAATCAAAAAATTACTAGACGTCAGCTAACTTCAGTATCATAATTATCTTAAGACAATAAAGTTAGAAGACATTTGAAAATTTTTGAAACTTTGAAATAATAAATTAAAATATTTATAAAATAAAAAAATGCACATGTAGACAATTCAAAAATCAGTGGATGCATTTTTTTAAATTTTATTAATTCCTTATATGTAATTAAAAAATTGTCGTATGTCTGCTACATTTACACTCATAATTATCCATGATTCTGAAGTTAGCAGACAATTAAAAATTTTCAGATACTTTTTTAAATAAATCAATTTAAAAAAAAAAAATTTGAAAATATGCACATGTAGAAAACTAAAAAAATCCTAAGTGCAATTTTTTCAAATATTTTTTTTTTCATAATTTATTGTTTTTGAAAAAATCAAAAAATTGTTAGACGTCGGCTAACTTGTGTCATTAATTATCTTCGCACTGGAAAGAAATTTATTTCTCGCGCCAAAAAATTTTCTGTTTTTAATTTAAAATTCAAAAATTTCGGTCAAGTGAAATTTTTTTGCGAGTAAAAATTTTTATGATACTGAAGTTAGCCGACATCCAATGATTTTTGGATTCTTTTAAAAACGATGACTTATAAAAAAAAAATATTCAAAAAAGTTGCACCTATAGTTTTTTGAATTTTCTACATGTGCATATTTTTTTTTTTTTTTTTTTTTTCAATTGATTTGTTTGAAAAAAAAAATCCGAAAATTTTTAATTGTCTGCTAACTTCAGGATCATAAATTTTTTTTCTGCGCAATTACAAAATAAAATATGAACTCTAACATAACAAGTAATAAATAACAACCGCCATAAATACACATAACAACAAAACAAAAAACATAAATAATATTAAAAATAATATATTTTCATTACATATTATACATTAATGATTAAATTATTATTACACAGTAGTGATTATCATGTATTGTTATGCGCAGTCGTGTTGAAACAAATCCCATGTTGCGATAGTGCTGCCGCCATTTGAATGTCGCGGTTAAAAAATCAAATATGTCGCCGGCGGCGCAACAGCAACTGGCGAATCGAGCGCCTTAGTCGCGCGCTTGCACTCTCAGCGAATAGCTGAGACTGAGTGTATGCAACAATCCGGTCTTTATCGTGTATTATTTTATCCGGCATACATAATAATAATAATAATAATAATAACAACAACAAATAATTAATAATACCAACAAGCTTTATTTGTACAACTGCCTATTATTGTAGTGATGCTTAAACGTGTCATCGTTGTAACAACAATTTAATTAAATAAAAAAAAAAAAAAAAAAACATTGAGGTGACGCGTTGTCGATTTTGCGTAGTGGCGGGTAAATTAAATAATTTAAATTTTAATATTAATTAATAAATAAAAAATAAAAATAGTGTGAGATTTAAAATAAAAATTACGGATAAGTGATTAAATATCGAGATAGAAATGACGCGCCGGTGTGTTTATCGCGTCGACGCAAACTTTTATATATAGTGAAATAAATGTGTGTTATTATTTATTATTTTATTATTTAAATATAATTATTTTAAAAATAAATGAGCGACAACTAACCCGAGACTTGTGTTATTGTGTGCACGTGTGCGTTGTGTGTAAGTGTGGAGTTGGAGCTCGATATATTATTTTATGATAACGCGTGGATTTTTATAAACAGCTGTACACATATATATATATTTATATTTATATATATTTGTGGGACAAACTATCGTTGGAATATATCATGTGAGTATTTAAATATTTCTGAGTTATTATTATTTTTGTTTTATTGTTGTTATTATTATTGTGTTTTTTGTGGTCTGATCTGTGAGAATGCGCACTGCGTTCGCGTCGATAGACAAACGTAGAGTGGAGCCTGGGGGTAAGCGGGAAGACATCTTGATATTGTGAGTGTTTACGTTTAAAAACGTGCAGCGCGAAAGGGTTAATGGGATATTTTTTTTTTAGGAAATTCGTTTTATGTAGATGGAAAAAAATACGATAATTTATAAGTCGGACATGGTCTGAAAAATTATTTTAGTTAATTAGACATTTTGTTTTTTTAAATTTAAACCTTTGAAAAAATTGTGATACTGAAGTTAAGACAATAAAGTTAGCAGACATTTAAAAATTTTTTGACTTTTTTTTAACAAAGAAATAAATATTTAAAAAATATTTTGAAAAATTGCATGTATAGTTTATTAAATTTTTGACAAGTGTATTTTTTTAGAAATATTTTTTTTTCATTATTTATCTGTTAAAAAAATTTTTTTTAACTTCAAATGTCTGTTAACTTTACTATCATCTGAAGTTAGACGAATGTGAATGTAGCAGACTTCAGAAAAATTTTAAATTATTAATAGCGAGTAAATAATTAAAAAAATAATATTTAAAAAAAATGCACTTATTACTTTCAAAATTTTTTAAATGCGCATTTTTTTATACTTTTTTTTTATCAATTATTTACTCTATTTATTAATAATTTTAAATTTGTCTGATGTCTGCTACATTATGATATGATCCTGAAGTTAACCGACAGTTAAAAATTTCCGGATTTTTTTTTCCAACAATTCAATTACCGAAAAAAAATAAAATTAAAAAATGCACACATAGAAAATTTAAAAAACTATAGGTGCAATTTTTTTTAATATTTTTTTTTCTTATAATTTACTGTCTAAAAAAAAATCCAAAAATTATTAGACCGGTTAACTTCAGGATCATCATTATCATACTGAATTTGGCCGACGTCTAAAAATTTTTGGATTTTTTTAAAAACGATAAATTACAAAAAAAAAATATTTTAAATAATTGCACTTATAGATATTTTAATTTTCTACATGTGCATTTTTTTAGATTTTTTTTTTTTTGTAATTAGTAGAAAAAAAAATTCAAAAATCGTCAATTGTCTGCCAACTTCAGGATCATGCTACATTCACACTCCTAAGTTAGACGTCTAATAATTTTTGAATTTTTTTTTAGAACGACGAATCAAAAAATAAATATTTTAAGAAATTGCACTTGTAGTTTTTTTAATTTTCTACATGTGCATATTTTTTTTTATTTTTTTTTTTTTTGTAATTGATTTATTAAAAAAACATCCGAAAATTGAAGTGTGAACGTAGCAGACAGACAAATTTAAAATCATTAATACATAGAGTAAATAATCAATAAAATAAATTTTAAATAAAATGCAGTTTTAAAAAATTTGAAAATTAATAAGTGCATTTTTTACAAATATTATTTTTTTAATTATGTACTTTATTTATTTGTAATTTTCCATTTGTCTGATCTGCTACATTCACACTCATAATTAATTTGTAAAAGTAACATTAATATAGGTCATTGCACTTCATAAAACATCTGATGATATTTAATTTTTATTTACTCTTCTTATCAAAAAATTAAATACCGCAATTTTCCGGAAACTTTGTCTGCCTCGATAATTTTCCTTTAAAATTTAAATGTAAATTTTACCTCATACCCCTGGTGAAAAACTTAATCCTCTTATTTTTAAACTTTTCCTCATTAAAAGGAAAATTTTCTAAACAGATATAATTATTAGTTTTACTCCAATTTTTAAAATTTAAATTTCCCGCAGATTTATTATTTGCGTCAGAAATTCGGGATTCAAATCTATTCAGTTTCTGAGCTCAACCGCATCTAAAAATTTCAAACCTGATCCAAAGACGACCAATTTTTTTTTTTCACTTTTTAACTGCTGGCCCAATTGACCTCAGAATCACGGAACTCAATATGAATTTTAAGTTACTCACAAGTTCGAATACTAAAATCAAAGGCTTAAATATTAGAGAATTTTTTTTCAAATTTTTCTAAACCCATGTATATACATAACATATACATATAGAATATGTGTACATAAGTATTACTTTTGTGTGGCCTCTAATGTTGTCTCGTAATACTGATACGGTTGTATGTCACTGTAGCGGATATGACTTCAAAGCCATAGAATTTTTTACCCCGAAGAGAAAATCCGTTAATGAAATTTTTCTGCATACAAGAGGAAGATGTATCGAGTATTAGATATTCATATATATGTATATGTACACATAAATGTATATGAAAGAGTAAATAGAGTAATTGTTGATGCATTTACTATGAAACTAGGGAGAACCCTTATTACATATATACTTCTCGAGGTCCATAACTATATATATTCATATATATATTTATATATATACAAAGCTTTAGTTGAATTACAAAGGTCGACGATTGATCAAGTACAGAAATAGAACAATCGCATTTAATCCGATTGAGGGTAATAACTATTACGTTGTTATTATTTGACATTATATATATTTGTATTTATCTGCATATATATATTTATATATATCTATAATTATTATGACAAACCAAAATATGTTTCAATAGATTATTACGCTGTAATTAATTTTCGGATTAATTCCGGAGTGATGAGTGAATGCAGAGCGAATTACTGTTTATTTATTTAATCCTCGGAGTAAAATTTACTCCAGAGCGGAGTTTATTTTAATATTAAAACTATGAATCGGAGTAAATACGGACTTATATAAAATCCAGACCACTCCGCTGAAAAAAAAACTCCTTATTTACTCTGTTTTCGGAGTGATTTTTTTAAAAATTCTATACTACAAGTGACAGAGTGGATTCGGATTCAAATAAAATTTGAATTTACTCCCAAATTTTCGCAGTATAGACTTCCACACAAATATATAATATATATATATATATTACTGAGAAATACAGTCCACTCGTTATAAGCCTCTTCCCCTCAATCGACAGGTACTGAGTCTAAACAGCCCCCACTTAACCACTTTTTTGAGTTTCGTAGCAGACATCCCGTTATAAGCCTCCGTTAAAATTCCATAAATTATAAACTATCAATACGAACAAAATATCTAAATTAATTATGAAAATTTACTATCGATCTTTCGCGGATAATAATTTTATAAATATTAAGTTAAATATTATTTATTGTTGATAATTGTAATAATTAATTACAATTAAAGCTTCTGTTACAATTTAAAAGTTTTATTGAACATTATGTTGATTAATAACAATTATTATTATTATTACTGTAATTAATACCATTGTCATTATTATTTTTTCCATTACAATTATTATTTGTGTAAAAAGATAAGTATTTATTTTAGCGCATAAGCACTAGAAAAATCGGGACATTGACGTATGTAACAAAACGTAAATATGACGTTTAAAATGATATAAAATACACAGGCTTATAACGAGTAGTCGAGAACAAAACTAAACGCACGGTAGTGGAGACTGAAATTTCAAAAAAAAATTTCCCTGTTCCCGAGACCAGTCTTATAACGAGTAGTCGACTGTATTAACAGTTTTACATATCAGCTCAAGTCACTAATCTATTCTATAATGAAATTTTTTTTTTGCTATAAAAAAGAAAAGAAAATTTTTGAAATGTTTTAATTAAAAAAACCCCTTTTTTAATTTAGCTTTTACTGGAAAATTTTTGTTATGACCACAGTATAAGTGCATATTTTATAAAAGAATCTAGTCCGGTTTGACCCTTTAACGCTTGCCACACTTTGTAAAGGAGTACATTCTTGATCCTGCGCGCTTTGCTCTGGTATTCCAAGGCCGCGAGATTACACGTACGCGCAAAACATAAACTATGTATTACTACGCATTCATCTGAAAAACAATTACGTCTTGTAAATAAAAACTCATTTATTGTAATTAGTTTTTCAACCATTGACATAGTCAACACTAAAAACAAAAAAAAAGTTAATTTATTAATAATCTTAAATTGAAATTTTTTTAATTTGTTTACAAAACAATAAAAAAGATCTGTATTTTTTTCTCTTTATTATCGGTTGTTAAAGGAAATATTCCATGCAAAGTAGACGAGGTCGAAGTAATTGCCAGACAAATCTTTGTTGGATTGTAAGACGGTCAAAGTACGCAGTGTAAAATTTGGGTTGTGACTATTTTTCGCTTGTGATGCAACCACGGTACGATGCACCGCCTAACTTAGCTATATATATATATATATATATATATATATATATATATATATATATATATATATATATATATATATATATATACATATAATCGACGATGGTATATGTTTTCCGGTAGGTTAGTAGGCGTTAGTTACATTAGCAGTACTGCTCACTGTCTACAATTTCTTTTTTAGTGATTTTCAAAAGATCTAAACAGAAAATAAGAATTTTTTGACACAAATAATTTCCACTTGCTTCAAAAATATTTTTGTTTGACTCCAGAAATTTTTCGCATTGTAAATTAAAAACAAAAATTTTTTTGAATCGAGGAAAAATATCTTGTGCTCAGAAATTTTTTTTCCAACCCTAAGAAAATTTTCGTTTTCATTTCATAATGAAAAATATTTCTTGTACGAAGAAGTCCTTTTTTTTTTAACTCCAATTTCTATCGTTTATAACTTCTAAATAATTTATTATTAACTGTCCGTCTACTAGAGTTTTATAATTTATCAAAAAATTTAATTTTTTTTTTGTTTATCAATAATTTTTTTTCATTCCTCATTTATTTTTACGTCAATTAAATTTTGTGAAACTAAACATTTCACTATTTTGTAATTAAATTCTTTACAAAATCGTCAAAATTTTTTCAATCTGTTATTTTGGTCTCCTTCCCCTAGACGCATAAAAAAAAAGTATGACAATCGATTGTGTTAATTTGTCTGCAAGCCTCTATTGAATTAGTGCAATTTGATCTTTTTGTAGTTGATAATTTTTCTTGATATTAATTGTATCCAATATCAGTAATGCAATTCAATTGAGAATAATTCAGAAGAGAATAATATCTCACATATCCATTTGGGATATTTCATTCAATAATTTAATTGAATTATTGTTATTATCATTGTTAATACTTTTATTATTAATAAAATTCATAATATCCCAAGTACAAAAAAAATTTTTGAAAAATCGTTGGCTATTCTAAACTTCAAAATGTGACGATTTTTTTTTGGTAAAATTTATAATTGACTTCATACTATTAAAATGTACTAAAAAAAAAAAAACCGTTCAGAAACAGTTAAAAAATAGCTTTTTCTGACTGTATTTTGCACTGAAACTAATAAAATTTATCACTTTTAATGATGATTCAAAGAGTCTAAAAACGTTTATTTCTAATATTCAGTCAATTTTTAACTTCCCGCTATGAAAATTTAAAATTTTCAAAAAAAAGGGAAGTTATTGGTTTCGGTACGATTTTCAAAAATTGAGTTTCCATCAGATCTTGAAGTTTTGAGGTCCTACGAAGTGATTTTGACTATTTCCAGATGGACATCCGTGTGTCTGCGGATATGTGTGTATGTAAACTTTTTTTGTCCGACATCTTTGGAACGAATTAACCGATTTGGACGATCTCGACCGCAATCAAAAGGGCTTACCAAGTGTAGAACTGATTAGATTTTGGAGACGATCCTCTAGTAGTTCACAAGTTATTGTTTTACAACTTGTGAATTGTTTGACCGATTTCTTTCTAAGTTCGATCAAATCTAAGTCTTAACAAGCTCTTTCGATTGCTGCAGAACACATGCAAATCGATTGATTACTTTTTTTCATCGAAACAAATATTTTTCGGTCCAACCGTTTTTTGAACTTGAAAACGACGGAAAGTTTTGGGGTTAACCCACAGGGTCAACTTTCTTTGTATTTTCAGAAGTTTAAAAATCGTTTAAAAGCAATTTGTTATTGTGTCACGTTTTGTAGTTTAAAATAGTCAACGCCTTTTCAACTTTTTTTCTCGGGACATAAAATCATATCGTGATACATATATATTTTCTCACTTTCACTTGATTAATTTCAGTATTACGTATTCTCAATAATTTTATCTCCATATACAGATATTAATTGACTTGGTAATAATTTTCTCAAGATTGTGGCTTTGTATAATAGACTTGTTTTGTAGCTCATGTCAGGTACATAATGAAAGTCATTAAAGGTGTTATTTTGTATGTAAAATTGTTATTAATATCCCGCTACGTAAATTGTTAAATTTACTGCGAAACAATTTTTTTTTATTATATTTTTATAAAATTATGCGTACTTGACGTGGTATTTTTACTGTTATTTTTATGACTTTTTTTTATGTATTTGATTACAGTCACCAACAATTACTTCAAATGTATATATTTTTCTATTATTTAAAAAAAAATATTTCATTTAACTTATCAACTGCTTTTATATTTTTTTAATTATGAATGTTTTTTATTACGAAAAAAATATGACTTATCGTCTTAATTTTATTTTATCGGTCCAAAAATTAATTTCTATTTTTAAAATATTTATTTCTACTTAATTACGAATTTTATCAAATACTATTTTCAATCGACTCAAATAATAATCAATCAAACTACAGAATTTAAAAAATTACATTTTAGTACTCTCTAAACATGAATAAATGAAATAAGTGAATATTCACTAATTCCAAGTGCAAACCGAACCATTAATTTCAAAAAGTGTTTCGGTTGGCACTCAGAATTACTAAATATTCACTTATTTCACTTATTCATCTTTAGAGAGTACAAGTAACACACAATTTTGCCGCTAGGTGGCTCAATACATTTATCGGTTATTTATTTTTCTCGCATGCACTCTCTACTTATTCAGAGTAGAAGAATAATCACGTAATTCGACTAAGGGCGACTTAAGGGGTAGTTCCAGAGATTGGAGATGGCCTAAGATTTTCGGCTGACATATTAGCATCTATATGCAATACATTTCTGAAATCTAGTCATCCAGTAGAAATTTACTATCCACCCGAGTCAAAATCTAAGTCATAATTTAAAACTTAATGAGCATTGAAAACCTACATTAGACTTTTTAGGACATAATTATTGTAAAAGTTTGAAATGAATCAACTTAGACTTGCAAAGGCATGTAGACCTACAAAGACATATATCATGAAATGAACCAACTCGGGATTTTTTAAATTTCAATTTTTTTCCGCGCGCGAAAAACGTTCTGATGTTCAGGTCCACGAATAATCAGCCATCTTATTCGTCTGTATGACATCTGGCTATTCGGAGTAACGATAAAAATAAAAAAAATCTAAATTATTGTGACGAGCTCCATGGGTATTAATTTATTCCCAGCCCTTGTCTACGAAATATCACCAGGGCGCTATCAATCAGACAATTTTTCATTCCTCAAAATTCAATACCTAACAGATAATTTTCTAAGTACACAAATAATTTTCAATCCGTGTAATATAATTGAAGAAAAAAAAAAGAAGTGAAATTAAACAAAGTGGACGTCACTGTTTAGACACATTAATGGAAAGTGAAGAGAGACCGTGCAACGAGTTTGTATGTAGCGGCAATGCTGCATTCAGTGATTCTCAAACATTTTATCATTCTTTTATCCTCGCATCCATATATATATAAGTATATCTCAACTAGTACATATATAGTATACAAGAGAGCTGTTGACGGTACTCTTGCCGCGACGGGATGTATACGAGGTGTGTGCATACGCCTGCGCACGAGTCCCACATTCTTCGCCTGCATCCACGAGGTCACTGGCGATAAAGGTCAATAACTATTTGTCCGGCAGACTGCGCGCGCGATTATATCAATACACATGATTATACATATATATATTAATATACATATATATGATATGACACAATAATATAAGTACATGTTCTATCATTAATTTTACATCCTATTAATGAAGATTTATTTTGTTTTTCCCATTCTCAATTAAAATCAGTTTTTTTACATACGTACTCATATATAACATATATATACATATATATGTAGTTTTTAATCACATGTACATTTATACATGCACATGCACAAATAAATAATGTATAGAATAGTAGACATAAAATATATAACAGAGGGAGAGAACGAACTTGCACGCATGACGTCACCCGACGTATCATTTTTAGCCTACATACTGTGGATACGCAAGTGAAGCCTATATACCCAGTAAGAGAGTTAAACGTCTATGCTACTTGCAACTTGCAGCAGTTTACATTCTAATTGTCATTAATGTAAACTACGTTACGATAACGCGGTCTATAAATATGATGATAAATGCATGATATACATATATGAATACGAATAATATAATAAATAGGGATGGTTGGATGTTTACTGCAGGGTAGGACAGTATAGGCTGCTATTGCAGATAGAAGGGCAGCGATTGTATAAAATGTTTTCACGTTGATTAGTACGAATTCAACGTCGATGCGTCGCGACAGTCGCCGGCCGGTTAAGTTTCGTTGCATACATATCGCGCTTTCCCCTTACATTGCATTAGTTATACTAACCGTGCACACGACTTTCGTCCTATCCATCGCATATCGTATTGGTAAACCTCCGGTAAAAGAATTTTAAAAAACTTGAGAGTCAAAGAGATGAATATACTCTCGACTTTTTTTTGCACCACAAAAAAATGGGAGGTGATTCGAGTACATTTCAGTGCCTGACAGAAATTAAAGGGTAAAAAATATATAGAGATAAAATAGATGAGGTTACAAAACAGATAAGACGCAGATCAATAAAAGAAGATGGATTTGAAAAGAGAAATTTTGATTTGTCGGGCATGTAGATGAAGATAATAACGTATATATGTATATATATTTTTAAATGGAGATTTAGCGCAGAATTTATAGTGACTGATAGCAAACATAACTTTAGATTGACGTTATGTAGATTGTTGAGATATGATTAGATGTATAAGACAAGCAACAACATTGATATATTTCTCTTGAGACGGGTTTTCTCGCGTGTACAAACCGACTGACTTGAATGTCTTGTCTCTTGTCTTTTTATTTCTATTCTTTTTACGCTCGAGTTACTTATTATACCCATTACTTATATACTTTACACATATATACATATATATGTGTGTATGTAAACTACACACAGTGTGTAGTAACGATTCGAGTACATATATGTACATATATATGTATTTATGTATGTGAGTCGTCAGTCAAGGCGGAACGTATGTGACCGGCTTACCGCGAATGAATGGCCTACTATCGTTTGTCTAACTACTATATATTTTTATCATAAAAAGATCACATTAAATAATAACACACATTAATTATTTTTACATATCAATAGCATTTATATTTTTTTTTAATTGTCTGATAAATTTAAATATATTGTCAAATTAGTTGTTTACTCTAATTGATGTAATTAGTGAAGATGTAATTAGAATGCAGTTTGATGTTTGTTAATTATTTTGTGCGATTAAATCAATTAATAATTATTGACAATATCCATATATATATTAGGTCATTGTATATTTATTTATATATATGTATTGTATATATATAGGGAAATGACTCATTCGATTTGTTCATCATTCGATAATTTTATTTTGTGGTCGTAGACAATTAATGCGACGTAGCTTGCAATTATCGTATCACTGGGGACAATAAACTCAATGTCTACAATAATTAATTATTTAAATTATTACTTATCATTTTTTTTTTTTTTAAATATTTAAATATGACGGGGGTTAAATTATTTTATTACAAATAATAATATAGGGGTAGGAGGAGGGGGGGGGGTACTCCCTAAATTTTTTGAAAAAAAAAATTTTATTATTTAAATGTTTTTTAAAAATTCAAAAAATTTTTGTAAATATAATTGAGCATAATTTTGAATTTTTTTTGTTAAACTTTTTCAAAAATCGATTGCCAGTTAAAAAATATTAATAATTTTTGTTTTATGATAAAAACTATTTAAAAAATTTTTTTTTCCTTTGCATTCAATAATTGAGTAAAATGTAATTTTTTTTATATAAATTACTTACAAAAAAATTTCATTTAATCAAATTCATTTAGAATCCAAAAATTTTTTTTTTTTACCTTTTTTAAGGGGTACCCCGTTTTGCCCCTCCCTCCCCTATTATATTACATATTTAATGAAAATACTTTTATTTAAATTATTGTAATTGTTTATAATAACATTCATATTTATTTTCATTACCATAAAGGTCATTCGGAAGTGATAACATTGGTATAGGTCAGTTTATTTTTAAATAACGAATAAACAATGGAGTAGATTTGTACTCGGTCATTACTTACTTATACATTAATTAAACTTCTATTCAATTTATTTTATTATATTATGAGTAACAGGTCAAATTTTATGTATCAATGAATCAATTAACGAATAATTACTCAGTGTTATTTTTTATTTTTTTTTATTTGAACTTGAAAAAGACGTTTTTGATTTTAAATTTCGCGCCACTTTGAAGTTTTTATTTTAATTAAAATTTAGAATAGACTTTACTTTATTGACTTATTGTTTACTTTTAATTAGGGGGCGGGGAAAATGGGGTACCCCAAAATTTTATAAAAAAAAAAATTTTTTTTTGAATGTTTTTTCAAAAGTTCAAAATTACTTTTGTAAATATAATTGAGCATTATTTTGAATTTTTTTTATTAAATTTTTTCAAAAATCGAGTCGAAAATTTCAATAGCTTTTTTTGTTGTAATAAAAATTTTTCAAAAATTTTTTTTTTTTCCTTTGAATCTAAAAATGATGTAAAATGTAATTTTTTTTTATGAAAATTACTTTCAAAAAAATTTATTTAATATCCAGATTTTTTTTTACCTTTTTAGGGGGTCCCTACTTTGCCCGCAAAAATGAAATTTTTTTTTTAACAATAACTGAAAATTTTTTCTATTTGAGTCCTCGAAAATTTCGTAATTCCTAAAGTACCCCGTCTTGCCCCCTCTCTCACCCTATATATATATTTTTTAAATTTCACATGTCACTAAGATATAAAGTGTTGCAATTCCACTCTCACTTTGCTTTGTCGGGGTGCAATGCGCGTCCTCGTGCGCGTGTGCGCCTCACAAGGTCACTTATAAGTAGCTCAAGTTCAACTAATAGTATTGTATTACGATACCGGAGGTATCTTTTCTTTTATATAAATATATATGTATATATACTATCTTGTACATGTATCATTTCATTCATCCTAAAATTAAAAATACAGTACAATCTGGTTGTAAACACACGGGGGCTACGTCCCACTTATTTCTTTCCATGGAAAAACTTTTTACTGTTTAGAGATATATTTTATGTTAAACTGTGTCAAGTGTCTGAAATTACTTATTATGTATCGGACTATTTTTATCATAAATATTATAATTATATTTTAGAAATATATCCTACGAAAGAAAAAAAATTCATCTGTGAAAAGATGAGGTCAAGTGTGCGCCGCTTCATTAAAAATTATTTAGATTTTCTTAAAAAAAAAAAAAAAAGTCGAAATGACAAAATATCTCTTATTTTTTAATGAGAAAAAAATTCTTAAAAAAGTAATTAATTTTTACAATTTTAATTGGCGGTAGAACTTTTAATAATTTCAAATTGTATGAAAATTTGAAATATTTTCCCGCCGAATAAGAAGTCAATTAAAAAAATTTTTTTTTCATCACGGTTATATTTTGACATTTTTTTATTTTTTCATAAGAAATTTAATTTATATTTAATTGGACAAATACTTGGCTCAATATTTTTATATAAAATCGACTTTTTGTACAATTCCAGGTTTTTTTTTAACCAAGCGGTGAAATAAAACATATTTTTTTTTATTATCAATTTTATTAAATCAAAAAAATAATTATATTTAATATTTTTATCAAACTCGATTTTAAATACTCGAAAAAAAAAAAAATATATCAAATGATACGAATTCGTAAATAAAATAAATGATAGAAAAATTTCTAAGAAAAAAAAAATTGACTTTAATTCGATGCAATTTCAATAAATATTCTAACAAAATAATAATTGCATACTTCTCAGTACATAAACGACATTTTAAATTAAATTAGGACATTATACAACTGAGAAAAAAATTAGAATATTACAGCCCGGGAGTGTAATTGTCTACCCGAGCCAAAAGTGAAGGTGGCAAAACGGACAGATTTGAATGTCCTGCCTTCCTCCATGGTGTCTATACAATTTTTCATCAAATCTGTACCTGAAAGTTTAAAT
Source organism: Microplitis deprimator (assembly GCA_964016945.1). NCBI lineage: Eukaryota > Metazoa > Arthropoda > Insecta > Hymenoptera > Braconidae > Microplitis > Microplitis deprimator. The sequence continues at coordinate 3,738,982 of OZ024712.1, read as the reverse complement.
TTTCGTATCTGTTTGCGAGCAAAATAGCGCATGCGCTAATTTTTTTATATGATATTTTCTCACGAGAGAAAAGTACGACTTTCTTACCGTTAAACAGGGCAAGAATTTAAACTCAGTGCAGTTATGATGAAATAATTGTATGTATCACGTCGATGAATTCTTGCGATAATAATATATATTATTGATAATTATCATCAAATTAATTTTTTCCATCGAAAAAAAAATTAATTGTAAGACTATTATTTTCTCTTCGCATACAGTTAGAAATTTTGTGTTAAATTCAACACAAATCGCCTGATGCAAACAGTCTACACAAATTTTTGTGTTAATTCAATACATTGCGTTTGTGTTGATCTTTAACACAAATTTTATGTTAAATAATTGAACACAAAATCTGTTATTTTGACAGAAAATTTGGGTAAATTTAACAGACTTTTCGTGTCAAAATTAACTAATAAATATGAGCACATAACCTAACAAACTCAAGTATACTGATCTAACCTTAGTTCAACTTTTGTCAATTTAGCAAACTATTAGTTCGATTTTCGGTGATTTTTCTAAAAAACGGAGCTATGAATTATCCTCCCGTAAAATGAGAATAAAAAATCATTTTATCTGATGATAAAAATATTAAAGTTATCTATGATTATATTTAATTGTAAATCGATTATAATCCAAGTTTCCTTGCAGACAATGCTGCTAAAATGCTTTGCTTGGTTATAGTAATGAAGAAACGCGCGGTAGTTTAGCTAAACAACACAAATTTTGTGTTAATTTTCGAATAACACAGAAATGTGTTACATTACAGATTTTCTAATCATTTAACATAAAAAATCTGTTAAAGTAAAATAACACAAACAGTTTGTGTTGAATTGACAGATTTCTGTGTTGAAAATCAACAAAAAATTTAACCAAATAAGTTTTTAACACAAATACACAAAATTTCTTACTTTGTATACACAGAAAAAAAGGATTTAATAGCGCAATAAATATTTTGTATTATGAATTGAAAGCAAAAATTTTCTTAAGACGAAAAAATTTCTTGCGCCGTGAAATTTTTTTTTTTTAATTCATGATGCGAAAATTTTCTCGGGTTGAGTAAAAATTTTTTGCACCAAGAAATCCTTTTTTTCTGTGTAGCAGTCGAAAAATCACAGATAAAAAAAAAGGAATAATTAAAAAAAAAAAAAATGATTCATTTTATAGTTTCTTATTTAAGATTTTTATTTTGTCGTAAATTTCGTGCACATGGTGAAGTCTTGTCTATTTAAAATATTTAACATTTTAGCAAGACTATTATAAGAAAATGTACGTGTGTTAAATATCATCAGGGGAATGAGAGTTAACCAGCTGTCCGGAAGTGTTCTATTTTGTATTCGTGCCTGTCTTTTCTTCCCTTCCATTATATATTTTTCCCTTATCTCAGTATTTCTATTTTCATTTATATCTACCTCCCTTCGTATATTCCCTCATACCTCACAGAAAATTATCCGATCCAAAGCGATGATTTTTCTTCTATTATATACTTAATAAATCCCCGACAAAAAATGAACTCTATAATAAATAAAACTCAATAGTTTTTCTTTCAATTTAAAATATCACACATTTCATTTTTTTTTATCAAAATTAAATAAACACAAAAAAAAACGATTTTTTGCCGCCAGAATTTTTCACTACAAATTGAAGACAAAAATTATCTTCGAACTGGAAAAAATTTGTTCTCAAAAAAATTTTTTATTCTTAATTTATACTGCAAAAAAATTCTTGAGTTAAGTAAAAATTTTTTTCTGTGGTTGTTTTAAAAAATTAAACTTTTAAATTCACTCATTACTGTCTTATTATCTCATTAATTATTAATATACATTATATTATTAGTTTAATTAAAAAATAATAAAAACATTAATTGAAAGACCCATTGCCCTGGATAAGTTGACGTTACCGTAGGTCTGAAACTTGATGGCGTGTCTCTGTTATTTTCTTTCATTTCTTACTTACACTTAGTCATGTACAAACTCAAGTACAAGTACAAGGTACAAATACAATTTATATACATGTATATATATGAATGTGTGAATGGGTAAAAGTGCATGCAGGCTCATCGTTTCGACCGTGTCTTCGTCACGCACGTGTTCTCACCGCCCCTTTTACCAACGAGTATTTTAGTATAGGGGCCGCCGTAATGTCTGTCTATATAAAATTTACGTGTAAAATTTACTGTTGGTATATATATATATATATATATATATATATATATATATATATATGTATAAATATGAATATGTAGTAGTTGTTGTAAAGAGTCATCGTTGGGTATGTAACGAGAAGAGAAGCATTATGGGTTGATGTAAAAAGAGGGTTTTAACTTAAAAATAACAAAAAGACCCCTTATATATATGTATATATATATTTAGTATCTGAACGTTATATTACTTTGAGATTTCTTGTTTCATTCTCAGTACATCCAACATAACGCGAGTCTTTAAACTTTAAACTGCTTTAAACTACCACAGTGAACGAGTGAATAAATATGTATATATATGTATATATGTATGTAGAGTAGATATATAGAAGCTCCATATTATCGGGTAATAAACTGTAACTTGGGGCTTCCTAAAAGGCGTTCAGCCGTGAGACCATTGATATATACTCGGATTTAATTCTCTGAGGGCACGTGGGAAAATATATAAGAAAAAATTTATATATATATTTTTTTATAGTTAACAAAATGGAAAAGTTTGTATAGATGTTGGCAGCGACGAAAAATTTAACATCTGGATTTATTATATTTTCATTTTTCAATATATATGTATGTATATATGTACTTATAATACTGCAATTTTACTTTATTTTGTCCCCTTTCCGGACGGTAAATCTCTTTGGAAATTACGTAAGAGTATGTCAGGTTTTATAATCATTGCTTAGTCGTAAATCAAATGCGGAGTGCAAATGAAAGTAAATAGTAAATAAAAATGGGTGGGTCAGCGCAATTATTTAAATTAATGATCATTTTAGAAATAATTTATATAATTTATGTAGATGTCAAAGAAGTTCAAATTCGTAATATATAAATTTATGTCATTTGGTTCACTGTAAAAATTTTTGTGTAAAAATTTCCACCGAAAATTTTACACGGCTGTGTTGTGACATAATAGTGTAAAAATTCCGCGGTGTAAATTATTCATCCGTTTAAATTTTTCACGGTGTAATCTACTTTTTACACCATTCAGTGTTACTCATTATAATTTTGATTAATGAGCAACAAATGATTATTAAATACTTTTTACTATATACTACATAAATAATAACTACATTAATTTTATCGGGATACAGTCGAATTCCATTAACTCGGAACTTCCCCTCAATCTTAACCCCCACTACGACCTACTCGATGCTATACATTTGTATGTGTCTGTGTATTTATAAATGCATAGTTCATGTGATGTAAGAGCGCATGCGCTGTAGTTTATTTTTTAACAGAGAAGGGGCATCCGTTAACTCGGAAGTCCCAAGAAATTTCTGCTCCTCCGTAGACGAGCTGTCCGAGTTAATGGAGTTCGATTGTATTAAATAATAGTTTGAATATTTTCATATTTTTATGATCATTTTTCTTTACGCAAAATCATCATAAATTAAACATTTACGCCTGCGATGTAAAATTTTTGTATTTGAACCCCGCAAATCTTACGCGATATTTGGTGCAATTTTTACACCAAAATTTTTACACCGTTACTAGCATACACTGAGGTCAAAAATTTTTTACAGTAATTATTGAAGTTTTCAAATTTTAAAGAATATCGATTTTTCAAATAATTAAGAAAATTTGAGTAAACTCGAAAGGAAATAATTTAAATAAAAAATATATATAATCATTAAGACATAAATAAATGAAATATTTTTAAGAATTTTTCGTGGCAATTTGAATTATTATGTTGTCACTTCCTGTTAGGGTTCCAAATCTAAAAATAATTCTGTGAAATTTCATCATTGAAATTTATACGTCTATATTAACACGTGTTTGTTATCATAATTTGTAGGTCTATCAATTTTTTAACACCTATATGGTAATTTTAGTAAAGATGAAAAGATTTCCGAATTTGTGAGGTGTAAAGAGGGTCGGGTAAAATGGTAACGTTAGAAAAAAAAATAATTTATACGATGAATTTTTTACTTCTTGTCTTCATTTAAAAAATTTTTTTAAAAATTCTTAATTTTAATTTTCAATTAGACAATTTTTTTTTTCATTTTCGGGCTAAATGGCGAACTTCTAATAAAAATAAAAATCAATTATTCTTAAAAATTTCTACCAAATATAATAATTACATTAAAACTAAAGTAAGAACTTTGTCTACACTGTAAAAAATTGGGAGTGAATTCGGAGTGATTGCAGATTTTAATTCACTCCGTCATTCAAAATTTAAAAAAAAATTACTGCGCATGCGTAGTAAATAAGGAGTTTTTTTTAGCGGATTGATTTGAATTTTATTTAAATTCGCATTCACCGATTCAGAGTTTAATATTAAAACAAATCCTTTTGAAAAGTGAATTTCACTGCGATCTGGAATTTCAGTAGTAAATCAAACCCCTTCAGAGGGAATTTCACTCCGAGGGAAACTAATCAAATAAACACTCATCTACTCCGAATTTACACCGCGTTTTCTCCGCTAATTTTTCATAGTGAGACAAATAAAAATTTTTTATTCTTTTGAAAAAAAATAAAAAAATTGACAATATATTTTGAAATTTTTTTTGCTTTAGCTTTCTTATATATGATAAATTTTGCTCAATAAATTTAATTAAATAAATTAAAAATTTTTTTGTTGCAGACGGCGGACATTGAATTGAGAAAATTAAAAAAAAAATAATTTATAATTTGGAAATGTGGCTCAGTGGCGAAACACGAGGAGGTGATAATTATTTCTGACCTTGCGTTTGTTGGATCCCGAATATAAGCTCGTGGATTCCATAATATTATTGATTGTAAAATCAACTAAATATAAAACTATAAGCATAATATTTGCATAATAAATCTTAGAAGCGTTACAAATAATCATAATAATATATATATAATAATAACAAAATACGATTAAGGAAAAAAAAATCGTAGAAAAAATAATTGCCGCGATTAATCATAATATCAACTATTATATATAATATATAAATATACATTATTATATATACCTTCTACCTTGAGATAAAATACCTCGTACCTACAAGTACCTTCAAACATCTACCTTTCACAGCGCAATAGTGCCTGGGTCACTAAATTTAAAAATAATAATAATAATAAATTAGCTAAAATTGTTACAGAGAAAAAAATTTCATTAAAAAATATTAAATCTCGATTCTGATATAATCTGTTGCATCTCTTTATATAAAATAATAAATTTTAAAAAAATTAATTACGCGCATTCATGCGTTTGCGCGGTGTAAATATTTAAATAATTAAAGCTGATACTTTAAAGTGAATTAAATAGCAAATAATAATAAACTTTCCTCAAAACACTTAATTAAACCAGGACAGCCAAGTACCTGCAGACAAATATATTTATAAAAATTTAAAACAATACTTAAATGGTTAAAACTATTAAATAATAATAATTATGATATTATTGATATATTAATAATTAAAAATAAAAAAAATAGTGGCTAAAGTTGATACTTAATCCTTGAGGATTTTTGTGAGATTTGTGGACATTGATGTTATTCAGCTGCTTATAGTTCTACGGATACTTTAGTGCAGATTATTTCGGTGAGTAATAGTCACTTTTATATATCTTTTATTTATTGACTGATTAATTTTTATTTTTATCGATTTTTGATTTTTGTATGCACAGAAAAAAAAAATTTCTTGGCGCAAAAAAATTTTACTCGACCCAAGAAAATTTTTACTTGCCCTGAGAAATTTTTTTGCTTCTTGAATTGAAAACGAAAATTTTTTCTAGTTCTAAGAAAATTTTTGGTTTCAGTTCATAATACGAAATTTTTTTCGCGCCAAAAAATCTTCATTTTTGTATATATATGTGTTCAATATTTAATATATTTTAAAATTTCAAACAAGAAAAATATACACTCAGATAATTTTATGGCAAAAATTACCCAAAAATTTTAGGTAACGGGAGGACAATTAAATATTTTGAATAATTTTACTACTTGTTAAAGTTATTTTTAATAGAATTAAATTAAAATATACTCTAAAAGATGAGTATTTTTACTTTGTCACACAGTAATATTTATCATTCATCAACAAAATCTATTACTTTATTTTAATATTTAAAAAAAAACTCCATTCAATAGAAACTTTATAAAATAAAACTTAAAAATAAAAACTCTTCTGTAACTTTGTACTACACAGCATAGTAATTTTATAAAAAATCATTCTAATTCGAGTTTGTTCGTAGATATTCGGCTCTTTTCGTTTATTCTCGTACTAATAGGTTAGAATCAAGCACCCGAGTATACTTTTTAAAAATATATCGTTTTTATTTTAATTTCAACGGATATTTAACTAAATATTCTGCTTTAGAATTAAAAATTTTACTGTACAGTTGACAGAAATTTCTAAAAAAAAATAATTATGTTGCTTGGTTAAAATTACTACGCACGCCATAAATTCTGTTGAATGTATGTCGAAAATTTCTACATTATCGGCAATTTTCCCGTAATTTCATACTCTCTTAAAATTGTTACCATAATAATTTTTCAATAAGTTTTTTGTATAAAAAATTCAAAAAAATGATCTAAGTGTACTTGGGAACTAGAAAAGAAGTGCGAAGATGACATTTGGCTGCTAGAATTTTTTGAAATCCAATTGTTTTGTTACAAAAAAATAAATAGACAAAAGATAATTCAATTTTTTTAACGATTTCTCTTCACGATATTTGAAGTCTGTATCCTGTAGAGTCTGTAGACATTCTTCAAGTGAATGTATACACTACTATACGTAAATTTTGTAACAGTCTCTCTCATACATGCATACATCATCGTATTGTATATAACTATAGTTCTAACGGATGGAATGGCATATCCACGATCACTGTTGTACGTGACGGATTCACGTCGCTTCACGGCGTCTACGTCGACGAGTGGCACATGATTTGCATTTTAAAATGTCTATTTGATTCTTAGAATTATAAAGGTACAATTGATACTTTTTTTTCTTGCTATAAAAAACAATTTATTTATACGCGATAAAAAAATTAATTTTTTTATTTGCTTTTTAAAAAAAAATTTTTTTTTTCAATCACAGTTAGAAATTTTGTGTTAAATTCACCATAAATCGTCTGTTGCAGTCTACACAAATTTTTGTGTTAATTCAATACATTGCGTTTGTGTTGATCTTTAACACAAATTTTATGTTAAATAATTGAACACAAAATCTGTTATTTTGACAGAAAATTTGGGTAAATTTAACAGATTTTTCGTATTAAAATTAATTAAAAAATATAAGCACATAATTTAACCAACTCAAGTATACTGATCTACCCTTAGTACAACTTTTGTCAATTTAGCAAACAATTATTTCGATTTTCGGTGACTTTTCTAAAAAACGGAGCTATGAATTATCCTCTCGTAAAATGAGAATAAAAAATCATTGAACCTGATGATAAAAATATTAAAGTTATCTATGATTATATTTAATTGTAAATCAATTAAAATCCAAGTTTCTTTGCAGACAATGCTGCTAAAATGCTTTGCTTGGTTATAGTAATGAAGAAACGCGCGGGTGTTTAGCTAAACAACACAAATTTTGTGTTAATTTTCAAACACAGAAATGTGTTACATTACAGATTTTCTAATCATTTAACATAAAAAATCAGTTAAAGTAAAGTAACACAAACGGTTTGCGTTGAATTAACAGATTTCTGTGTTGAAAATCAGCACAAAAAATTTAACCAAATTTTTTAACACCGACGCACAAAATTTCTAACTGTGTGAAAATAAATATATCATACAGTTAAATTTATTTTTAATATCATAAACGTTATGTCTTAAAGAAAACATTTTTGTCATTATGGAATCACATATGTGTCAGTATTTTATGACTTCCATAATAATAATTATAATAATACTAATATATATATATACAGAGAATAAAAAAGAGCCAAATGGGCACGGGGTCGACGTATCGACATAAATGTATAGTCCACATAGACAGCTAATCGTCAAGTTGCTTTTTCTTTTATATATATGTATATATATATTTTTGAAAGAAGCAACGATGTGATGTATGGTATAGTCGTGTAGAGAAAAGACGAGGTAGAAACGTCTGGCATCAACATACTGGCTATTAAAAGTCTACATGTAAACTCTCTGAAACTATACACTTTGCATTGTTTTATGTTTTAGTCATTGGTGGGCGAGAAAAAATATTTTTCTCATTTAAACATCTATTTTAATATCATTAAAAAAAATTTTATTATTTAATTAGCAGTATTATTATTATTTTGTAGGAAAAAAATTTTTTTTTAATATGCAAATTTACTACAGATAAAAATTTATTTTTTTCCGCGTCAAGAATTTTTGTTGCTAATGAAAAAAGTGTAGGGAAAAATGTAGACTGCAACCAGACGAGCTGGAATGAAAATCAATACGCACTCCCTCACTGTGAAACTTTTCAGTCTTTTTTATTTAAATATTTTTTATCTTATGACAGCGTTCATTTAATTTTAAAATAATTATTAATAAAAAAAAAAAAATTGTTCCGATAAAATAAAAAGAAGGGAAAATAAATAAAAAAAAAAAAAATTAATATCATTATTATATTTGTGAAATTTTTTTGTTGCACACTCGAAACCTTTTATGGAGTCGATTGTGATTTTCGGATATATCTTTGATTGCCTTTTATGGTGACATACAACAACACGAATTTATTTACATGAGATTTAGTAACATGACTTTTGATTTCTATGGATAATAAATTAATAGGTGACCTGTAGATTTATTTATCCATTCATTTTTACGTAACATTTTTTTTTTTTTTATGGTAATAATTTATAGGCAATTAAATGTGAATCGTTTATTTGAGAAAACTCATATATTCAAAGTAGTTCACTTTCTAGTAGAGAAAAAAAAACTTTTGATACATCAAATATCTAGTGGACTGTAAATTTAAAATATAATTTTAGAAATTTAAATTAAAAAAATTTTTTTCCCATGTGAAAAAAATTCATTCCAAAAAGATTCCAAAAAAGTTCCGCATGTGGAACTTCTAAATATGAGACAGATTAGAACTTCGAATGGAACTTTTTTTGAACTTTTGTAATATTGATGGTAAAAAAAAAAGTTTTTGTGAGAAAATTTAGATTCAAAAAAGGACGTTCTTGGAACGTTTTTGGAATTTTTTTATGGACATTCTAAAAAAATTCTGGAATCATCACTTTTGACTTTTTTATGATCCTGAAGTTAGCAGACAATTAGTAATTTTCGGATTATTTTTTCAACAAATAAATTACAAAAAAAAACAAATTAAAAATATGCACGTGTAGGAAATTTTTAAAACTACAGGTGCAATTTTTCTAAATATTTTTTTTTTATAATTTATTGTTAAAAAAAAAAGTCCAAAAATTATTAGAAAGCGGCTAACTTCAGTGTCATGACTTTTTATGGACTAAAAAAGACGTTTCATAAATATTCCAAAATCACTACTTTTGAATTTTTTATAGAACTAAAAAAAACGTTCATAAAAAATTCCAAAAAAGTTCCAATGACGTCCTTTTTTGACTTTAAATTTGCTCATAAAAACTTTTTTTTTACCATCAAAATTACTAACTTTCCAAAAAAGTTCTATTCTGTCTCATGTTTAGAAGTTCCACATACGGAACTTTTTTGGAACGAATTTTTTTACACTATAGTTGAATTACTCATTTTTCTGGTTGCTATAAATAAACAGGTGGGGCCACACATTTACCGATTCTTTCTTATCCAAACCTGGATTACATGATCTCCAAACACTTAATTAGACATGAAATTTTCTAATCACCAATAATTCCTAATTAATAAATTACAAATAAATTTACTGTGCCAGGCCCAAAAAATCGAGGATCAGATTTAAAATTTCTGATAATTATTAAGTGCAGATTCACTTCTTATCGACGGAGCTTAGATTTTTTCCCGAGACCTGGGCGCGATCACTAGTCCCCTGGGTTTCTGGCAGGTCCTTAATCTAAGCTGTAAGCCAGCTTATGAATAAATACCGTCAGTAGATAAAAATCTGAAAATTATCAAAGTAATAAGATTTAAATTGATTGGCAGAAATAATAGACATCAAGAGAAAGGAATATAAAAAAAGTAGCGGAAACAAATATATATATAGAGACACAATGTAACGTAGAGTGTAAAGGAAACGTGGAACCGATATTACGGAGTAAAATGTTGCTGAGGGATTATTTAGTCCAGTATATAGATACGTCTCTCATAGTCATGTGCCGGCGCCGAGGGGATCGCATCGCATCTTGAATAATAGAGACCGTTCTATTTATGCCATGAAATCAATACACGCCTTCTATACATCATCCAGCAAAGCATTCGCGAGAAGCCTGTGTGTTGGCTGGAAATAAGAGAGTTCATAATACATACTATATATATATATATATATATATATAAAAATATTAAAAAATACAGCATATACATTTACACATGACAGTACGTGTATCTAAAAAAAAAAGCTAAGAAAAATTACTCCAAAAGACTAAATATAGTGACGGTTGGAGATGTCATATCATGATGTGAGTTGTGAGTGCACCGACGCGTTTTACTTGTGATATGAATTCACCAATCTACGGACACTTTATACTCATATATGATAATAGGGTAGCGTATAGACATACCGACACCCTTCCCTTCTACCCGACTCTGTTTCTATTCAAACTCTGTAGTATATATATATATATACAAGAGTCACTACACTGCACATCACACACTAGCGACAACCGACATATCACATATTATATATATGTATATATGTATAATAGTCAACGCGTTCGATAACCTGTCTCTCGGTCACTGGTTCGTTCTTTTATAATTAAAAAATTTATTGAAAAAAAAAAATTATTTTATTTACATATTTATGGGGGGGGGGGGGGGGTAAATGGGTTACCCCCTAAAATTTTACACTATAAATTTTTTTTTTTCTAATTTTCAAACATTTCAAAATCAATGGCGGGGGGGGGGGGTCTAAGGAAAAGTGACGTTTGCAGCTCATCAAATAATTTTTCAAATTTTTCCCGCTTTTTTTTAAATTTTATTTTTTTTACAATAAAAAGTTATTCGTTTGTAAATATATAATTTTTTTGATGTATATATTTCCGTTAATAGAAAAGGGGGAGGACTATCATTTTTGGAGCAATATTGATAGAGATCGCAAAAAATATGACAGCGCGACCAAGGGGGGGGGGGGGTAAATTTTGCGTCTATTTTATGAACGGCCTCTTTGTAAATATAATTGATCATTATTTTGAACTTTTTCAAAATTCGAACTTTTGTTTTATGATAAAAACTTTTTTTTCTTCCTTTGCATCCAATAATTAAAGTAAAAATTCAATGAAATATTTTGTAAAATACGCAATACCATAATTATTTTTTTAAATTTCTTCAGAGATACTTTTATCCCACTATTAAAATGAAAATTTTATTTTACACTTTTTCATTAATCAAAATAAAGGATTAAATGTCAAAAAATGAGCAGTGGCCATAAATGGTACTTCTGCCCTATGTTAAATGTAATTTTTCTTTATGTAAATTCCTTATAAGAAAATTTAATTTATTCAGAAATTTTTTTTTCTTCACCTTTTCAGGGGCTCCCAATTTTCCCGCAAAAAATACAATTTTTTTTTTTAACTGCAGCTCAAAATTTTTCTATTCACTTTGAAAATCATTGAACCCCCCCCCCCCCCCCCCCCCTATGTAATTTAGTTTCTTTAAATATAAAATATTTATTTCCATTGAAAATTGTGTGTATGTATTTTTTTTTTAAATATATATATATATATATATATATATATATATATATATATATATATATATATATATATAAAGTGACACATTAGTTATGCGCTAATGTCAAAAATAAAAGTAATTTAAAAGCTTGAGATTAAAACAAGTCCCTGAAGATGATTAGCTCGACGAATCGTAAATCCACGTCCACTTTTCACCTCAAGTCTCGACACTAAGGGATTCGTGAGTTTATGTCTCACATCCTACGGTTTATATTCATGATTTAATGACAGCATCTGTGTGACTTAAATCATCACAAAAATTTAACTTAAATAAACATTAAGAATTTAATAGATTAATGAAACTTTTTTTTTTTTTTTTAAACAAAATAATTTTTTTATTTATTTAAATTACTGAGAATTTATTTTAAGCCAAATGACGGGTATATTGAGATAACTCAGTGTATATGCGAACATATAAGTGTATGAAGAAAAAGTATGTGGGTAAAAGGGGACGTGCGTTATCCGCTTAGGGCAGGTCGCGGACGCGTCTCTAAATCACCGTGAGCCCGCAATTACCCGCCCGGAAATAGACGGCTGCCGAGGGATAAATAAACTCTCGAGTGCGTTGTGCGACGCGTTGTGTTTGCAAAAAAAAATAACTAAAAAAACAAAATGAACAAAAAAAACATTTTTAGACATCTTGCACTTGAAATATCTCATGTGACTTTTTTCATGCAAAAAAAAATAACACTCTATTTATTATACTAATGTAGAACAAAATAACTAAAATAACTTTAGTTTGTTTGTTTCTTTTACTTTTTATTTTTTAAGCCGTGCTGTGTTGGGTTTATTGATATGATATAAAAAAACATTGGAGGAAGACAGAAATTACGTGCAGAATAATATGTGTACAGTAATAACGATCAATAGTACACGTACCTAATTCTCAACGGAGTAAGTCATGGTGGTATAACTAAAGAAAATTATTAGTAAAGGTCACGAACGCTTTTTTACACAACAATAAATCAATAACCCTTAACTATATATAGGGGTGGGGGGCGAAAGGGGGGTACCTATGGAAATACAAAGTTTTCGATGACTAAAATACGCCGAATCTTTTTGTTTTTTTTTTTTGAAAAAATTTTGAAAAAAAAAATTAACTTCGAAAAGAAATTTTAATTTTTCCCAAACTGAATTTTTTTCAAATTTTGAAATTTCATTTTACGAACAAAAAAAATTAGTCCATGAAACTTGTTCCTTATCCTATTTATTCCACAGGAAAAATCCTGTTGCAGCAACAGGATTATGTCCTGTTGCTCCCACAGGACTGCGTCATGTTGCAGCGGCTATTTTTTTTTCCGTGTATATATTTATATATTGACTACGGACTTTTTTTCTGTCAATAGGCAAAAAATGATTGTAATTGATTAAAAAATAATTATTGTGGTTCATAATTTTTAGATAAATTTAAATAAGGCGCGTAAATGAGTTTTTGGAATTTTTCAATTTTTGGTTTTATTGTATAATTATTGGCTTACATAAATAATTTGAAACTTTTAAACATAAAAAAAAAATTAACTTTAACAAATCAAAAACCTCTATGAAATTTTTTTCGAATTTAACAGATTCAAAATTTTGATTGGAAATTTACTGTGTTCAATTATATAGAAATTTTTTAGTTTGAATTTAAAAAATGCCAAAAACTGCTTTGTATCAGCTTTTTAAAATGAGTTCAAAATTTTTAATATCGTGAGGATTTTTCTCATACTTTACAATAAATATATATATATATATATATATAAAGATAAAATATTAATTTGTTATGTATTTTGAAAGCATTGGCTCCAAAATAAAAAAAAATTAAATTCTTGTGTTCATTAATTATGCTAAATTTCATCATATATATGTATATATTTATATATTTACATATAAAAAAACTTCGTCAGACTCTACATCAACAAAAAAAAATTTGTTTTTATAACATAAAACATGTATAAATATTATTCTCTTTTTTCTGTTATCTTAGTTAAAAATACATAGATGGTATGAACTTGGTTTCAAAACAAAAACATGGACAAAAAATAATCCCACCTTTTTATAAGCTACATTTTTATCCCCTTGAAAATCCTCATAGTTCCGAATAAAAAATTTATTTACAATAATCAATTATGATTATAATGAATTACGATCGTGTAAACCGTTGAGAAAACGTATAAATGAATCATTACTATAATTAACAATAAAGTAATAAAAATAAATGATTATTTCGTTATTGTTATCAAGTTAAAAGACTTGAATTCATATATACAACAACCGTAGAATATACAACAGCAACAACAAGCTATTTAAAATTAACTTTAAATTATAACCGCACCGCAGTTATAATATCAAGAGAAAGTTATAACTAAATAATAACTTTAAGTATTTTTTAATTTTCATTGTTTACTTAAATGAAGTCGAAAAGTCATGAGAATCTTTTACAATATTGTCAGCACCAGTCTATCATTACTATTTTCATTATCATTATCATTATCATTTTTTTTCTATCTATTTATTTATTTATTTTTATTTTATTGTCGAGTATATAGACAGCGACGAGAATAATAATTCGTTAACGGAATTTATTAAAGTTAAATAATTGTATGTCTGTAATATATATGTATATACTAAATAGAAAAAGACTGAAAGCTAGTATATATGTAGTGTACAACTATCACGCGAAACTTGTCGTCTATCAAGAACAGACAACTAGCAAAGACCTGTGGAAAACGTCGCGCACGGTTTACCCTCACGTCTTACAGCCTGCACACACTATACAAAGTGCATCCGATGAAATATTCAGTACTTCTTCCTGCGAGAATTGCATCGCTTTGCCAAGTGAATCGTTGCCTATCCTAAAAGATTGCCAAACGTCTTCATATTACCGCTACGCAATATTTTTATCAGTAAAATTCATTTATTTTTTATAATTAATCCCTACTTTAAATAAACAATCACACGGGGAAATGGGGACAAGAAATGGACGAATTTTTATTATGCTGTCGAAAAAACTTGAAACAGGAAGTTGATCAAAAAATTATGCTGCACTGTAATTATTATTGTGCGCCTCTAGGAATTTTTTTCTAATTTAGACGAATAATATTCGTTACAATTTATCAATGTTTTAAGTGTATAATAATTTTTGTAGAGTAGCATAATTTTTTGGCAACTCATGAGTTGCAACTTCTTGTTTCAAGTTTGTTTGGTCGACAGCATATTGAAAATTCGTAGATTTCTTAACCCATTTTTCTTCGTGTACAAGCAACTTTAGGGATCACAAGTGAAAAATTTTCGAAAAAGTTCAAGATTTAGACCCGCTCAATTTTATTTTTCGATGCGCGTTCTACATGTGCGTTATGTATGAAAATATTTGCATGCTCATTATAAGCAACGATTGAAATTGTGTTAAAAAGACCAATGATCAGTGATATTTTCTGTACAAATCAAAATTTATGATATGCAAATGTTATTTAATTGAAATACAATTCATTATTTGAGAAAATTTTTTACCAGTGTCGAGATACGAAATTTGAACGCCCGAAAACGTGGGGGAATTTTAGAGTCGTAATTGATAACAAGATAGGGAAATTTGCTTATAGTGGAATTGCTTATAAAGAGTGTCGGATGTATCGGGTAAAAACACGGAAAATTCTTGAATTAACAGACAGAACTCTTAAATTTGAAACAGTGACTTTTTACTGTTTGCTAGTAAAAAGTATGTCACTAATTCAAATAGTAGTATACTTTTCACTAGCAATGTGACTATTCACTGCCAAATAGTGATTGTCACGTGATTTTCACTAATTCGTTTTTAGAGAGAATGGCAAATAGCTTTTTGAAAAATGTTTCAAAAAGGCCATAATAATGAACTTGGGTCAATTCTTAAGTTTGGGTTATGATCACTTTTATAACTTTTCAGAAGGATCTATTGTAATTTTTGTCAAAGAAACCTCTAAATGCAAAATTGAGAACGAAACTCGATATATTCCTTTATAATCTAGTAATCTACGTTTTCATTTTTCAAAAATGTTCATTTGTTTAGGAGAAAAATATGGACAAAGTTTCCATTTACTGCACAAGTGTAATAAAGATACCGTTCGTCGACTTGAGTGTGATAGAGAGAAAAATTTGGATGCCTCTTGAAAAAATTCAAATTTAACGCACTTTTTTTATACAGATATTAATTATCACGTTATTAATTTCATATTTAAGATTAAGAATCATTTTTTTGACAGAAGAAAATTGCAATTTATTTACAGTACTTCAAAAAAAATCAGATCAGCAAATCTTGAGCGAAATTCCATTTCTTCGATTAAGAAAATGATTTTTAATGAACTTCAAATTTTTGCACTAAAAATAGACTAGATCCAAAATTTCCAATAGCATAATTTCTTGTAAAAAGGAAATACAAAATTTCTGTCATTTTTTTCAGTGTATGGAATCGCTCTGTGAACTTTGTTTTCAAATTTAAACGTTTTATATGCCCGCCATTTCCAGAGCGATTGACCGATTTAACCATTTTGGAACTTGATCAAGGTAATCGTTCAAAGAGAAAGTACAAAATATAATAGCGATCCATTGGGCACTGAAAGTGCAATCGTGATAACAAGACTCCTTATATTGGACAAATATACAAACTTATAAACCGGCGGTATTTTTTGAATCTACTCGATCAAATAGGATTTTTAGTTGCACTACGAAATCCCTGAAAAAAGTCTAGATCTATGAAATCTATCTAAAAATAATGAGTTCAATTCATATTTTCATGCTGTGCATCTTTACGCTGTCATATAAAATCTAATATTAAATGAGCAAATTATAAATTTGAATAAAGTTAGGGTATAATTTATTATTTTATTTTTTTCAAACATTGAATGAGTTTGTAATTTAATGACTGGGTATTTAACCGCGCGATTTCTAGCATGAGAAGTAGGTCGCGTATGACCGAAATGTTGCCGAGGCCTTGTGCTAAAATCGTGGTCGTTGGACGTTGTTGAAATTGCCACATCGTTTTCACTCTCTCTTTCTCTCTCTTCCTCTTTTTGGTTATAAACTCGCGGTTCATACCCTTCACACACGTGCAATGGCCTCGGTTGTAAACACGCTATCGTATTAAAAAAAAACTCCTCTATCCAATAATTTTTTAACATTTTTTTAAACGTTGAACTCATACTTTTATATAATTCGCGGTTTAAAATTAATTTTTTTTGCCATGCGAAATATTAATCCATGAAAAAAGTAATTAATTATTATAGTAATTTTGTTAATTTTTTACATAGACATTAGAACATCATGATGAGAATTCATTAATCAACATTAAGACGCGTCTCAAGGTTAATTTTGTTCGAATGAATCCACTGAGTCTTCACCTTCAGATCCTGTTCCTTAAAATTTTTTTATCTTATTCTTATTCGTATATTTTTTAAATTCTTTCACTCCTTATTTTATTTTATTATTTTTTTTTGCGTAGTTATTTTTTTTTTATGCTACTTTTTTAACGTCGATTTAGCCTGAGGATCCTTCTTTTCGCCTTCATGGCCAACGACATTCCTCCAGGATACTCTTCTTGGCGCACCCACTCACGTTCTTTCTACTCTCCCTCGTATCAATCCTCTCTCGATGCCCGGGTGTTATTGAAAGAGAGCACAGGAGTCTTTCCCTTGAACCACCAATCTCATTTATCTCATCTTTTTTTTTTTTTTTTTTTTTTTTTTTCCATATATATATGTCTTTTTCATGTGAAGTCATCGATCCTTGTAAAAGTAATTTATCTTTCTAGAGGACATGTAAGATCAAACATTTTTTATATTTATTTATAAAAAAAATATATATATTTAGGTGAAAAAATTGTTTTTAAAAATAAAATTTTGATTAAATATATATAGTTATGTATCATAGTATTTTTTAACGATATATATAAATATATATATAGGGAAAAGGGGGGGGGAGGGTACCTCCAAAATTTGGTAAAAAAAAATTTTCTATTTTAAATGGTTTTAAAAATTCCAAAATCACTTTTGTAAATATAATTGAGCGTTATTTTGAATTTTTTTGTTAAACTTTTTCAAAAATCAATTGTCAGTTGAAAAACATTCATGACTTTTTTTTTTTTATAATAAAAAATAATAAAAATTTGTTTCTCTTCTTTTGTATCCAATAATCATGTAAAATATAATTTTTCTTTATGTAAATTACTTGCAAAAAAATTTAACTTAATCAAATTCATTTAAAATCCAGAAATTTTTTTTTTACCTTTTTTAGGGGGTTCCCTATTTTGCCCGCAAAAATGAAAAATTTTTTTTTTAACGGTAACTGGAAATTTTTTCTATTTACTGAATATCGTTAAAAAAAAAAGATTCAGTGTATTTGAGTCCTCAAAAACTTGGTGTTTCCTTAAATACCCCGTTTTACCCCTCCCTCCCCTATATATATGTATATTGCTTTACTGATGCCAAAAGAGCGTATCTCAAAATATTGGCCCTTTTAGTTCTGCAGGAAAAAAATTTTTTTTTATCACAAAAAACAAAATTTATCATAAAAAAAAAAAAAAAAAAAAAAAAAACCAAAATCACAAAAAAACAAAATTCATTATTTTTGGACTGACTCTCGATTTTTGATAAAGTTTAATCAAAAAAATTCAAAATTTGAACCGTTTATATAAATAATTTTTCACAAAGCTGATTTTTGAAACTGTAATTACTTTTCCAACCCTTAGAAATTCATCAAAAATTTAACTCACTGCTTTCATAAATTATTTATCATTCAATATATTCTCAGCTTAGCTCTTAAGAAAAAAAACCAAACTTCTAAAGCTACAAATAAATTTTTCGTAGACCCTAGTAGGTGCGGAACCCCGTTTTGCACAGTTACCTTCCTTTTAATAACAAAAAAGGAGTAAATAAACTCATACTTTCTTCAAGAGAAAGTGTATGATTTTTTTTTTTTTTTTTTTTTTAAATTTATGATAGTTGTGGATCATAGTAATTTTCATATCTATGTTAAAACATATAATTAATCATTCGACATTTGATGAATATAAAATATTAACATTTAGCTTAACTAAAACATGTAGAAAAAAAATTAATTAAATTTCCAGATGTATATTGATGTTAATAGATGCTATTTTATATTTTTACATAAGAATTTTTTTTATCCAGGTTTTATTAATTTACGCACTTTCCTTACTTGAAATACTATTATAAGCAGACGCTTATTACGCATTTTGTATCACGTCAGTGATATCTGATACATTAAAAATCGATAAACGAGACGCCGCGATTGGTGAGGAGAAGTAAATAGATATTCATCAAAGCTCTAGAGAGTTTTGTTGAAGCTCGTCATTTAATTTAGTCTAAAAATGGCTTTTATTGATGCTCGATATCGAAAAAAGTATCAATCGAAAATTGACAATTTTAATTATATTCTATTTAATTTTTTTTTTTTTTTAATCGTCATAAAAAATAACATTTCTCTAATTCTTTAATTAAAAACTTTTTAATCAACTTTTATTATTTAAATTAATAATCCGCATTCACTAAATTGAAGGTTTATTTTAAGGGTAATATATTCTGAAGGGTGAAATATCAAGAGCTTGTTAAAACGTTATATATTTGACAGTTACTTTTGCTGAATAATTTCATGAGACGTTTTAATTAATTAAATTATATATTTAATTTATTCCTTTCATAAAAAATTAATTTTTTTTACTGAAAAAAAAATTTATTATCACGAAAGTTGGATCGTTTTCCATAAAATTTTTATTTTTTAGACAATATTAGTTTTTAAATTTTAAATAAAGCGACATATTGATAATACATTTATACATATTACGTAATAAAAACATTTTTTCAAAAAACCACATTAATTAATTTACATATGATAATTTATTTAAATTTCGCACCTTAAAAGCTAAAGCTTAGAATGGGTTTTACTGTCAGATTAAAAATTTTCGACTAATTTTTTCAAATTAAATCATTTTTTAAATTTAAATAATAGACCGAAGTAGAATTAAATGCATACTATCATAAATAAATTATTTAATTATCTATCCTGAGGAAATTTCGAATTGTTTAATTTAATATTCATGTCAAAAAAACTTTCGTTAATTTAAAATGTCAGGGATGTCGTTTGGTTTGTGCGGGTATTTGTTAAAACAATAACTAGTTGAATAATCACTAAACCGACCCAATTCTTGTTTCATTAGCTTTCAACTTACATAGAATAGTACTCTATTGTAAACGTTGCTAATGAAGTCATTGTTTAACTATAATTAATTGATTAATCAATGAAAATAAGCCTAAAACCGACTGTTTATGACAACGATAGCAGACATTTTTTTTTGCAACCGCGTAACGGTAGGAGACTTAGAGCGACATCTAAGATAAAAAAGGCGGGTTATTTAAAAAAAATAAATTGTGATAATAAATATTACCAATTATGGTACTTGATCAATAAACTTCCATGAAGGAAACTTATGAAAAAATATATGTTAGAATATAGAAAATATATGTATGAAAATATACTTAAAATATATAAGAGATATATTTTTAATTTAACCAGCACATTAGATGAAAAATATTTTGATAAATTTTACTGAAAATATCTTATAAATTTTTCGTACCGAATTTCCGATGGTAATTTCTGATTGATTTTGATACTAAAACTAAAATATTTATTGAAATGATCAATCAGGCCGTCTATTGAGATATTGCATCCATGTAGATAGAGAGATAGATGGATAATATATTTTATTCGACCATGAGATCTTGATCTTCTATGGCCGTTCAAAAAACAAAATATTTACATTAGTTTTGCATTTATAATTACAATAAATTGATCATATAAAATAAAAATAATAATAAGCTGACATTAAAAAATAAAAGTATAATAATGATAAAAATATAATACACAGAAAAAAAGAATTTTTTTTTTTTATTATAAATTGAACACAAAAATTTTCTTGAGACGAGAAAAAATTTATTGACTCAAGAAAATTTTTTCTTTCTCTGAGAAAATTCATTCTCGCCCTAAGAAAATTTTTCTTTTCAATTCATAATGCAAAAAATTTATTGGGATAGGAAAAAATTTTCTTGGAGCAAGTAAAAATTTTTTGTATCAAGAAATCCTTTTTTTCTGTGTAATAATAAAAATAAAACTAAAGAACCATAAGAATAAGTTCCACCGTCAAATGCATTTAAATTCGAGTTTTCTACACAGAAAAAAAGGATTTCTTGGCGCAAATAATTTTTACTCGCCCCAAGAAAAATTTTACTTGTCTTAAGAAATTTTTAGTATTATGAATTGAAAACGAAAATTTTCTTGGGGAGAGAAAAAATTTTATTGAGCCAAGAAAAAATTATTTGGGGCGAGAAAAAATTTCTTGTATCAAGAAAATTTTTGTTTCCATTTCATAATACAAAATTTTTCTTGCGCCAAGAAATCCTTTTTTTCTGTGTAGTTAAAAAAAAAAATCGTCTAAAAAAAAGACCACGAAAAATATCTTAACCATCCATTTATTGGTTCCCTTCATTATTCTACCAAAGAATTCGATGTTTGATTTAATCAACAGTTTATTCAATTATTCCAACATCAAAATCAATTATTAATTTACCATTAAAATTACTTGTATAGAAATAGTGAGTTTCAATGCCTGTTCAACTCGTCAAAACAAACCGATTTCAGATCAATATACAAGTCAGCAAATTTAAAATCATCAGTTTTTTCTTTATCGCAGAAAACGTCTAGTTTCTATCTGATATATTAGTTCCTGACATTATTATTTCATAGCTGTCGGAATCTATAATCGCGTTTTCTTGTTGTAAACCTCAAAATAATCATGTCATTCTAACCAACCTAACTGACAGTTGAATTTGTATATGCACTATTGGACTTAAATTGTCTTGTTTCCACTGCTGCAGACATTTAAACTCAGTTACAACCTGAGTTTAAATTTGAATCGTAAATTGAACGTAGTCGAGGTTGAAAACGTAAACTTAACGGACTTGACGTTAAATATGTAAACTAAACGTTTTTCCACGTCAACGGATTTTCAAAAATTAATTTTTTGATTACTGCGTATTTGAATGTCAAGTTCATGTAGTCATCTTTTGACAGTTAAATTTATGAAAAAAAGTATGAAAAAATTACATTGTAAAAAATCGATCTGGATTTTTTTTTAATTCAAATTTACTCCGATTTAGAATTTAAATTTAAAATAAACTCCCCTTTGGAGTGAATTTTACCCCTAGGGGATTAAATAAAAAAATTGACATCCGCTCCGCATTCACTTCCAATTTAAGCTGCGTTATCTCTGCAAATTTTTTACGCTGCATTAATAATAATCTTTGTACAATTTTTTTTTTTTTTTAATTTCTGTTCTATAATCAATTATCAATTATTTATATTTTATGTAGAGCATTATTCTATAAATTGAAAAATTTTTTTCCTTTAAATAAAATAAAACTATTTGAATAATAATAAAATTTGAATTTAAAAAATCATTAATTATTAAAATTACCTCTAATTAATAATAGCAAATAGTCAAAATTTTCGACTATAAATTAGATCATTAAATTTTCAATATAACACAGCTTTAAATATCCATAAAATAACTTATATATTTATTTATTAATTTAATAACTATAATTAATTTCATGGTAATTTTTAATTTAATCAAATCATTAAAATTTAATCATTAATTAAATTTAGCATCAAAAATAACTGAGGGAAAAATAAAATCCAATAATTAAATATAAATATATAAAAGTAAATTTATGAAACTTTTAAATTGGATTTACTTTAATAAAAAATTAATTGTACACAAAAAAAAATTTTTTTTATTCGCCCAAAGAAAATTTTGACATCTCAATAAATTTTTTGCATCATGAATTGAAAAGAAGAATCTTCTTAAGGCGAGGAAACATTTTTTTGAGGCAAGAAATTTTTTCTAATCCTAAGAAAATTTTTTTTTTCATATCATAAATGTAAAATATTTATTACACCAAGAAATCTTTTTTTTCTGTGTATATTTTCCTAAAAAATATTTATCCTTAAGTTAACAGACAACTAAAAATTTTTGGTTTTTTTTTTTCAGCAATTTAATTAAAAAAAAAAAAAAAAAACTAAAAATATGCAGGTGTAGAAAATAAAAAAAACTACAGGTGTAATTTTCTAAATTATTTTTTTCTTTTTAATTTGGCATTTTTAAAAAAATCAAAAAATTATTAGATGTTGTCTAACTAATGATACTGAAGTTAACCGACGTCCAATAATTTTTGGATTTTTTTTTAAACAATAAATTACTAAAAAAAATATATTTGAAAAAATTGCACCTATAGTTTATTAAATTTTCTACATGTCCATATTTTTATTTTTATTTTTTTTTTAAATTAAGTCATTGAAACAAAAATTCGAAAATTTTTAACTCTGCTAACTTCAGTATCATAAAAAATAATAGAGATCAATTTGCAGTTTGTATCATAAGCTCTATTTTTTTATTTTTATTACTTCATTAAGGATATATAAAATCTATAGATACTATCTTTAATCACTCGCGTACTCGTTTATCAATTATGCGAATATCCTTGGCCATACAATCAAGTTCAATAAGCGACTCTTTGTTGTATAAAGTTATTTTAATATCTAACGTTCTATTATTACTCGTTAACCTTTCATTACTTTACTGTACGATCACAAAATCTAAGGAAAAAAAATACTTAATTTTTATTATAGACGCACTTATTTTTAACCAACAATTTATTTATATTATTTTTTTTTCCACAATTTCAAGGTCATTATATTGTAATTTTTTTATTTACTACGTCTTTCATCTTTTTCTGGACAGGAAGAAATTTTTACGACTATCCATGTTCACTTATCGTATGGATGTAGATATTCCTGGCATGTTTATGCGGCTTGCAAGTGATTTAACGTTTATAAGTCAGCGGTTGGTAGTAATTTCTCTCATCTCCATTCCTACACAGTCTTTATTCTTTCATATTGCACTTGTCATTTTTTAAAACAAAATTAATGTCGTTAAATTTATTCCTGTCTCACAAATATATTTTATCATTCTTTTTGTCATATACTCAAAATAAAATATTTATAATGACAATAATAATAATATTTTATTTTTCTTGTTGCAATAAAAAATAATTTTAGTTTATTATTAAATTCTTAGTATATAAATTTTATTACTTTTTTTTATTAACTATAAATATTAATATAAAAATATAAAAAATATATAAGTATATTTTTGAAAAAAATTAATAAACAGTATTATATTGTCTGACTTTATAACCTTGCGCCGTGAATTAGGTCGTGGTGCATTGACAGGGTAGCTACCCCACGTATCGTGTCTAGTTTTACCCCTCTACTTTAATACATATATCTCTCCCTTTATTCGAGCTAAAGCATTCAGAAATACACACACTTCAATCTACACTATAGTATCTACATTCTATACAATTCTCTATAGTATATATACCTACATATATATTCATCCCCTTTCTAGACTTACCCTCGGTCGCTTATTCTCCCTCTGACTATAAATGCGGGGGTGGTTTTCCCTCTGGCCCAGTTGCAATGCGCATGCACTGAAATTACTAAAAGAACAATCGATTTACCGCGCCTGGTCCCGTATCATGTTGCACGTTCTGCTTTGCTTCAAAACTATATGTTACATTTTATTTTACAATATTATTATTTATTTTATTCATTTTTTCAATTTTTTTCGTAGTGCAAAAAAATGTAACCATGTACAAATTCAAAATATCGAACTCATATAAACATTTTGCGATTTTGCATTTGATTTGAATACAAAAAAAAATAATAGTTATGCTTCGAAAAAGCATTTTTCTGTTTTTGAATCCCGATAATGTACTGAAAAATTTGTATCTAATATTGTATCTAATGACAGAAAAAAATTAACTTTCTAAAGGTTAAAAAAAATTTTTGAACATAAAAATATGCAGACTATTGCATTTTTTCGGAAAATTCAATTTATTAATAAATAATTGATATTATTTAGAGAATAGTAAATTTTTTTTTTATATATTTGGATAAAAAGAAGAAATATTTAAATTTAGTGTAAGATACTTCTTTATTTGAATTCGTGACGGTTCATAGTTTCAGTTATTTTGTTATTTATGAATTATATATATTATCATAATGGCTTGAAATGTAAATATAATTCCCGCCATTTGTTTGCGCCTTCTGTCTTTGTTTTATTTGACATTGCGAAATAACAAACATGCAAATTTTTTAATCATTTAAAATTAAATGCTTAATTACTTGGAAAGATCCCGTTAAAATATCTTCCATATTTTATCGGTTTTTTTTACCGTTATTAAGGTAAAAGAGACAAACAACACATTCTTTTATTTTTTTGATCACAAGAAATGAAATTTTTCAATTTTTTCTTTGCTTTGTTATTATTGCAAGTATTTTAAATTTTTATTTAAATTTCGCGGGGAATTTTCTTTTAAAAAATAACCAACCATTTTGGTACTGCGATGACATCTAGCGGCAATTTAAATTTTGACCATTTTCAGTAAAGATTAAAATCAAAATTTGATCAGAGTATAATCGAACGAAACAATTTTTGACATTTTTCAGTCTTGAAATTTCCTATTTTTGTTTTTAGTTCATTACTTTCCAAAAAAACTCTGAATTCAATTTATTAGATGTGTTTCTAAGAAAAAACGTTTTTAAAAGAAAATGAGGTCAACAAATTTTATAAAACTGTTCTATTTCGTGACAAGCAGTTACTTTTTGTTCTTCAACTCCAATAAAACACGAACGATCAGTGGCGAAATTAAAAAAAAAGAAAGAAAGAAAATTGAGCTGTCAAAGTGAAATTATCGAAATGTGGCTAATAAGTTATATAACAAGACTTTTGAAACTTTTAAATTACTTTTTCAATAAGATACGATCATTTCTGAGATAATTATAGCTTTTAAAATTGAAGCAATTTTTTTTTTTTAATTAATAGTTTGTTGCGTGGCAAGGGATGAAACAAGACGATTTCAGGCGAGGGTGATTGACTGCCCATTCCGAAAACGAGGGTCGACATCACCCGAAGTCTGAAATCGTGTTTTATTCAGTGCTCCGTACTATATTTTTCATATTACCTTCGATACTGGGAAATTTAATGTCTGAAAAAAGTCGAAATTAGCTAATTTCTGACTAAAATTGCGGCAAAAAAATACAGCTGTATTCTCTTAAATTTGAAATAGTGAAAATAGTGACTGTTCACTGTCGAAAAGTGAATATTTACTGCTAAATAGTGATTATTACGTAATTTTCACTTATCCGTTTTTAGAGAATATTTCAAATACGCAAAGTTGAATAATTTAACAAGGAAACTAATGGCTGTGTATTAATTTAACGATTTTGAGTTTTAAAACTCATTATTTTCGGTCAGTTTGGTTGGTTATTAGAATTATCTACTCTTTAAATCTGAAATAGTTTATATGCACTATTTTCCAGTGGTTTTCACTGTTTTAGATTTAGAGAGTAAATATTTAGGTTTACAATAAACGAATGCGATTCTAACTGGGATGAAAAGGACGGAAATTAATTTAGCGAACAGAAACTAATGAATTTCTTCCCTAGGGGAGAAACTGATCAATCTGCCCGCTAAATCGCATTGGTCTGAAATTGGCATCTTTTGACTGGCAAAGCAGGCATTCATTTCCACTTTCAACGCAGGGGATATGGTATTAGTAAATTACACACCATGTGAGAAAAGTAGGACATTCTAATCCGCCTACCCCAGCCGAAGGTAGTGATGAAAAACACATGGATTGAAACGTCCTACCCTTCGCGGTGTGTATGAGAATTTTTACCAGATCTGTTCCTGGAAGTTCAAATTTCTGCCTCGGTTTTTAGAAAGAATGGCGCATGCGCTTATTTTCATCACTTGTTTTCACGACTTTTTTCCCGCTAAACAGGGAAGAAATTCGAACTTTCGGTGCAGATATGGGGAAAATATTTATTGAAATGTATTTTCATATCTACCGTATTTTGAGTAAACATCATATTGATAAATAATTATCTTTAAAAAAAATGATGTTTTGTTTGGTAAAATTTGTAATTCAATGATCTGTTTGGCATACCAAAGTACTTACTGAAAGACTCGTGAATCGACATGATCGTATATAATCGTAGAGTTGAAACTCTTGATCTGCCTGTCGTGAGACACGAATATAAGAGAGAAGAAGAAGGGCGTGCACGCAGAAATTTCTCATCCGCATTCTCTGGAATAATTTTACTGACGAGAAGTATCAATCCTGTACTGAGAAATCGACTACAGATTTATCATATACAATAGCTATTTGCCAATTTTTTTAATTTTGTAAATTCATATCTCCTCTATTTTTGTATTACACACTTCAATTTCAATTTATTTTTTATTCCGCGGTTTATTATTCAGTTATCGTACTCAAGATCACGTGTAAAAATCCTTTTTCGCCTGTATAAAATCTACGGTATGATCATGTCTTATAAATCTTATATTTAATATAAGAATCGAAACGTGCATGAATTTTACATTCGGGTCAAAACTGACACGTGGCAGTTGCTCTGTTCTCATTCTTTTTTAACTGAAAGTTGGATACACATTAATGATTTCACTCTATCAACATTCAAAAGTCTTTTTTCAGTAGATATATATAACATCTATCAAACCTACACATAAAGAAATTTTATCTATAGAACATCAGTTTAAATATTCTCATAAAATATTTATGAAAAAGAAAATTATCCAGAGAAAATAAATATCGACTTTTAAAAAGACAAACTTTTTTTTTGTTATTATAAAATAAAAAAAACTAAACATTGAATATATTATTTATATATAATCTACTATTTTTTTTTATTTCTTTTTTTCAATAAAAAAAACCGGGGCAACATGAAAAAATGATTTTTGAGATGTAAAAATTTTTTTTCTCCACAAAAAAAAAATTTTCTTGGTGCAAGAAAAATTTTGAATGATTGAAGACAAAAATTTTCTTAGAGCAAGAAATTTTTTCTCACCCCTAGAAAATTTTTATTTTCAATTTATGATCTAAAAATTTTCTTAGGATAAAAAATTTTTCGCGCCAAAAATTCTTTTTTTAAATTATCTGATTTATTTTATCGAAAACTTGAAAAATTTACTGGGGTAAAATTGGCCATCAAAATTTTTTTATTATGTTCCATTTTACCTCAGAATCAATTTTTCCAACTACTCAATGAATTAAATTAAAATAACAAAACAGAAAATTTCCAGTTATTAATTTTTTTTAACTCAAGTATTAAGAATTCTAAAGTACATATTTATGAATTTATAAAAATAATAATCATATTTATTTAATATCGTCATTATTTTCATTTAAATGACTGGAAATTCTATTAAATACATAAATATTGTTTTTGTAATGCAAACATAAATATTATTTTTTTTCGAAATAACAACAATTGATACTATATATATTTATATATATATATTTCTTTATTAAATAACCAATGTTGTGTTGTGAAACCACGTGGAAACGTCGGTGATCGTATATCGCGGTTGCAGGATCGATTAAATGTCCCAGTTTTACTGCAAAACGTATATAGGGAGGGAAACATCGAGTAGTTCAGTAGCCACATACATCTATACATACATATATGTGTATATAAACATATGAATGTATGTATGTATATAAAAAGTATACAAACATGAGAGTAAAGTTTGAAGATTGTATTAGTAAATAAGCAGGCTTGGATTTTGGTGTAAGGTTGGAGCAACGCAAACCCCGGGACGAGGGCAGGCATTGACCTAGATGTTTCCCCTCTCTTATACCCAACACAAGCCCCAGGAGCCACGATAAGAGAAGTAGAGAGATTACAAGTAAAAGAGAGAACGAGAGTGAAACCCTGGCCCTGACGTCGTTACTTGCCGCATCCCAGACGCTGTCCCTGGGAGATATATATATGTATATATGTATGTATGTATGTATGTATGTATATGTACTCACAGGATTTTTATCCTTTTATGGCCTACAGCCCAACTTATTCTGTTTTGGGCATTTAAATAAAACCAACAAAAACCGCAGCTCCATTTAAAGTCAAAAAATTTTTTTATTTTTTAAAATAATATTTCAATATTTTTTTTTTATGAAAACAATGTATTTGCTTGAGTATGGGAAAATTTAACTCGAACCCTCGGGTTTATTGATCGCGTCTACGTTTCTGCTGTATGAAGTTTCGTGTTCTTTTGTGAAGATTATCTCATACATAAAAAAATTTTTTTTTGTTCAATTCATTTTTAGTGAGAAAATTACCATAGTTAACTACTAGTTATTTTTTATTATTTAAATCCTTAACGGTCACATGGTAGACATAAGACGTCAATTTTAAACTCAAAATTTCTAAATTGCATTGTTTGAATTTTAAAATCTAAATATCTCAATAATTATTCAGTTTTTCGAAAAAGTATAAGATACCTTTTTTGTACAGAATTTAAATCCCTACAAAAAAGATATCTTGCAATTTTTCATAGAATTCAATATTTAAAAAGATATTTTCAAAAAACGAATCACACTTTTTTTTTCTAAAAAATTACGAAAAATATTTTTGACTTTCTTTACTAAAATAAATATATTTTTTGGAATATTAAAATTATTCATAGATTCTGTGTCGAAATACTGTTATTTCAAAAAATTTCCCCTGAGTTTCAATGAAAAATTTGAACGCAGAAAATTTTTCTAAGGATATTTTGGCGGAAAAAACTTTTACTCACTCAAAGAAAATTTTTACCTGTCCCAAGAATTTTTTTGAACTATGAATTGAAAAGAAAAATTTTTTGAGACAAGAAAATATTTCTTGAGGCGAGAAAAATTTTCTAGTCCTAAGAAAATTTTGATTTCCAATTCATATGTAAAATTTTTCTTGTACCGAGAAATTCGTTTTTTTTGTTCTTAATATCAAAATTTTTTCATAAAAATAGATACTAGCTTTTCGAAAAAAGTTTAATCAATACCTCTACAAAATTTATTATTAAAACATTGATTAGTTTAATTTCTACAACTGACCAAAGACGCTAGAGTCCTATAGATCCCTTGTGACCGTTATGATTCGTGCCGGAAGTATGACCACTGAGGGTCAATAGTACATTTTCATTGTGTATATCAAACATATATAACGATTGCGTGAATTGAAACTTATTAATTTTTTGTTTCGTATTTAACAGTAAAATATATGAGAATAAATAATGACTTATACTATAGTACGATAATGAAAAAAAAAACTATGGAATGTATTGCTATGTTTCAATCGATCTTGAGAAAAGGTGAAATGTTACAATCTGTATCTTTATGGTAAAACGTTTTACGAATAATGCAATTTCGCGTGTATGTATTCTACAGCTATTATTTACCGCGTGAGAATTTACTTTTATATTTACCAGCTCATATGTATGTGAACGACGTATAGTAGTTTTAAATATTCATTTTTTATTATAGAAATTTATATATTGTTTGTCTACATGGAAAAAAAAGTATAGAGAACTTTATTTTAAAATATGGGTTAAAATTACTAACTTTATATTTTAAACTTAAGGGTTAACGTAAACCGATTTTCAATTCAATTTAATTCACAGACAAACACTGGAAATTTTAAATAAAGAGTCTGTAGTATTTTTGAAACCTTAACAGAGAGCTAGAAATTTCGTTTTTTCAAAAATTCTAATTCCTCTCCGAGAAAAATTGTTTTAAAATTCTCATTTACTTTATAAGTGCAACAAAGACAGTTATGTTTATTTTTCTGTGTGAGAAAGAGGTTCGGTAGCGTATCCCCTTAACAGAGGGCTAAAAATTTCGTATTTTCAAAAATTCTAATTCGTCTCCGAGAAAAATTGTTTTAAAATTCTCATTTACTTTATAAGTGCAACAAAGACAGTTATGTTTATTTTTCTGTGTG
Organism: Microplitis deprimator; assembly: GCA_964016945.1. Taxonomy (NCBI): domain Eukaryota; kingdom Metazoa; phylum Arthropoda; class Insecta; order Hymenoptera; family Braconidae; genus Microplitis; species Microplitis deprimator. The sequence goes on along the minus strand of OZ024712.1, from coordinate 3,708,065 downwards.
AGAAAGAGGTTCGGTAGCGTATCCCCTTAACAGAGGGCTAAAAATTTCGTATTTTCAAAAATTATAATTCGTTTCCGAGATATCTTGAGAATTGAATTTTTATTTATAATTAGTAATTTTTTATTATTTGAGTATGCCATTAAATATAAACTGCATTAGTAAACTGGACTATATGTTTAGTGAAATTTATCATCCAATATAATAAATTTTACTATCTAGTTTAATAAATTACTATTTAAAAATAGAATTGAATAAAATCAAATTTTTCAACCATTTATTATTATTATTATTATTATCATTATCATTATCATTATTATTATCATCATTATTATTATTATTATTATTATTATTATTATTATTATTATTATTATTATTATTATTATTATTATTATTATTATTATTATTATTATTATTATTATTATTATTTATGAAACATGATCTAATGATGTCAATTTTTCATATTTAAAATATCACTTGACGTAACCGAGATTCGAACCCTGATCTCTCGCGTGCGAATCCTGTCCTTAGTCTAACAGTCTAATGTCTTCTTTAAACAAAATTCTCTGAACTTGTAATACATTCTCTTATACGCTGTCTCTACCAATTGTAAATTTTATCGATCAATTATCAATAAAGAATATCAATGAAATAGTAATAAATAAAATTAATGTTCGGTAATAAATAATGAAAACAATGCAATTATTGATTCGCATTATTTTTTACTAAAATATATTAAATACTATGATATTTTCGAGACGTTTTCTCCGAGCACGATGTGTGTGAAAAATTAATGTTGAACTTTTGAATAACGCGTGGGTGAGAGTTGATTTTTCTCAGTAAGAGCTCATTTATTGTATTAACAGTCTATATATTTATAAATTATGAGTAAATTTTACAAGCGAGCTGAAAAATAAAATATTCAACGATGCAAGTAATATAAAGAACGTCAGGTGCTAGTGAAGCATCGATTCTTGTGTACGATGATGAAAAATAGTCAATAACTTTGTAGTTCACTGACTTGTAATTGTTTCCTTTGAATTAAAATTTTAATGGAATAACTTTTTTTTATTTGACGTAAAATTATTTTTTCGCAAAATGGGAGTTTAAAAAAAAATTTTTTTTATTACAGAAATCTTTACTTTTTATTTTTTTTTATAATAAAAAATTTAGATGTGTATATTATTGTTAAATTCACTTCTGGGTCAACCGTATGCGTCATTTAAAAAGGAGAGGGAAACGTTGAATTTCTCAAACGCGCAACCGCATGTACGATCTTGAACATGCGGCAAAGTTGCGGATTTTAAGGCAGCATCGACAAACTCAGATATAATCCGCTTACTTACTGTGGTTCAATAACATTCTGCCAATAATCGATTAAATTGAAAAAAAAAAAAATTTATTGATACAAAAAATAAAGAAACAACAATAGAAAGTCTTATGGTTAAAAGAAAAAAAATATTTTAAAACTATGTGGGATAAAATATTCTCAGTGAGAGTATTGACTTCCCGGGACCTAGACTTTCGAGAGAAAAAGTCTCACGAGGGAGGATATATATAAAGGGGTAAAGAGACTCGAGGGCAAAGTCTGTGGGATGGGTCAGGGTTAGGCAATGTCGGAGGTTAGGCTCAAAAGGGTAAAAAAAAATCACAAAAGAGCCACAAATCAATAACTACTTTTACTGCTGTGGAAAATTTATAACCGCTTGTTTTTATTTATAAATTTATCACCACGTAATTTTTAATTTAAATTGAATTTATGGTATTTTTGAATCGAGATAAATTATTCAGAAAAAAAATAATTACACTGTAAAAAATTAGCGGAGTGAATACGGATTTAAATGATACCCAGATCATTCTACTGAAAAAACTCCCTTTTTACTCCATATGCAAAGTAATTTTTTTTTAAACTCCAGAACTTCGGGTGACGGAGTGAATTCAAATTCAAATAAAATCCGTAATCACTCCTAATATTTTACAGAGTGTAAATTAAAAACTATACCGTAAAAAATCGCGAGTGAATATAGATTTTATTTCAGTTCGGATTTACTCCGTACTCAGTCCCCAGTTTTTCAAAAAATCACTTCACATACGGAGTGAATCGGGAGTTTTTTCCAGTGAAGTGATTTCGGAGTGTAAATTTTATTTCAATCCGCATCCGTTTGAAACAGAAATTTGAATGTTAAAAAAATCCCCTCTGGAGTGAATTTCACTCCAAGGGAATCAAATAAAAAATTCATCCACTCCAGATTTAATTCGCGTTGAATCCGAAAATTTTTTACAGTTAATGCAGCTTACAATTTTTTACATACTCACATATGAAAAATTATTAAACATAAATAGAAATCCAATTCTCGCCAGTAAAAATTATTAAAATTTCAATAACATCCCCCATTACTGCCCTGTTAAAATTTTTAAAATTTTTCTGGAAATTTACTAAAATTTATTAATTTTACAAGAGTGTTGATTTGTTTATAATTAAAAAAATTTCTTATGCCGTTAATTTAACCAGATTTCCATAATATCCTTCTCTAATACACAGAAAAAAAGAATTTCTTGTCACAAGAAATATTTTGTATTATGAATTGAAGAAAAACTTTTTTCTTGTTCCAAGAAAATTTTTTCTCACCCCAAGAAAATTTTTTTTTTCACTTCATAATACAAAATATTTCTTGGGTCAAGTAAAAATTTTCTTAGGACAAGAAGAAATTTTTTGCGCCAAAAAATCCTTTTTTTCTGTGTAAGGAAAATAATTTCCCTTAGAGTTACCATCATCCCTATTATATAGTAATGACTATAAATTTTTTTTTAAAAATCATCTATTACAAATGTGAGTACTCGATAATATTATATTAGCCGCTTGGTTGTACAATTCTACTTAACTTATAAGAGGTTGTTAAAATGTGAATGAGGAAAACTCATAACCTTTTGATTATAACTTTCGCATCTACGAGTACACGTAATAAGGAAGATCTCATTGATATCTTATTTAAATTTCCTGCCTGAATGAAGTACTGCTGCCTCGGAAAATGAAAAAAATAAATTACTTTCCGTATCTGGAATTTTCAATCGCGAACATGTGTTTAAATTTATGAATACAAGATTCGTTATTTTTTTTGCGGTGTAATTGTAATATAATACCGCGCATTATATATTTTATTACAAAAAATAATGTAGGTAAAAATGAAAATTGATATATTTAGCGCAAGTGTAAATTTATCATGCATGCTTTGTTGACAAGTCCATTCGTCTCACTCAGTTGAGTATCAATTATCACTGTGACCCGGTGGTATACCTTTCACAGCCATATGCAACTTTGTCAGCCGCATTTGTGGCTCGTGTTGTAAATTATATCGTATCTGCATACTTCAACAGCCATTTAATTACATTACCTTAACACAGTGTAATTGTTTTGATAATAGTTATAATATATTAACTATCAGTAATTTATTGTCATCCTGCAGCAAATTTAATAATATAAATTTTCTGGTATTTTATTGGCTGATATTGACTTAGTAAGAAGTTAAGTAAATTTCTGACATTATTATTACAATTGCACTACTTTTATCAAAAAGAAGATGTTTAATTTATTTTATTTTGAAATAGCAATAGAAGATAAAATTTTTTTGTTACAAAAACCCGAAATGTACGACATTTAGCAGTAAAGTCGGCGGCTAAAAAAGCGGATAATAGAGATGTCTACTTGTACGAGTTGTGACATTAGATGTGTAAAAAATATTGTTTTTCAGTTGCATGTACTACAGCTAACGCGCAAAAAGTAATAAAGTTAGTCATTGATTCATTTTGAGACAAATTTCTTCATAATATCTGTGAAAAATGAATCATATATGGCCATATATGAAAATTTTCCATATATGATTCATGTATGAAAATATGCCGTATATAAAACATATATGACGTATTTGTGATTCATGTATGAAAAAATGCCCATTTATGCTTCATATATGATTCATTTATAAAAATCTGCCATATATACTTCATATATGATCCATGTATGAAAAAATGCTGTGTATGCTCCATATATGCTTCGTATGTGTCTATATATGACCCATGTTTGAAAATTTGCCATATATGCTTTAAATAGACCCATTTATGAAAATATGCCATGTATGTTTCACATATGCTCATTTATGCTTCATATATGATCCTTGTATGAAACTTTGTTATATACACCATACATGATCAATGTATGAAAAAACGCTGTATATGAAACATATATGGGCATATATGACGCATTTGTGATCCATGTATGAAAATTTGCCATATATGCTTCACATATGCCAACTTATGCTTCATATATGATCCTTGTATGAAAATTTGTTGTATACACTTCATACATGATCAATGTATGAAAAAACGCTGTATATGAAACATATATGGGCATATATGACGCATTTGTGATCCATGTATGAAAATTTGCCATATATGCTTCACATATGCCAACTTATGCTTCATATATGATCCTTGTATGAAAATTTGTTGTATACACTTCATACATGATCAATGTATGAAAAAACGCTGTATATGAAACATATATGGGCATATATGACGCATTTGTGATCCATGTATGAAAATTTGCCATATATGCTTCATATATGCCAGCTTATGCTTCATATATAATTTATGTATCCAAATTTGCCGTATACTCTCCATATACGAAACATGCGGGTATATATAACACATTTGTGATCCATATTATGAAAACTTGCTTCATATAAGTCCAATTTTCACATCTGGCAATATATGATTCTCTTTCTTGGGTATATAAGATATATTACCTTCAGTCCAAAGGCATTTATTCGCGTACTTTTCGAGTATTTCTTAAAAACTAATTTATATATCGAATACAGTTCCATATAAAACGCTCGTTGTGTTCATAACCTTATCTTCGACTCGAGTGTCAACCGTCACAACTCACGTCTTTTACAAAACCGCACTTGTTAAATAAATTACTATTTTGCGCTTAAAAATTCTATTATTCTAGAAAATATTCTCATGCTCAAAAACTTCAAAAATTTATGAAAACTGACGTTTTCGATCTCTTTGAGCAGGAAATTTTGGGTCTGCCCCTCAGTAGCTTAACTTCTTATAGTCAATAATTTTTCCGGATTTTTCTTATGGAAATTAATATGAAATAATGTTGAATACTCTTTTGAAGTCAATTAGTACAATTTATGTCTAGTAGTAAAACAAAAAATAATTACTTGCTGAAGTGGGTCATTGTTCCTCGGTCTCCCCTATAAGTAACCTTATGTCGAAATAGAGCAAATAAATTTTTATATACTAAAATATTATAAATAATTATTATAAACTGTTAGCAAGACGGGCGGGTACAGCCAGCAATTATGTAAAGTGAATGTTATAATAATTAAATTTTTTTATTTATTTGTTTCAGATAGTATTTAGCTGCAACAACTGAAGATAATTTAGTATGTTGCATCAGTTGAGATTGCGGACACTCGTCAAGCTACGATAATTATCACAAAAGACATTGTAATTCAACGCAATAATTGTCAGTGATGAATTACATCGTAAGAATGAGTGAAATTGAGAATTCAAGTTGAGTCGCGTCAGCGACGTCAACGCAAAAAACACAATAACGTAAGACTTTCAAAATTACTATATAAAAACCACAATATAATTTACTGTAGAAAGCCAATTATTCTGTTAGTAATCCCACTTTTTTTTATCTTAAAGAGAAAGAATTTTTTTCCCCTTCTATATTCTAATACTTTTATGAGGCAATAATTAATCACTTACCGAAATGATCTTACTTTAGTATTTAACTTTTTTTAATTAACCGGAAATGACTAGAGAAACGAATATAAGTCTGGTTTCTATATAGCATAATAAATTTGGATAAGTTTCATTAGCTGATGTAGAAATCATAGTTGTAATAAAATATATAATAACGGAAATTAGACATATATTTTTTGAATACACAGAAAATATTGTCGCTTGAAATGCTACACGGTAAGAAATATTTTTCGAATATCACTATGCCAGTATGGGCGTGAAGGCCATACTGTATGGTATCGAAGATTTTTATAGGTTGTAAAATTGTATGCATAGATGGCTCGACCGTTGCGGGAATAGTAACATTGACGATAGTTGTCGCGGACGTCGCAATGTCATATCAGTATGGCCGTCAGGCCCTCACTGCGTCGCCGTATCTACAATGCTTTTGGCAGATGAACCCCGTCCAACGACATCTATATAGTTTTGGCGGTAATACGATAGTATACATCGATTGACCCGCCAAAAATTATGGCGGGAAAAACTAGTAGCATTGTGCCCTTGGCATTGTAGTATGGGTCTCAGGGCCATACTGTTTTGCCATGCCCGCTATGCATACGTGTGAGCAATACAATAGCTACAGTACTATACAGTATAGTAAATAACGCCATACTTCTGGAACTCATTACAATACTGTCTTGAAATATTTCACTTACTATTTTAGTGTTTTGAGACCATCCCGAGTCGAAATTTTAGACGTAATTTGAAGATTTTGAACGTTTTGGAGATTAAAAACTCAATTTGACCGTTTTAAACTTATTCATACCGTAGATTGGACTATCACGAATCGAAAACGTAACTAAAACCTATTTAGACCTACAATAAGAATATATAAGCATACCAAAAAATTTTTTTCATCGATTTTGTACTCCTGGATTATAATCACGTCAATTCCCTAAAATTTCGTACGCCTTTCTGGCTCTTAAATAAAAAATTCATATTTTGAAAAAAAAATTTTTCAGTTTCAAACTTCTATCTTTAACACTATACATTTATATCTGTTCATATAGTATTTCATATCAAGGTTATGAAAATTGTGATTACAAAAATTGAAATAAATTAATTAATGTTATTATTAGATCAAAATCATAACTCATGAAATTACCAATTTTTTATGAACCAAAATACAAAAATATCCTTCATTTCGACTCGGGATACCAGCATGGTGTTGAACGCCATTTCTTACCGTGTATGATTCCAGGTCAAAAAAATAACTTGATTTTGGCGTAATTTAAAAAATTCAAAATAAAGCATATCAAGTTTTTCTTTTTTTAATAAATGAAAAATACATTTTAAGATATGAAAACACATTTGGTTTTGACAAAGTTGTCTAACTTAGTACCGATTTACGCCAACTGTCAAAATAAAGTCACGTTGTCTTGGATTTGCCTTAGTAGACTTAAATTTAAGTCAAACCAAGTAAAACTTGATTTGAACTTTAAATTTTTGAGTTAAAAAAGTTATATTGAAGTTAAAAAAAAGTCAGTGTAGTCAAAAACAAGTTAACTAAATCAAATGCAAGTCAAAAAAATTATATCTTTGAAAATTCGTAAATAAACGGTAGTTTATTTTTTTTGTTCTAGTCAGCGTGACAGTGCGGAGACTAATAAATTCCATAAATCCAGTATCCTATTACCGGATTTAGATTACAAAAGTAGATCATCAATATCCAGCAAGACGTCAAACCTAAACAGTTTTGGCGTGCCTGGAAGTGGTCAGGCATCTGACCACGGGGAATTAAGTAATCGAGCACATGATGGAAAAAGACGAGGTGGGATCACTAGCCAGCGTCATGTTTCTTACGCGTTATTATTATTCTAGTCCATAGTAATTTTTGAAATAATCCGCGTATTGACGTGATAATATTAAATATTATCAAATACACATAATATAAAAAAAAATTGTATGTGTTTAGGTAAATTACATGATACCATTGACGAAGTCTCGGTCAATATGCATGGCGCTGCTAGTGGTTCTGGCTCGACATCAGTTACCACAAAAATTGATCGCACAAGAGTTACGGTGACCAGCTTAGTGAACAGTAACGTGGCCGCATCGCGGTATCATGATTCTGTGGGTAACAATAATAACAATAATAATAATAATAATAACAACAACATCAACGCAACAACAAATATCAACGAAAACAGCCATACCATTATTAATAACATCAACAACGTCAACAATAACATCAACAGCAATAACAACCTTAGTACAAACGGTATGGGAACTGGTGACATCGCATTGGCACCAACGTCCAGAATGAGTCCACCCACGAGTATGGACACATCTGAAGGTACGACCTTAATAACAACCGGTGAACCAACGATGGTAGCGCCGATGGTTAAACCCGAAAGTCCTGATATAGCGGCAGGAACGTCTATTGGTTCGACGGCATCCTCAACCGTTAGTGGACACACTGTTGTTGGTCCTGGTGGTTCATTATTTGCGGGCATTGCCAATAGCAATAAGCGACCGAGACCAGATGACTGGCTCGCACCTAGCAGCCCTAATTCGCCCCAAAATCTTCCGGTACGGCATCTTGTTTATACGACGCCACAGCAGCAACTTTGTCATACGCCAACGCCGCAGCAGCAACAGCAGCAGCAGCAACAACAGCAACAGCAGCAGCAGCAACAACAACAGCAGCAGCAGCAACAGCAGCAACCAACGCCACCACCTCAAAAACAACAGGTGTTACAACAACAGCCGAGCATGACACTGTCGACATCCATCAGCCAAACGGGACAACAGCCTAATAATAATGGATATGTCAGTCCCATGAGCTCGGGAAGTTATGACCCTTATAGTCCCAATGGAAAAATAGGTGAGTTTGCATATATTTTTATTGTTAATTTATACATGAGATCATTGAAAGTATTTGAATTTTTAAATCTTCTATGCTGTTGATTAATTATTTTTTACGCGATAAAATTATAGTATATATGTTATTATTTAATTTAATTTAAATATTTATACTTCTATCTGTAGAAGAAAGAAGTAGATTATAAACTACATAGAGTACAATCTGGCGGTACAGTACAATAAGCAATTGCTCATATATTTTCTTCTGCACCCCAAAAAGGTATCCCCTTGTTTAGTTTATTTGGGTTTGATTCGGAGTTTCAATATTAAAATAAACTCCCCTTTGGAGTGAATTTTTCTCCAAGGAGATTAAATACACGGTAAAAAATTAGCAGAGTATATGCGGAGCGGATGACTGTTTATTTATTTAATCCCTTAAATGGAGTTTACTTTAATATTGAAGATCTGGTTCGGAATGAAATTCATTCCTACAAAAAATTTATTGTTAAATTAAAACTTTGAATTGGAAGAAATGCAGATTTAAATAAAATCCGTAATCACTTTGTTTTTACTCAAAGAATTCAAAATAATGCTCAATTATATTTGAGAAAGTAATTTTGAAATGTTTGAAATACATTTTAAAAAGAAAATTTTTTTATGAACCCGAAGTTCCGAAAGTTGTTATCCAACGAAAAAAAATTTTTTCTGAACTGAACATAAAAAAGAAAACCCCTTCTAGAATTTGATACTGCATACTATTGGTCTAAAATGCATAAATATTAAACACCAGCGTAATCCATTCACTAAAACACCCCCATAACCATCATAAAAGCAAAGTTTGGAACTTCGGGTTCATACTTTTTAACTTCCCGCTAAGAAAATCGAAGATTTTCAAAAATTTCGGGAAGTTATTGTTTTCACCCCGATTTGCAAAAATCGAAATTCCAACAGATGTCGACGTTTTGAGGTTCTAGGAAGCTATTTTGACTAAATTCAAGATGATGTCCGAGTGTATGTATATATGTATGTACGTACGGACGTATGTAAATATTCTGTAACTTTTGAACGGATGAACCGATTTTGATCGTCAAGGTGTCATTCGACGCGGCTTGTTTTTTACTATAAGCACTAAAAATTTGAGCTTAATCGGTAGGGTACGTTCGGAGATATTCCAAAAATAAAATTTTTTCAAAAATGTTTTTTTTGAATAACTTTTAATTCGCTCGATGGATTGATTCCAAAATCTAATCAGCTCTAAAACTTTATAAGCCGCATCGAATGTTACCTCAGCCATCAAAATCGGTTCATTCGTTCAAGAGAAACCGTGAACGAAAGAATTAAAATAAAATTTTTTTTTTAGTTTTTTAAAATTTTTCAAAAACGACTCGATAAATCAATTTTAAAATTTGATCAGCTCTAGAACTCAATAAAACGCGTCGATCGCCACCTCAACCGTTGCAATCGGTGAATTCGTTCGAGAGATATTGTTGGAGAAAAAATGGTAAAAAACGTTATTTTTCAAAAACAAAGGCACTCGAAAATGTATTCTCGACAATGTTTTCGAGCTCAAGGCCCGCAGGGTCAACTGACAGACCGATTTTTTTATAAAATTTTCGGGCTACCCCATTTTGTCTCTCCCTGTCCTATATATATAAATCAGTATGTGAATAATCTGTAATTTTTTTACTGCAATCGGACTGATGAGAAAATTAAAGAATTATTTATACGTATAAATATTGAGGATCGTTATATATATTTAGTTTAATGTAGTGTGTATATAATAATAATGTGCGATGCACATTATTCTGCCGAGCATGATGATGCGACAAAGAGAATAGCTTAACTAAAACAGCTTTGACTTTTATAACGGATGTGACGTCACATCAGCCAGTCAATTATCCCGTTTTATTATTTTATCTCTTTCTCTCTTTACATATATATGTACATATAAAATTATACGCAGTGTCGTCTAAATCTTACTTTTCTTTCATCTACAATTCCCACTCATTTCCGTCATATCAATCGTTTGCACTACTGCCACACTGCACTTTTATCTCTGCTCTCCTCGTTATATATTTATTATCATCATCATTATCATTTTCTCTCGTTTTCTCGGCTTTCAATTCACGCTCCTCAATTTTCTCACATAATATTTTATTTTGTTATCGTTATTTCTGTTATTTTTATAATAAACATGCAGAGAATTCTTTATTATTATTTTTATAAATTTTTTTTTCCTTTTTTTTTTTTTTGCTATTAATAACTAAGAAATTGCGTGTATTGTTCAATAATGCGGGTAAAAAGATACACAAGTAAGCAAAGTACCCACATGTTGTAGAAAAAAAGTCGACCCACATATAAATAAAAAATATAAAAAAAGTCCTAGACCTAGCCCGTATGAACATGACCTTAACTATACTTTTTTTCTTCACTGTTGATAAAAAGTAATTCATCATTATTTTTTTTTTATCTATTTTTTGTGGGTTTAAAAAAATATTTATTAAATAGACATTAAGCCTACGAAAAAAAAAAAAAAAAAATTAACATGAAAAAAAAAATTTCGGCCATCATTTGCACAAATGATTTAATATTTAAAATAAATGCTGACATCATGGTATTAAAAATTAATGCATTGACCGTCATCTGCAGAACTCCGAGTATCTGAAAATTATTCGACTTTTTCAGTCGAGGAAAAAAAAAAATATGATTTTCTTATAATCCTGATTAGTCGACGTTTAATAATTTTTGGATTATTTTTCAAAGCGATAAATTAAAAAACAAAAATATTTAAAAAAATTGCACCTCTAGTTTTTTAAATTTTCTACATGTGCATATTTTCTTTTTTATTTTTTTCAAAAATTAAATTGTTGAAAATTCGAAAATTTTCTCATGATCCTGAAGTTAGTAGACAATCAACAATTTTTGGATTTATTTTTTCAATAATTTAATTAGAAAAAAAAAAAATCTAAAAATATGCACTTGTAGAAAATTAAAAAATCTATAAGTGCAATTTTCCGAAATATTTTTTTTTTAAATTTATTGTTTTTAAAAAAATCCACAAATTGTTAGACGTCAGCTAATTTCAGTCATATTTTTTTATTGAAATTTTTCTGCAGTGCAATAGAAAATTTAATGAAAATTGTAATTTTGAAAGAACTAGAAATTGATTATTAATTTATTTTTTTTTATCAACGTATAGAAAAAGACAATTCCGAAAAAATACTCGGCCATTACAATTTTCTACACTTAAACTTTTAAAAAATCGAAATTTTTTTACTCGGCTCTTAAAATATTTTCTAATGTACGCAGTACTTTTTGTAATTTATAAATATAAAAAGATTTTTTTTTTTTTTTTTTACATTTCCCAGATTTTCGTTTAGCAAACCAAATCATAGAATTATTTCATATAAAATTAAATTACACAGCGTAAATCTTCAGATATTTGAAAATAAATTTAATTATACGTCTAAATAAAAAAAAAAAAAAAATAACATTATAATTAAATTAAAAAATATACCAATTGATGACGTTAAAATGTATCCTTGAGTGTTCACTAAAGCGTGGATTCTATTTCATGCGCACTCGACCCTACTAGGCTTTTGCTCTTCATGACAACTGTCATCACCAGTTCTACATCTCAAATGTCATTTTACTCATTAATTATTAACTGACTTATTTAATTATAATAAATACTCACTTACTTACTATTCAAAAAATTTAAATAACTTCTAAACACACTAAAAAAATTGAGGAGTGAACGTGAGTTAAATTGAATTTTTAAATTACATTCGTCAGTTTTCGAATTATTTGGATTATTTTTTTCGAATTCAAATATTTGATTTGAGCTTCAAATAAAAAATTTTTTATTTTATGTAGAAAATTTCCAGATACTTCTAATCCTGACAAATAATTAGAATTTTTTTAATACCAAAATTTACAAATAATTCAAAATAATGTAGTATAGTATTTAGTAGTATATTTTACAATGAGCATGGGAAAAATTTATATATTTATTACATGTCCTCACAGTAAAAATTTATTTTCATGTAAAAACTCCAAAACTCCGAATGACGGAGTAAATTTGAATTTAAATAAAATCCGTAATTACTCCGAATTCACTCCCGATTTTCTACGGTGTAATTAACAAAAAAAAAAAAAAGTAAAAAACTAAATGAAGACAAATACTTTTTGATAAGTAGTTAAATATAAGTAAACAGTAATTATTAATAGTGTAATTTACGCTAATGTCTAACGATAATTATTTTATATTTGACTAGGTCAGAACGTGTTTTAGTTTTAGATAACGCGGTTAATAATTTTTGTTCAATGCAATTTTAAATTCTCCATTTTAAAATTAAAAAACTTGTTTTTTTCCTTATTTAATTTATGATATAATTTTTTTTTTTTTCACAACTTTACTGTTACAGCTGTTCAAAGATTTGAAATTCATTAATTATATTTTAACGACTTTTATTATTAAATTTACTTTAGTTTCATTGATTACATAAATTGGTAATTTAAATAATTTTTAAATTACTCAAGTAAATGTCAATCAATCGATTTATTTATTTTCAAATATATATTAGTTTAGTTTAAAATTAATTTTTATTTAAATTTAAAAGAAAAAAAAAAAAACATTTTTTTTTCGTGAGTTATATAAAAATTTCACGGTTATAAAATTTCAGTAAATTTGACCTCAAGTAGCACAGGAAGTAAAAGACTAGTAATTTCCGGTTCCAGGCTCTAGTCAAGGACTTTCCTTTCATATAAAAAATATATTGCGTTTCCTTTAATAATTTAAAAAAAATTTATTTACTTTAAAAAAAAAAATATATATATATATATAGATATATATTATTTTATAATCAAGTTAATTGATAAATATTAAGATATATAATGGAAATGTATGAATAATTCAAATATACATTAAGTATTGAATCGAATATAAATATTCGATTTAGAATTTAAATCGAATAATTCAAATTATTTATAAATGTTCGAATTATTCGAACTTTTACTCAGTTTTATAACTTTTTGTAAATTATCTAATTATTCAAAAATTCTTAATTATTCATAAATTATTGTAAAAAAAAATTTTATAATTTTTCCCAAGAAAAAAAAATCAGTATTCGAAATTCGAACCTTATGTTCATATACAGATAAAATTCGAAAAACCGCGAAATAATTTAAAAGCATAGTCATATTTCAAAAATTCAAATTATTCGATTTAAATTTTGAATCGAATACTAATATTATATTCGATTCGAATACTTCGATTCTCATTCCTAAGAATATTTATATCAAGTTCTTGTCGATAGAAATAAAAATAAATTTTTCTTATTAACAATTGAATAAAATAAATTACAAATATGGTGTAATAATTACAGTTATATATATATATATATATATATATTTCAACACCGTCTGTGTTTTATCATCAATTATCACTTCGTCCAACAGTACCGCCCTCTCAGTATCGTCTCTTCCTCGCGGGAAAAGTAAAACCGCGAATGTTATATAACTTGTAGCTATTTTCGCATATGTGATGCTTTTATCCATCCAACATACATACATACATACATACATACATACATACATACATACATATATACATACATACATATATCAATATCCACTTACTTACTTACTAATATACTCACATTTAAATTCACATAAGTACATACACAACAAGTAAATAAGCTTACCAAGTATACTTATATATATATATATATATATATATATATATATAACATACTCCCTCACATATGTGCACTATCACATATATAATCTCTACAGTGTCCTCGAGTTAACAACTCCAACTTCAACTATTAGAATGATGAGAGCGAATACCTGACGACAGTACAACAACACATTGATGTAGGTCGTCGTACGTTTTATCAGTTACTATCGGTCTCTAAGCATTTGACCTAGATCAACAATAAATGCAACAATTATTCATACATTTAAATATTTATTTTTTAAATTAACATCTAAACTCCAAGAAATTTTATCAAGTAAAAATACACTCAGATAAATTTTTTTGAATTTTTTATATAAAAAACTTATTGAAAAATTATTATGCTAACAATATTAAGAGGGTATGAAATTACGGGAAAATTGCCGATAATGTAGAAATTTTCGACATACATTCAACAGAATTTATGGCGTGCGTAGTAATTTTAACCAAGCAACATAATTATTTTTTTTTAGAAATTTCTGTCAACTTTACAGTAAAATTTTTAATTCTAAAGCAGAATATTTAGTTAAATATCCGTTAAAATTAAAATAAAAACGATATATTTTTAAAAAGTATACCCGGGTGCTTGATTCTAACCTATTAGTACGAGAATAAACGAAAAGAGCCGAATATCTACGAACAAACTCGAATTAGAATGATTTTTTTATAAAATTACTATGCTGTGTAGTACAAAGTAACAGAAGAGTTTTTATTTTTAAGTTTTATTTTATAAAATTTCTATTGAATGGAGTTTTTTTTTAAATATTAAAATAAATTAATAGATATTGTTGATGAATGATAAATATTACTGTGTGACAAAGTAAAAATACTCATCTTTTAGAGTATATTTTAATTTAATTCTATTAAAAATAACTTTAACAAGTAGTAAAATTATTCAAAATATTTAATTGTCCTCCCGTTACCTAAAATTTTTGGTTAATTTTTACCATGAAATTATCTGCGTGTAAATTTTTTTTTTGAAATATTACAATGTATTTCAAAAAGTGTAAAAGGGGGAGGGGGGAATTACGTACTTAAGGAAATACTAATTTCTATTTAAAATAAATAAAAAAAATTTTCAGCTGCCGTTAAAAAAAAAATTTTCATATTTTGCGGGCAAAATGGGGACTCTCCAAAATAAGTGAAAAATTTCTGGATATTAAATAAATTTGATTAAATTAAATTTTCTTGTAAGTAATTTACATAAAGAAAAATTACATTTCACATAATTATTGGATGCAAAGGAAGAAAAAAAATTTTTAATAGTTTTTATCATAAAACAAAAGTCATTAACATTTTTTGACTGACACTTTCGATTTTTGAAAAAGTTTAACTACCGACTTTTAATTGGTAATTTTTTATTTGTTAATCACTTTTTATTATTAACTTCAAAGTAAAAGATTTAAGTTACTTTTAATTCCAAAGAAGATATTTTTTAAAAATCAATTATATTTTGCTTAAAGTAAGAGATTCAAAAATTATTAAAAGTTAATTAAATTTAAAAAATTGTAAATATTTTAAAGTTGATTATTGAAATACATCTCAAGTAATTTGACACCGAGTTCTTTTATTGTAAATTGATAATAAAAAAAATCAAATTGATTCCTATTTTTTTCCAAAAACAAAATTTTTCGAAAACCGTGAAAAAAAATTCAAAATAATGCTCAATTATATTTACAAATTATTTTTGAATGTTTACAAAACATTTAAAAAAAAAAATTTGGAGTACCCCATTTTGCCCCCTCTATATTTATATAAAAGCAGTATGAAAATTATCAAATTTTTTTCTTTTTTCAAAATTACAAGTGTACATTTATTTTACTGTGGATACTTGATATTATTCGAGCAAATTTAATCAACAATAGCTTAGATTCGAGATGGAGGGCAATGATAACACGTTAGAATTAGAAATTAAAGGACGATCGATAAACCAACGCTACTTGACTTGCAAATTATTCTCGCCCGCCAAGAATATCGACATTCTGTACCAATGAAATTTATATCCATTATCCAATTATCTGAGTCCCCAACGTTAAGACAGCAAACCGTTTAAATTTAATATTGAAAAAAAATATATATATAAACGTCCATAAAAATATCATAATTCCGTAATTTTCCAATCGTTAATTTAAAATATTTTTCCAATGCAACGGAAATTTATGAAATTTCAATCATTCATATTTTTTTTTTAGTTTATAATGATTGAACTTTATATAGATGATAATTATGAAGGACAATGGCATCAATTTTTTCTTTTTCATATATTTTCATATCATATTTATACGAACGGTGCGTATTGATCGAGTTAGCACGAGTTATATTAGCACTGCCACCTGTAGGGCCTCTTTAAAGACACTCATATATTTACGTATTATCGACAGGTGGCGCCACATATATTTTTCTTGGCTTTTATTGTGCTCTAAAAAGGATCGTCCATTTAATTTTAACTTTTAAAATCCGTCCCAATGGCCCTTTAAAAATAAATCCACGCTACAGTTTCTCAGGTGATTTAAAGATGCGATAGAGAAAATACTTTTATTTTTATTTTTTATTATCTATGGAGCAGAATAATAATTATTATTATTATGATAAATGTTTTTTTCTTAAATGACGGGTTTTTTTTCTTAAGAATTTTTTTTTCTAATATATAATGATTGTAGACTTTGTCGAGGACAAAAGAAATATAGGATAAAGAAAAAGGAGAAGGCGTACTCATTATTATCGGTGCCAACGAAACAAGTGGAGCGTCGAATCAGGTTGGACAGACTCTCTTTAGTCTCGTCCTGTTCTTTTATATTTTTTCTTGTCACTCTTTCTTGTTTACTGTCATCTTAGAAATATATATAAATATATCGCGTTACTAATTCATAAAAGAATCATAATTTTATAAGCCCTTTTGGGTTTAAGAAATTCCCTAAAATCAAAAGGACATTGTATAGTTTTTTTTTTTTTCATTCCTGGTCACTTTGTAGATTTAATTTAAACTCAAAATTTGAAAATGGGCGTGAAAAAATAAAAGTATTTTTGGAATTAGTAACGCGATACATATATATTAGGATAGTCGTTAAAAATTGAATTTCCTCAGACGCATAAAAA
The DNA here is from genome assembly GCA_964016945.1 of Microplitis deprimator. Taxonomy (NCBI): domain Eukaryota; kingdom Metazoa; phylum Arthropoda; class Insecta; order Hymenoptera; family Braconidae; genus Microplitis; species Microplitis deprimator. The sequence continues at coordinate 3,690,613 of OZ024712.1, read as the reverse complement.
GCTTCTTTTTAGTGAAAAAATACGCGGGGAATTTGGTTTTTTCTTTTTAGGTAAAAAGGACACGTGCCTCAGGACGATCAAAGTTCATTTTTCGATACAATCGCGTTTTTTTTAAATATCTCATGTAATATGCAGGTTAAAGGAAAAAATCATAGGAACAATTTTGTAGGAAATTAAATTCTTGATAAAAAAGGTCATGTTCATTTTTTTTATAAAATGTGTATTTATGAAGATATTTTGAAAAAACTTTTTTAGATCTTATCAATTGAGCATTTAAAGGATTTCGAATGCTAAAAATAACGTTTTTTCTTAAATATAGACAATTTCGTAACTCGTAACATATCAATCATTAATGCTTGTTGTAGTTTCTATATACTTAGAAAAATGTTATTTTCAAAATTTGTAATCCTTAAAACGCTCAATTCAGAGATCTAAAAAGTTTTTTTAAAATATCTTCATAAATACACATTTTATAAAAAAAATGAATATGACCTTTTTTGTCAAGAATTTAATTTCCTACAAAATTGTTCCTATGATTTTTTCCTTTAATCTCCATATTTCATGAGATATTTGAAAAAAAACCGCGATTGTATCGAAAAATTTTGATCGTCCTGAGTCACGTGTTCTTTTTACTTAAAAAGAAAAAACCAAATTCTCCCGTATTTTTTCACTAAAAAGAAACTTTTTATGGGCGCCTGAGAAAATTTAATTTTTAACGACCACCCTAATATATATATATTAAGGGGAATAATGTTCGAAATTTGAATCAAATTTGACTACTTAGTTTGAGGCTCTAATGAAAAGTTTTTAAGTCGTAATAAATTATAAAAAAAATAATTTATCAATTATTAGAATTTTTTATAAATTAAAATTTCAAATCGACTTTTGATATTCGATATGAAATGAACAATTATTAACTTCGTGTCAAAGTATTTTGAATTTCATTCATAATGATTTTTTTTTTCAAACTTATTTATGTATATTTTTTATCAGCCATTGTCCTTTTAGTTCTAATGTGAGTCAAATACGAGTTTAGAGTGAAGTTAAAGAATAAATCAGTATAGATAAAAAAAAATTAAGTTCGATAATCTAGTCTTAGCCTTGAAAGGCCCAAAACTTTTCATTATCTACCATCTCTGAGCTCTTCAAAATTTAAGGGAAAGTATGTCAGTCATTTCAACTCACTGGTTCACATCGAAAGAAAAAAACTGAATTAACTACACAGTGTAGAATGTTTCCTATACAATAAAAAATTAATTTACTAAACACGATTTCAAATAGTAATTTTTTAATTAAAATTTGACTTAATAGTAAAATGCTCTAGTTTACAATCTACACAGAAAAAAAGGATTTCTTGGCGCAAAAAATTTTTTCTTGTTCTAAAAAAATTTTTACTTGACCCAAGAAATTTTTTGTTTTATAAAGTGAAATAAAAAATTTTCTTGGAGTGAGAAAAAATTTTCTTGAAACAAGAAAAAAAATTTTTAGGCGAGAAAAAAATTCTTGAGCCAAGAAAAATTTTTGTCTTCAATTCATAATACAAAATATTTCTTGCGCCAAGAAATTATTTTTTTCTGTGTACACTGAGAAAAAAAATAACTTTTTGTAAAAACAAAATTCTTTTGACTACACGGAAAAAAAAATAGTAGTAGCTACTCTCCGAGATAGTACTGAGTACTATCCAGAGAGTAGCCACTACTATATTTTTTTCCGTGTAATAAATCGATATAAATTACTGCATTATTAATTTCATGTCTAAAGCGAAGAATAATTTTCTTAACAAGAAAATCAAAATTTATTTACACTGTTGCAAAAAAGTTCAAAATATTTTGGAAAAAATTTGGGTTTCTTTGATTAAGAAAAATATTTTTAATGAAATCTTAAAATTTTTACACCAAAAATACGGCTGCCCAATTTCGAAACTAGTAACTGTCAAAAGTATAATTTTTGAAATATGAATGGAATCATATTCGCAAGACTCCACTGGAACTCAAAATACTAAAAAACCGATTTTTAAAAATTTTTCCCTTACTGTGTTTTGAAATTAGACAGCCTTGAAAATTTGTAATATCAAAATTTCCTGTGGTAAGAAAATACGAGTCTAAGATTTTTTTTTCTCACTATGAATTAAAAAGTTACATTGAAATTTTCAAATAGGTTGAAATTGTTTAGTCATTATTGTCATCATATTTATGCATTACTGTAAACAATTGGGAGTCAATTCGGAGTAATTACGAATTTTATTTAAATCTGCATTCACCCGATTCGGGTTTCAATTTTAAAATAAACTCTTTAGGACTTAATGTCATTCATAAATATTGAAACCTAAAAAAAAAATTCGTATTCACAAAAATACTGAGATGTCATCTTATGATAGAAATGATTCATAAGACCTCGAGATGTCATCTACTGAAAATTCAGATGTGAATTTTGAATATCAATCAGTGGCTCCACCCTACTTTTTTTAAATTTTAAATTTTAAATTACTAATCAAGAAGTCAAAAGAGGAACAGGCTTTAAAAATTTTTTCTTTTAGGCTTCAAGTCGACTATGCGTCAAATAGTTGACAAGTTATAATTTCAAAATAAAATGATAAAAACTCGAACTATTTTTAAAAAATAACTTTTTATAATCAATATAAATCCGGAAATTACCAAGGCCACAAAAATTACCTCTTTCGTTTTAAATCAGGCAATAAATAGATCAATTAACAAAATTAATTGATGATAATAAAACATTTATCAGTAATGATACTGTGAAAATAATTTTTTTTAATTACTAAAAAAAAAAATTTCATGTCTTGAGTCTTTAAATTTATCAAACATTTCAAATTCGACGTTTAAAAAAATGTTCACTACAAAAATATTGACAAATTTGAAATCATAAAACAATTAGCGATAAACTTCTTAAAGTTTTATAATTAATATATAAATAAAAAATATAATAATTTCGCAAGATGAAAAAAATAAAATGGGTTTTAAAAAAATTAAGTATAAAAGGGGCTAATTAACTTTGACGTCCTTGTCGACTTGTTTAATGCTATCTCATTTACTCTTGAAGCGACGTATTTCACTCGAATAAGTTTCTTTAAATCTTCGTCATGCAGACTAGACTGGCTATCCTTGGGGAGAGCATTGGCTCACGTTATACTGTCATGTGTGTAGTGTATGCCAGTTTTACTATATACCTCCTCTTCACACATTTCTTCTTATATATGTACACATACATATATATGTATACAAAAATTTATTTTAACATGCTGGGTATCTTTCGCTCCAAAGAGTCCACTGACATTGATATTTTTTCTCGTCAATTTTAATATTGTAATTATTTTTTTTCTAGTTGTAATTTTCAAATATAAATTAGAATTTTATTTATTTCTGTAAAATTTTGAATGATACTGAAAGTAGCCGACGTCTGATAATTTTTAAAAACGATAAATTTAAAAAAAAAAATATTTTAAAAAAATCCACCTAGAGTTTTTTCAATTCTCTACATGTGCATATTTTTAGTTTTTTTTTTTTCTAATTCTTTTAGTAAAAAAATAAAATCCAAAAATTTTTAATTGTCTGTTACCTTTTCAACCATAATTTCAAAAATTTAATTTACGATACAAAAAAAATGTATAATTCAATTACGGACTAGGGGCATTGGAAAATTCAATTTCTCATTTAAATGACCGGAAATTTTTTTTTTACATTATATATATTGCTGTCAAAAATTTTGCTGAGTAAACGCGCATCAAATATGGAGTAAATGCGAGCGCAAGATTTTTTATTAATTTAACCCGAAAGAAATTGGAGTGAAAGTGAATTGAAATAAAATTCACGTCCCTCAAAAATTGCATCCCTGTTTACTCCATATGCGGATTTTTTTTTTACTCCAGAACTTTTAGTATCAGAGTGAATTCGGCTCGAAATAAAATCCATATTTACTCCGAATTGACTCCCGATTTTTTACAGTATTTTTCTTTATCTAAAAAATTTTCCATGAAAAATGAATCCAACATTTTTTCACCATTAAATTTTCTACAAAAAAAATTTATCAGTAGTTTGACATTTAAAAAAAAAAGTTTAAAAAATAGTTTCATTTTGCCCAGGGTTTTTTTCATGAAATATAATTTTAAAAAAAATGTAATTTTTTAAAAAATAAGCAAAAGACTAATGTGCTTTGATGCATGTGCGTAACGCTTGCGCAAGTCATATAACTATGACTCTATAATAATACGTAGAGTCATTTGAGAGCTGTTGTATAGTATATAGTGTGGGAAAGTGAGGGAATTGGCCTCGAACTCAGACCTCAACCTTTTTCTTTTACTCCAGCTCACGAGAAAACAACAGGAGAAAAAATATTCTAAAAAATATATAATATTAAAATAAAAAAATTAAATAAGTCTAAGCATTTTCTTGACTTGTAAGTGCTAGTGAAGTTGCAATTTAAAAGAAGCATAAATTTTTTTTTTTTTTTTTTTTACGATATACATAAAGTAAAATTTTAAAAAATAATAAAATACATATGTTACTGAAAGTTTAAAACTAACATTTATTATTCAGAAACGTCCAATACGAAAATGATATATATTTTATATATTTTTAAAAAATGTTTAATGGATAAAAAAGTTATCTTGAATTTTTGAAAATGAAATTTATGACCTGGTTGTAATTTATGTTTTTTTTTTTTTTATAAAAATATATATAGACATATATTTATGTTTTATATCTATAAATCTGTATTGAGGTAACAAGTGATTGAATCTTTAGAATTACTCTCCACTCTGGTATGAAGGTTACGTAGTGAGTAAAAAAGAGTAAATTTAAACCAGGTTAACATTCACCGCCCTTTTTATTATATTTTCTGGCGCCAATTCCAGACACAAACTTGGCGACTTGAGATTTCAATTTATTAATAATAGGACAGGAAATGCGGCAAATTGCAGTTAAAACTTTATTACTTATTAACTTATATTTATTTATAAATTTAATTACATCATTGTTGCTTTTTCTTTACTGTAATTTTTTAAAATTAATTTTTAGGCCAATGTTTTCGGTAAATTTTGAGTAAATAATAAATATAATTTATTGATATATGAATTATTTAAGTAAATAAAAATTTTAATTTTCAAGACAGTTGAACTGTTTTTTTTATTTATATATTTTACATAATTCTTACTGAATATATACATAATTCAATAAATCGATTAAATATTTCAATTATTTACATTAATTTAAATTTTAAATAATTTTTTTTTTATTTTCACTTTTATTTTAATTTTACAGACATTGGTATCAGACTGAGTATATATTTATATAGATATAATATTTTTTCAACAATAACCTAATCAGAAAAAAAACAAAAATTTCTTGGTGCAAGAAGTGTTTTGCATCATGAAATGAAAACGGAAATTTTCTTAGGACTAAAAAAATGTTCTTGGTTCAAAAAATTTCTCTCGCCTCAAGAAATTTTAGTTATCAATTGACCATACAAGAAATTTCTTGGATCAAGAAAATTTTTTCTTGTCTCAAGAAATTTTCGTCATCAATTCTTAATGCAAAAAATTTCTTGTTTCAAGAAAATCTCTTGCCTCAAGAAATTTTAGTTATCAATTCATCATACAAAAAATGTCTTGGCTCAAAAAAATTTTTTCTTGTTTCAAGAAATTTTCATTATCAATTTTTAATGCAAAAAATTTCTTGGTTCAAGAAAATCTTCTCTTAACTCAAGAAATTTCTGTTATCAATTCACCCTGCAAAAAATTTCTTGGCTCAAAAAATTTTCTTCTTGTCTCAAGAAATTTTCGTCATCAATTCTTAATGCAAAAAATTTGTTGGTTCAAGAAAATCTCTTGCCTCCAGAAATTTTAGTTATCAATTCACCATACAAAAAATTTCTTGGCTCAAAAAAATTTTTTCTTGTCTCAAGAAATTTCTGTTATCAATTCATAGTGCAAAAAATTTCTTGGTTCAAAAAAATCTCTTGCCTCAAGAAATTTTAGTTATCAATTCACCATACAAGAAATTTCTTGGCTCAAAAAAATTTTTTCTTATCTCAAGAAAGTTTTGTTATCCATTCATCATGCAAAAAAATTCCCGGTTCAAGTATAAATTTTCTTGAAACGAGTAATCGTTTCTTATGTCAAGAAATACTTTATTTCTGTGCATAATTTACATCAAAAATTCAAAACCTAAAAGATAAATAAAATAATTTGTTTAAATTGAATAATATCCCATTATATTTTTCATTAAAAAAATAAAAAATAATTAATAATCTCAGTTTGTTCTGCTGATTATCGAATAAAATAATAAATCACATTGGTATTAATTAAATAAAGTTAAAAAAAACGTAATTAAATTTAATTGTAAATAAAAAGATAATTTATTTTTTTATAACACCTACAACTCACATCGTAAATTTATTTTTGTTCACATGTTGTTTACAAAAAAAAAAAAAAAAAAAATGTGATAATACCGTTTTATTAAAAACAATTTCCGTTCTCAATATAATTATTTTTTATTTTAAACTTTTAAAGTTAAATTACTAAATACTTATTTTCACTTAATTTAAGTCAATTTACAATTCGTTAATTCTAAATCTTTCTAATATACATTTTTTATGTATAATTTTTCATTCCTGCCATTACTTTTCCAATTTCATTTTTATAATTGACCGTTTACATTAAAAACGTTTTTACATTTTAAAAATATTTACTATTTCCGAAATTTTGAACCGTAATTTCGTCAAAGGATTTATTGAGTTATTTTTCGACGGATTGGTCATTAGAGGATACATTAAATAATCAGTGTTTCGATAACATTGTAATTGAAATTTCGTGTTCAACATTTTTTTCCGGTGACGTTTCGAAATTGTTCAATTTAATTGAAAACAATTAATATAAAATCTCATTTGTATACACGGAGAAATTATTCTTGTTCGAAATTTTATAGTGTCATAGTAAAGCTGTTCTATGTTGGCCATCTGCCGGAAAATTTAAAAAACACATGAAAAATTTACTATTACCCTTGTGAAATTTACAATGGTTGCATATAGTAACTTTTACCATACGTTTATTCCAATTTCTACACATGGTCAACATGGTCCGACTTTACTATAACACTAGAATAATTTCTCCGTGTATCAGTAAGAAATCTATACTTTTTGATTTCGGGCGAGCCTGGATGTAAGGTTTTAATACGTAATTACATTCATTCGTAATATTAAACCGGAGATTAATAACACCCTTTTTCAATAATCAATAAATGTACATGTCTATTTGTGTACATTGAAATTTACATACTGATGTACTGTTTACTGTAAAGCCAATCATAGTTTCGTATAATACTATTTCCGTTAATGTCATCGTCATACATATATCACAAATATATATATATATATAGATATATCTATTGAGATTTACCCAAAGCTATTTTCTATACCTAATTCTCATTCTATTCAATTATTAACATTCATATACTAATATTATAATAATATTACAGTCAACATTAACATTACAATTATTATTATTATTATTATTATTATTATTATTATTATTATTATTATTATTATTATTATTATTATTATTATTATTATTATTATTATTATTATTATTATTATTATTATTATTATTATTATTATTATTATTATTCCGAGTAAAGAAAATTGTTAACAAAAAGTTGAAGAAACGTAGACTACATATTCAAAACTTCAAAACGTGACACAACATAAACTTTTTTTGGAATGTTTTTTAAACTTTTGAAATTCAAAAGTAAAGCCAATGAATATCTTACTCCGAAAAAAATGAACTATATATAAATTGAGAAACGAAAAGGAATATCCCGTGTAAAAAAAATTCGTTCCAAAAAGATTCCAAAAAAGTTCTGCATGTGGAACTTCTAAACATAAGACAGATTAGAACTTCGAATGGAACTTTTATGGATCGTTAGTAATAAAAAAGTTTTCATGAGCAAATTTAGAGTCAAAAAAGGACGTTTTTGGAACTTTTTTGGAATTTTTTATGGACATTCCAAAAAAGTTCTAAAACCAACACTTTTTACTTGTTTATACACTAAAAAATACGTTCCAAAAACATTCCAAAAAAGTTCCATAATCACCACTTTTGACCTTTTTCTGGAGCTAAAAAAGACGTTCCAAAAACATTCCAAAATCACTACTTTTGTAAGATAAAGACGTTCTAAAAACATGCTAAAATAGTTCAAAAATCACTATTTTTGAATTTTTTATAGAACTAAAGAAAACGTCCATAAAAAATTTCAAAAAAGTTCTAAGAACGTTCTTTTTTTATTTTAAATTTGCTCATAAAAACTTTTTTTTTTTAACATTAAAATTACTAATGTTTCAAAAAAGTTCCATTCAAAGTTCTAATCTGTCTTATGTTTAGAAGTTCCACATGCAGAACTTTCTTGGAATCTTTTTGGAACGAATTTTTTTTACACGGGATAATGATAAAGTGATCAGTAAATACTATCATTATAAATAGTAATTCTTTAATTTATAATTAAAACGTGAATAATTTTAGGATAAATATTGAAAATTATTTTCAATACAGGAAAAATTAATATCCGAACTCTTTAAAAACGAATTAGTGAAAATCACTATTCGGTATTTAGAAATAGTTCAAAATCAGCTTCTTCTGAATGAATTTGCACTAAAAAAAATAATGAAACCTAAATCTTTTAATGGAGAGTCAAAAAAAGTTACCAAAAGAGTTTAAAAACGTAAATTTATAATATTAAGTTATGATACTGGTTAGCCGATGTTTACTACTTTTTGAATTTTTCTAAAAACGTGAAATTATTAAAAAAAAAATATTTGAAAAAATTGCACTTAAAGTTTTTTTAGTTTTCTACATGTGCATATTTTTAATTTTTTTTTTTTTGTAAACAATTTGTTAAAAAAATTGAAAATTTTTAATCGTCTGCTAACTTTAGTCATATTAAGTCTAATTTTTTTTTCTTTGTATTTTCTGAAGTTTGAAAATCGCTTAAAAAAAGTTTGTCATGTAACATTTTGAAGTTTTGAGTAATCAACAGTTTTTCAACAAAATTTTACACGGGATTATTATTATTATTATTATTATTATTATTATTATTATTATTATTATTATTATTATTATTATTATTATTATTATTATTATTATTATTATTCATAATATAACCTCGTTCTAAATCCTTCAACGCTATTAAAAAAAAAAAAAAAATGAGTAAACAAATAAAAAATAAGCTGTAGTTCAATCCTATTTTTAATGAAATATTTTTCTATAAATATATATGTCCGTACATATATTATTATTCTTGACAATAAAATTTTTATGATCTCGTATTATACAAGAATGATGAGTTTTCGTTGGTAAATGATAGATGGATCTTATTATTCCATATCCTGCATGACAATTTAACATCATTAGCATCGATAATCAATTTTCCATAGCTTTCATGGGAATAGATTAGCTAGCATCATAAATGACGTGTATTGTGGCCTGATTTGAACTCACTTCACCCGTCCCTCTTTAATACTCTCGCTCTTTATCCTCAAGAGAGTACAAGAGAGCATTACAGCCCAGTATATTGGATAAAAAGAGAGTAAGTGAGCAAGAGAGTAACATGGCCCTGACCTGCGACCTGTAGTGTCACGTTTTAATACTCCTCGTCTCTTTCATTTCTTTTCTTCGACCGTTGCGCAGGTCAGGGTTTGATGACTTTCGCGTTCATCTTCTTACCAATAATCCCATTTTTTTTTTTTACATTCAAATTATCCATTAATTTTAATTGCGTTTTAGCAAAAATACTAAACTTGAAGTGAAATTTTTTTTCGTTTATTTAAAAATTTTTTTTATTCCACTTAAAAAAAATTAATTATATTTTTTATGTTTATTAAATTTTATTTCTCGAGGACGTTATCGTGGGCGTGTAAAAATTGCCTTAAAGACATGTTAATTTAATAAGACGAGCAGTTGGCCTTGTGACCACACGGAAGTATTAGATGACAGTTGCAAAAATACTTAGACTATTACTATTTTATTTTATTTATAATATTTATTTTTTTACAAAATTTTTTCGAGTTACCATAAAAAAAAAAAAAAAAAAAATTCAGGATATAACAATCCATTATAAACATTTATACGACTGTGTCTGAGGTTTCCTTCGAATAACTTTATCTATAAAAACATTTTTTTTTTTTTTAAATTATATAGCGAGAAATAGATAGAGTGTAAGAGAGAGTGAAACTCTTGTCTTGACTACAGACGGATTTATGGCATTCCTGTAATGCGCAACGAGAATCCGTCGGCAGTCATTTACGACGTAAACCATAGACGGTGTAGTGGTTAGATGTTCAATGAGAAAATCATGGTTACTAAGTTAAATGCCATCGAGCTACTAACAAAACCTCCAACAAACCTCAACACAGTTCACCGAAAAAAAATAAACCATAAATCATTTTTTTTTAAAATACTGAAAATTTAACAAAGAAGTTTTATATATAAAAATATATAAAAAACTAGATATTAAATGGTTGTAAAAAAAAATTCAGGATTTTTAGTGACTGCGTTTTTAAATTTTTTTTCTTACAAATGCACAGAACTTTAACAGCAAAAGGTCAAGGTACGAAAGCAAAACTGTAGGATCGTTCTAAAAATAAATAGACGCATCAGGTGGATATGGGCGTTACTGATGTGAAAGTCCATCTGCACATCTCACTATTTTCTAAAGAGATATTCTAAAAAAAGATTTCTAACGTTTGTAAAAGTCTTGAAGCTTGTATGTATCTGTATATATGTATATATGTAGTGGTCCATGGGACCCTTGGGGAAGTTTTCGTAGAAAGGCCTCATTATTTTGTATACCTGAATACTCGTATCCTGCTTTACAGATGAGACGTCTATGACGTCTGAGCATTCTTTTATAGATTAAGGTTACTAACCTTTATTTCGGAGTATTTTTTTTTCTATCTGTCTTTCGAAAGTTAAAAACACCCAATATTTCATCATTTTTCATATTTTTTTTTTTTTTTTTAATTCAAAATTTATATTTGTAATTTTTTTTCAATTGACTGATATTAAAAAGTTGATTTTTTTATTTAAAAAATTGAAAAAAAAATTGACAATTTCATTAATTAACAAAATCAAAATATAATGAGTACACTGTAAAAAATTAGGGGTGATTTCGGATTTTATTTCAAACCGAATTCATTCTGACACTGGGAATTCCGGAGTTTTAAAAAAATTCCCATACGGAGTTAATATGGAGTTTAATTTTTTCGGAGTGATCTGAATTTTATTTCAGTCTGCATTCACTTCGATTCAGAGTTTTAATATTGAAATAAATTCTATTTAAGAGTTAATTTTACTCCGAACCGGATTTTCAATCTTAAATTGACCCCCCCTTCGGAGTGAATTTTACTTCAAAGAAATTAAATAAACAAATAGTGATCCGCTTCGCATTTACTTCGCTAATTTTTTAATATAAGTATGTACCCGGGTAAAAATATATGGCCGAAAAGGTTAAATCTGACCGAAATCACTTAGAGGCCATAGAATTTTATTGGAAAAGGCTGAAAGTTGACCGAAATCTCGCTGAAGCCGTAGAATTTTATTGGAAGAGGTTGAAAGTTAGCCGAAAACACACCGAAATTTAATTGTTTTTAATAAACAGCCCGAAAATTTTCCGATAAATTAAGCCGGTCTATTTTCGGTTTTTTTTTGGGTAAATTATCGGCCATCTTTCGACCTCGATAGTTTTTAGTCTTGTGTTCACTATCTAGGTCCTTTTCCAGCCGAAAAAAAATGTCAATATTATTTTAGTTAGAAATTTTTTTAACCGGGTAATTTAAAAAAAAACACATTTTGTTATTTCTATGCAAACTAATAAAGTCTACGAAATAAAATTTTTTCAACAAAAAATTTCGTTTATTATTTTTTTTCGTTAATTTGGATGCCAAAGTCCTCTATGCAATTTTTCTTAAATATTTCGAGTGCTATTTTAGGAAATGCGAATTATTTTCTTTAGGAAATTATTTTATTAATTTTTATGGGGCTCATTTTGCTTCCCCTTCCCAATATTTAAAAAAAATTCTTAACCTGTCACCTCTAAAAATGGATCTATGAGCATTCTTTTTTTTTTTTGTCCAAATATATAACAGATGTTCAAACAATGCCGAAAAGAAGAATTATTTTTTTTTTACACGTGAAGTAACTTTGAAAAATTTTATTTGGAGTGTATAATTTAAGCGGAAGTTGTCGGCTCACCACAATGTTTTATTTCATTCAAAGCAAAGTTACAATAAATATATCGAAGTTACAAACTGAGGAAGTTGAAGCGATTTTGAATTTTTTGAATTTTCCCATCGCACTTTATTCTTTCATTTTTTTGTACTTCATTTTACAAATTTATTTTTTTACTAATTAATGTAGAATTTTTTTTTTTAATCATTATTTTTTTTTCAAATACATATTCAAATATGCGCGGTAAAATTTGAACCGAATTTCATTGCGCTGCAATTATTTATATTTTAAGTATCAATTTTAATTAAAATACATACAAAAAATTAAATAACTCGTAAATAAATTAAAAATTTGTTAAATTTCATTCTACTGAGCTACAAGTCGATACTAAAAAAAAAAAATAAAACATTAATTTTGATGGATATTTAATTATAAAGGAAATGACGATACTTAATTTAAATAATTTTCTTTGTAAATTAAAAATAATACAAAAAAAAGTAGGTCGTTAATTAGTATCTAATTTAGACAATTGATAAGAAGTGTCAAAGATAATGCTGCTTTCATATTTCATCCAGCTTTTATCATAATTGAAATAAATTTTAATTACATCCAATAATAAATACACACATTAAAAATTAAATAAATATTCACATCAAATATATAAAATAAAATAAATTCAATAAAAAAAAAATAAAAGTTTATTTAAATTTAAATTCTTTAGCAATGATCTTACGTAACTCTTAAACAATATTTCATTAATCCTCATATTTATAACAACGTTTTTATTTTTCAGGTGAGTAATGCACTTTTCTGTACTAAGTACCATATTGACCGTAAGTTGATTTAAAATAATAATTATCTCCAATTACTACCAAGTGACAGGTCAGTGTTTTCTGTTGTAATTTTTTTTTTACTCACTAAATAAAATCCAGTCCACGGTAATGCATATACATATACATATACATATACATATAAATATATCACATACATTTACATACACTCATATATTATAGAACTAGTATATATTATAATTGTTGAATCTTAAATGTATAAAATGTATGTTGATGTAGACACGAGGCCTTGATGCGTGGCCGAGTCCTCGGGATGTTCAGCGAAGCTTCACGTTGCTCTGTAATCATGTCCGGTCTCGCTCATACATTCTAATGCCATTATCACTATCACTTAAAATCATTTTACAATTTATCATTAATCAGGATCTATGTCTATACGAATAAAAAAAAATAGTTTAGAATTATAATTTAGATTATATATATGTATGGGAAAGGTATTCTTGTTTGAAATGCTAGGGTGTCACAGGAGAGTCAGACCATGTTGGCCACCTGACGGAAATGGAATAAACTTGTATAGTCATAGTAAAATTGACAGTGGTTACAGTAATTTTCAATATGATGATTGTCAATTTTTCTATGGTCATAGTAATTTTTGATACATGTTTATTCCATTACCGTCAGGTGGCCAACATGGAGCAGCTTTACTGTGTCACCACGCTCGGAGAAAAAAAATGGGTATTTTTCCTATGATGGCATATACATTTTTCTAATGTTGACAGGAAATTTCAATAGGTTATGATAGAAAATATTCCTATCTTACATAGTAAGAAATCCCTTTGTACGCCTAGAAATTCTTCCAATGCTGACATAGGAAACTCTTAGAAAAATTCTGGTGCTGACATTGAGAATATAACCATGTAATATAGGGAAAATACCTAGGTTACTCTAGAAATTTTCCCTATTTTGACATAGATATTTTTCTTATGCTAATGTAGAAACTACTCCTATGCAGATATAGTCAAAATTCCTATATTACTATAGGACATTTTTCGTATGTTGACATAGAAAAAAATTCTTAAGCTGACACAGTAAAATTTCTTATTATTGGCACAGTAAAAATTCCTATTATTGTCATAGTAAAAAATTCCTATTAGTGACATAGTGAAAAACTAGTATTATTGAAATAGTAAAAAAATTGGGATTATTGGCATAGTAAAATTTCTTATTATTAGTATAGTAAAAATTCAAATAATGACACAGTAAAAATTCCTATTATTGACATAGTAAAATTTCTTATTATTGGGATAGTAAAATTCCCATGTTGACATAGTAAAAAACTAGTATTATTGAAATAGTAGAAAATTTGGGATCATTGGCATAGTAAAATTTCTTATTATTGGAATAGCAAAATTCCTATGTTGACATAGTAAACATCCCTATTGTTGATAAAGTAAAATTTTTTATTGTTGACATGGTAAAAATTCCTATTATTGCCATATTAAACATTCCTATGTTGGCACAGTAAAAATTCCTTCGGTTAGCATAGTAAAATTTCCTATTATCCACACAGTAAACATTCCTATATTAACACAGTAAAAATTCCTATGGTATTATAGGAATTTTTACTATGCCAATATTAAAATAATACTTATGTTAACGCAGTAAAAATGTCTACGTCAAAATGCGGAAAATTTCTGTATAATAAATTCCAAATACCTATAAAATATATACATTTTTCCCATTTAACATATGGATTATTCCCACGATATAGAGATTTTTACTGTGGCAACATAGGAAATTTCCCTTTATGAACACAGAAAAAATACCCATTTTTTTCTCCATGTAGCCATTAAAATAATAGTTTTCTCGTGCATATATATAATGCGTGTATATTTCTATAATACATTAAATCACTAAAATACTTAAAATTATTCTCAGGTAAAACTTTTTTTTTCGTAAACGTATTACATTATTACAAGATAAGGGACATTAGTGCCAATAATTACAAGTAATTATCTACTAGATTACGTTACAAGACTTAATAAGACTTTAAGTAGCCTTGTTATTGTCGAGACTATTTTTGATTTTACTAATGCGAAGCTTACTTATTATTAATTAACTTAAAAGAAATTCTTTATTCCTTTACTATTTACTATTTAGTGTTCAGTTCACTAAAATTCTTATTCAAAGTTAATAATTATGAATCATATGAGGAATAAATTGTCTAGAGTATTGCAATGTATATATATATATATATATATATATATATATATATATATTATATACAATCGTTTGTACGTTGAAATGTAAGGCCTGATCAGTGTTCTTCACGCTGCAAAAACAATCTCAGGGACACTCGTTGCTCGTCCACTCATCTACATTTTATTTTATTTTTTTATTTATTTCTTATACAATTTCAATTATTATTATTATTATTTATCATTCGTGTTTCTTTCTTATCTACGATATAATTTAAAATTACTCATTTTAATGCTATTTATTTATTTATTGAACGGTATTATAAATTTTAGCTTCTTCGTCACGTTCAAAAAGTAATAAATAAAGTTCCCAACGAGTTACTTTTCAAAGCTAATGCATAAATTTTCTTTACACTGTCGGGGGCAAAAATGATTTTAAATTAAAAGTTTCTTGTAAAAGTTTCAATACAGTAAAAAAAATCTTTCTTTTTGTCTAGTTGAAGAAATTTTTCAGTATTTTATATATTTAAAATACAAATCGGTGCCTGGAAAAAACCGATGTTACGTTAAAGTTGAGGACATGTGTCGAATTATCGAAAAGGACATGAAAGCCAGAAAAATTGGTCTGGGAATGCTATATATATGTATGACAATATATAGGGATATAAGGATGAAGGATATGGGAGATGTAGGGACATAAAAAGGCAGCAGTGGAATTTTGAATCAACATTGCGGGACTATGAATCACTTAAACGGTACAAACTTTCACATGTTCAAGTGAAACTCAACGATTTTAAACATTTAAAAAAAAAGTTTTTTCAACACATCATTAATTATACGGAAATGAAAATTTTTTTTATATTATAGTCATTTTTTGAATTTATATAAAAAAAAAAATTACAAGTAATTTTGACATATGAGTGTAAATCTGTAAATGTAGCGGACATATAATTTTTAAATTACATATAAAAAAATTAAATAATTAAAATAGTAAAATATAAAAAAATGCATGTACTGAATTTTGAATTGTCTAAACATGCATTTTTTTATTTTTATTTTATAAACATTTCAATTCATTATTTTAAAAATTTTAAAAATTGTCAAATGCCCGCCAACTTTACTATACTTTTTGAAATTAATGATTGATGATTAAATTCTCAATATCTTGCGGTCAAGTTCGAGGTTACACATTATTGCTTAAACAAAATTTATTGTTTTGTCGAAAATATATATATGTATATGTATTAAAAATAAATAAATTATGATGGATACGTATTGCAATTTTCCGTCTTAACGCAAATCGTTTCTTCAGGTGAAACACACCCATTATATTTTTTACCCCCACAAATTTATATACATATATATCAATTGATACGTACTGTACATAATATTGCTGAGTCGTAAAAAAAGTTACGTCATCTGGCACTCCCTTGCTATTCTCATCCACCTAGACCTTGGATATCAATCTCTTGCTTTTATAATTTGCGGCAAAAAATTATCCTATACTACAAAGAAAAAAAATTTCTTGGCGCGATAAATTTTTTTTTATTTAAAATCGAAAAAAAAAAATTTTCTTAGGATAAAAATTTTCTTGCACAAAAAAATCCTTATTTTTTCTGTGACAAAAAAAACTGCACTCTATATTAATTTAAATAAATATATGAAAATTATAATTTCCGTTAATTAAATAGAAAAAAAAGTTACACTAGTAATTCATAGATCGCGACTATCTAATATAGGGCACACAGGATTTAGCATTAGCCTGACCTATTTAAAGTGTGAGGCCGACCCAGAATCGTGACACTGTTGTATAGGAGATGGAGAGACTCGTAGTTGGTACCCACCACTCAGTTGACCTGGTTTTCCTGGCCATGACCCACCCAAGCAGCTACCAGCCCAGAATATACACGGGCGTACAAACGCCGTCGCGCAACCCTCTCAGCCAACCGTTCCCGGCTGGTTACCCATGCCACGTCTACTGTTCCCCACCTTTCTCTCACCATATCCCTCTCTCTGGAGCCTAACATTCTCACCGGAACCTTCTATACTATCTCTATCTCCATATATATATATACTTATATTTAATTGTGAAATGGAATTGAGAAAGGACTAGACGTCAATATATAAATATATGTAGAGAAAGAGGATAAAGTGAACACTGCAAAAAATTTTGCGTAAAAATGGCGCCCGAGAACTTTACACGACCGTGTAGTGTAAAATAATGGTGCAAATTATCTATCTGTAATTTTAACACGGTGTTACTCATTAAGATTTTGATTAATGAGCAACAAATGATCATTTAAAATTTTCAACTACTTAATTAATAACTATACTAATTTTATATAGATATTGAATAATGATACTGGAGTTAGCTGACGTCTAATAATTTTTGAATTTATTTAGAAATGATCAATTACAAAAAAAACAAATAGTTAAAAAAATGCACCTGTAGATTTTTTAATTTTCTACATGTGCATATTTTTTTTTTTTTTTGATGATTTGTTTAAAAAAATCAAAAAATTGTTAATTGTCTGCTAACTTCTGAATCGGAAGTTCGCTGACGTCTAATAATTTTTGGATTTTTTTCAAAGCAGTAAATTATAAAAAAAAAATATTTTAAAAAATTGCACTTGTAGTTTTTTTAATTCTCTACATGTGCATTTTTTTACTTTTTTTTTTTTTTAATTAATTTGTTGAAAAAAAAAATCAGAAAATTTTTAATTGTCTGCTAACTTCAGAATCGTAAGTTCACTGACGTCTAATAATTTTTGAATATTTTTCAAAGCAATAAATTATGAAAAAAAAAATATTTTTAAAAATTGCACTTGTAGTTTTTTTAATTTTCTACATGTGCATTTTTTTCAGTTTTTTTTTTTTTATTAATTTGTTGAAAAAAATTTTAATTCTTAACGCAAAATTATAAAAAATTACACATTTACACACGGCTGTAAAAATTTTAAATTCACACCGCGAAAATTTAAATTCCTGTAATGTTTACACCGAGTCCAGGAATTTTTACACTGAATATATATAAGAAAGATGAGTAGGAAGTAGAGTTGAGGGGAAATTGCAACCACATGCATAAGGTGTAACAGGTGGATATGACGTCACGGGGTAATACCCACCCCCCACTCCTTTAACCCACCTTTTAACCCATTTCTACAATTTCTGACCTCCATCCTTGGACTCTTGCATTAAATATCTCGCACTACTAATTCTCAAAGTAAAAATAATTAATTACCTCATCAATAATTTTTTTGTTTGTTTAATTAGCAATTAAATTTAAAAATGTGGTAATGTTGACAGTGAAAGTCTACAAGTCTGGTACCGGAGCACACGGTCAGAGACTTTTATTGTAGCATCAATATGATGAGAAACCAAATACGTACGATAGGTGGAGTAGTAGTACAGAGTGAGAAATAAAAAAAAAAGAGAGAGAAGGAGTCAGTGTTGTGTTGAGGTTGAGAGTAGGAGCGTCTGCTCGCGGCTCAGCGGTCCCAGTACTTCAGTCAGTGACGGAGCGTCGTCGTGATAACGTCAATACTGTGTTCCATTATAATTATTTAAAATAATAATAATAATAAACAATTATTATTATTATTTATAAAATCATTGTGTTCAGTAACGTTTTTTTAAACGTCAGAAATAATTTGAATTTTCAAATTTTATTTCGTGTAAATAATTTTTTATTTTCGTTTTTTTTTTTTTTATTTTTTTTACTGACATTTAAAAATACTTTATAAAGATAAATGTAAATAAAAAAATCTATTATTACACTGACACTTTCACGAGGTGATGAGAGATCGGATTAAACGACTTGTGTGTGTGCGTGTGTTAGCGTTCTCTTTAACGCGATCGTGACCCCGTTTCCTCGATGACCAACACACGGAGCGACCGCCATTAGGAGAATTACATACATATTATGTATTTGTGGGTGTACATATATATATATACACATAAATACATCCATATATTTAAAAATGATATGAGCGGTAAAATTTAAAAAATTCAAATTTTGCGGGGAAAGTCAAGAATAATAATTATAAAAATAAATATAAAAATATAAATATATATATATAATAATAATATAACTGGTATTAATTATTATTTTGGCTCTCTTGTGGCGTTCGTCTAAATATCTAACTAATATATATATATATATAACTAACAACGTTTTTCTATATATACTTAACACCCACGCGTGTTAACTATAAATCACAGTTTTAAAAAAATATATATGAATATATATAGATATATATATTTAAAAAAAAATAAAAAATGTGTATAAGTGAGATGACAGTTGAGACATGAGTGTACATGTGGTCAAGGACCTCTTTTTATTCACTTTACTGTGCTAATTTACGAGGAATAAATTTGTTGTGATTACGCAATGTTTAATAATTTCCATCATCGACTCAAAGTGCATTGAAATTTTATTTATTTATTTGTAATTATAAATTTTTAAATATTTTTTTTTGCGCGCGGAAAATTATTTAAAAAAGTTTTTTTAAATCAGTGATAGTGTCCGTGTTTTGTTGTTGTTTTTTTTTTAAATATTTTGTTGGTGGTGGGGGTGATTTTTATCAGTGTAATAAAAATAAAGATTTATAACCAGCGTTAAAGTGGAGCGAAAAAGTGAAGAAGACGAGGGTAAGGGTGAAGTAGACGTGATGATGTTACAAACGGTACCGAGGGTGCCAATGGCGGGTGTAAAAAGACGGTGGAGTGGTAGAATTGTTGGTTTACAAGAATCGAGTCCTGAAGTTACTAGCAGTGGTGTCCTGTCGCCACCACCGCAATTTAACCCGGCAACACCTGACAGTGCCATGAGAAGTGATGATTTGCAATTATGGGATCTTGATTTACATCGTGGATTACAAAATCAAAATAATAATAATAATAGTCATCATTTACCTGCTGCCTCTACTATTTTACCCATCAGTGAATCATCGTCCCCTACTGTCATTACCATTGAAGGTACACTTTTTTTTTTATACTCAAGTTAGACGACGTCTTATAGATTCTTTTTAATTTTTTTTAAATGATAACATATAAAAAAAAAAATATTTGAAAAAATTGCACCTGTGGTTTTTTGAATTTTCTACATGTGCATATTTTTATTTTTTATTTTTTTGTTATTAATTTGGTGAAAAAAGAATCGAAAATTGTTGTGTCTGTTGACTTCAGAATCATTTGTTTTTTTTACATTGAAGTTAGAAGACGTTTTATAATTTTTGAATTTTTTTTTAAATAGTAAATTATAAAAAAAAAATATTTGGAAAAATTGCACCTGTGGTTTTTCAAATTTTCTACATGTGCATATTTTTGTTTTTTATTTTTTTGTTATTAATTTGGTGAAAAAAAAAATCTAAAATTTTCGTGTCTGTTGACTTCAGGATCATTTTTTTATGTTGAAGTTAGACGACGTTTTATAATTTTTTTTTAAAATGATAAATATAAAAAAACGATATTTAAAAAAATTGTATCTGTAGTTTTTTAAATTTTCTACATGTGCATTTTTCTTTTTTTTTTTTTTTTTAGGTTAAATTTATATAAATCTGAATGTTGTATTTATTATCATGGTACGACTTTCAGAAAATTTTGATTTTTTTTGCTCATTTGTGTGGTCAAAATATAAAATTTGGGTTTCTTATTTTCACTTGCATTTTTCAAAAATTTTGTTGAAGAAAAAAAGAAAAAAAATATGACCAAGGTCAGGTTAAAAAAAATTCAGCTCAAGTCGCTTAAGAATTTTGAAATTTTTGAATACAAAGCGCGTTTATTTCTTTTGTTACTCCAAATTTTGTTACATAAAAAATGAAAAATTTTACCTCAAAATATAAATTTTGGAGTTATTTCAAAAAATCACAAGCTCGTAGAATTTTTAAATTATGGAGTGTTTCAAAAATTCAAATTTTTAAGTAAAATTTTTAGTCAATTTGAATTATATATTTTTAATAAAATAACATTTTTACTATCAACAGTTTTTCAAATTTTCAAAATTTTCAAGCGACATTTGAATTGAAATTTTTTAGACTAAATGGATTCTTCATTTCTACCATAAACTAATTTTTTTAAAAGTGAAAGTGAAAATCAAGAAAAGAAAGTTTTCTTTTTAAGCTCTTATTTATGTATATGTATATACATATATATGTGAGTGTGTGTAATATAAGGTATTTTGTCATAACACCCAAAATTTTTATCAGATCATACACGTAGAAATTATTCTTGTTTGAAATATTATGGTGTCATAGTGAAACCGTACCATGTTGGCCACCTAACGGAAAATGAAAGAAACTCATACAAAAATTACTAATGCCACAGTAAAATTTTCAACGATTACATGCAGAAATTACTGTAACCATTGTAAATTTTACTACGATCACTGTGATAGTAATTTTTCCATGAGTGTAAATGTAGCAGATATCAGACAAATTTAAAACTATAAATAAATAGAGTAGACAATTAAAAAAATAATATTTATAAAAAATACACTTTTAAATTTTTTAATTTTTTAAATGCGCATTTTTAAAAAATTTTATTCTATTAATAATTTACTCTATTTATTAATAATTTAAAATTTGTCTGATGTCTGCTGAATTCACACTCATAATTTTTCTATATGTTGATTTCAATTTTCGTCAGGTGGCCAACATTTTCCGCACAGAAAAAAAAAATTACTTGACAAAAAAATTTTTCTTCGCTCCAAAAAATTTTTACATTACCCAAGAAATTTTCTGCATTACGAATTGAAAACAAAAATTTTCCTCAGACAATAAAAAATTTTTTCCTGTACGACTGCACTATTACACCATAGCATTTCAACCGAGAATAATTTCTCCATATAATAAAATTTTGTAAACTTTATCTTCGTCCAATTGCCTTGATCAGTTTCGATGACGAGCTAAAATCAGAAAACTAGTTTACAAATGATGGCCATCTAGTTTTCAAAATAACAAAAAAAAATTAACTTCAATGTCTTCTTTCTCCGAACTTTTAATCGAAGGACCTTAGCAAGTTTCTGTACCATTAATTAAAATCTGATAAATTAGTTTTCAATCTTATCACTAAATTTTTTTTTTACCCTTTTTGTAGTTTCGAAACCAAAATAATTTATTTGTTTTTATTAAAACATCAACTTTTCATTAAAAATACCAGACGGCCTTTATAAAATTTGCAATTTTATTATTTTTAATTAAAAGTAATCAGTGGTCTCTGTACTCGGCCCTGGCCTTGAATCAGTGGTTCACATTTACTGTCTAATTGATAATAAATACGTCTAGTAACGTTGATTAAACGAAAGCAAGGAAAAAAACTCTTTATTTTTTACTCGCGGAAAAATATAAATTTTATTTTCCAAACAAATATTTACTGTAATAATAATAATTATTATCTTTTGGTATACATATATATTTATATCAGATCTTTATAAATTTATGTTGATAGTAAATTAATTAAAAAAGAACATTAATGATTGAGAGTCACTGCAATGATAAATTACGCTCTCGACAATTTTTTAAACATTGCCGCGAATAATTTAACGATGCACCCAATTGATCAGTATTTTATGAGGGAATTGATTTAATTAATATGAGATATATCACATTTATTGATAAAAAGTTTTTTTGACATTCATATAAAATTTTTAAATTTTACTAAAATAAAATATAAAAGTAAAAAAAAACATTTTATAAATAGACTCCTTCTTATTCAACTGAAGCTTCTTATCAACGCAAACTTTCACGGCCAAAACTTTATATCTCAAGCGAAATAATAATAATAATAATAATAATAATAATAATAATATGTCGAGTGTGAAAAATACGAGTGAAATTAATCTACTATAAAATTGTGTGAGTTATTAAATGAGTTCAGTGCAACACACACATATTTGTATACATATATATCATATATTATTTTATGAAATTTTAAATCATAATATCGTGTTTTAAAAAAAATGCGCAATAACTTTAGTGAAGTTGATTGAACTATAATTTTAAATAATTTGACGTTTAAATTTCAAAATTGATTATTTTGAAATTTTTGTTTACAAAATACTGCTTTTTATTACCATATATATATTAGGGTGGTTGTTAAAAATTAAATTTTCTCAGACGGATAAAAAGCTTCTTTTTAGTGAAAAAATACGGGGGAATTTGGATTATTCTTTTTAAGTAAAAAGAACACGTGGCTCAGGACGATCAAAATTTTTCGATACAATCGCGGTTTTTTTTAAATATCTCATGAAATATGCGGATTAAAGGAAAAAATCATAGAAACAATTTTGTAGGAAATTAAATTCGTGACAAAAAAGGTCATATTCATTTTTTTTATAAAATGTGTATTTATGAAGATATTTTAAAAAAACTTTTAGGCCTTATCAATTGAGCATTTAAAGGATTACGGATGTTAAAAATGACGTTTTTTCTTAAATATAGATAATTTCTTAACTCGTAACATATCAATCATTAATGCTTGTTACAGTTTCTATATACTTAGAAAAATGTTATTTTCAAAATTTGTAATCCTTAAAACGCTCAATTCATAAGATCTAAAAAAAGTTTTTTTAAAATATCTTCATAAATACGCATTTTATAAAAAAAATGAATATGACCTTTTTTGTCAAGAATTTAATTTCCTACAAAATTGTTCCTATGATTTTTTCCTTTAATCTGCATATTTCATGAGATATTTAAAAAAAACCGTGATTGTATCGAAAAATTTTGATCGTCCTGAGCCACGTGTCCTTTTTACCTAAAAAAAAAGAACCAAATTCCCCACGTATTTTTCACTATAAAGAATCTTTTAATAGGACGCCTGAGAAAATTTAATTTTTACCGACCACCCGATATATATATAGTCTGTAATTTTTTAATTACGAACATTCAAAAATTTTTAAATATTTTTTTGATTACAAAAATATTTTTTTTATTCTTAGTATATTAAAAATAATAGTGCCGACTATAAATCGTTTAGATTTTAATTTAAAAATTTCTAAAAAAAAAAAAAGAAAAAACAGTATTTTTATATAATTAATTCAAGACATGGGTGTCATTTAATAGCTTCCAAACACTCGGTCCCTCGATGGTTATAAAAAAAAGAAAAAAAAAGTAGGGAGGATACGTCGTCAAGAGAGGTCAGTAGGTCACTCTCACTCACGAGTAACTCGAACGCGCGATGATCGCGCTGTTGACGAGTGTATGGCTCGTGAGATGTGATGCCACTTTATTTGTTAGTAGTATATCATATGTATATATATATATATATATATATATATATATATATATATACATATACATATACATGGATTGGAAAGAGTCAGAGAAAGAGTGAATAAGTAAAAAAGAAAGACAAAGATAAAAAAAAAAAAGATCTGAGACGTAGTGGATGAATCCGCGGGCAAACAGGTGGCGGCAGCGGTTCAACGCGCTAAGATACTAACTCTCAATATTTCTGTTTAGTTTCATTTTAATGTATTTAGTTATGTTGTATTAATGATGATGATAACTTGAGTCAAGTTAAGTTGAGTTGATATCAAGTTGAGTTAAGTTGAGAGTCAAATAGACTAGACGACTTGTCGACAATGTCGTTGAATCTTTTGCTATATATATATATATATATATATAGCACTTGCCGCATCGTTGATCGACCTACCACGTCCAGACTGTAACTCTGACGTTGGACGTGAATTCATTCATTGCCAACGTTCAAATATATACATATACTTATACATATATATGTGAATACATGTGTATATATATGTACATATACTACTTGTAGTATATAATATGTACTCTACACTGAACAACTTAACTCGTATATCGTGCCCGATTAAACTTGGACTTGATGATGAGTGAAGTTAATGTTTTATTTAATATTATGTCTCAGAGAATCATTTTTTATAATTTAACATTAATATATCAGACATTTATCATAATTTACTGTCTCTTAAAAAAAAATTCTGCAAGGGTGACAATATTTTTTTTTAAAGCTCACATGAAAAAATTTTAGTTCCGTGCATTTGAGTAATCTCTAAAAATTCAGTAATTCAAAAATTTTTGAAAATTTTTTTTTTTTAAATCCAAAGAAACTAATTTTTATTTTCAATGTTTTCTTTGAAAATGAACATTCCAGGATTTTTTTTAAAATTATGATTTTGAAGTCAGCAGACGATTAGTAATTTTCGAATTTTTTTTCAACGTTTAAATTAAAAAAAAAAAAAACTAAAAATATGCACATGTAGAAAATTAAAAAATCTATATGTGCAATTTTTTAAAATATTTTTTTTTTAATTTCTTTAAAAAAAATAAAAATTTATGAAACTGAAGTTAGCCGACGTCTAATAATTTTTGAATTATTTTTTAAACGATAAATTATAAAAAAAAAAATATTTCAAAAAATTGCACCCATAGTTTTTAAAATTTTCTACATGTGCATTCTTTTAGTTTTCTTTTTTTTTTTTATTTAATTGTCGAAAAACCTACTCAAAAAATTGCTAACTGTCTGCTACCTCAAAAATCATAAAAATTTTATAAACTCCAAAATTCAGTAAATCTCTACTTTCTCTAATTTAAAAAAATTTCATCACATTAATGATTACTAAAAAAAAAAAAAAAAAACCCGTAAATACGAAGCATTAAAAATAATAAAAAAATTATCTCATATTAATTTGACGAGAAATCCCTCTTAAGATTTAAAAAGTAGGTCAACGTGGCCGCGTTACGATGACGATTTTCTCTTATAATACAGCCACCATCCCAACCATCACCGAGTTACATATAATATAACAAGTCATTGGACTCATGATTCAATTTGGGAATTCCCACATCATTTTTACTCCCATAAAAACTCTTTCAGTCCAATTAAAAGAATCTAAAAACTATAAAATAAAAAAATTCCATGTAATCAATAACTAAAAAAAAATAATAAAATTTTTTTATGAGAAAACAAATCTTTAATGTCAAGGATAATTATAAAGTAAACGTTCATGAAAAAATATAAATAATAATAGTTGTAAAATTCTACTTTACTAGTGTGGCATTAAAATATCTAACACCAACTTACCTCTTTACATCCATCCATACATACATACATATATACATATATACAAAATCTTCTTCTCGCACGTGTATCACGTATAGCTAAAGTATAAGGTCGGGCGTTTCGCTTTTGCTGCTGAACACTCTCGTGACTCGAATGTGAATCACGCGGTCGAGTATACAAGTGAAGTCTTGATGGTCTTGCTTATATCGTTCCATATATGTATATATATGTACATATACATTAAAAGTTGTATTATATATGAAGCGACCACACTCAGAGTTAAATCTTGGAGATGGTGTAAAAATAATAAAGAAAACGGATTGAAACAAGAAACTAAAGAAGGATACAAACATTAAGGACTTGATTTTCTCACTGGGTATTAAATGTATATAAATATATAAGAAGTAAGAGGTAAAAATAATGGAGTAAGAGAGAATGCACTGGAGTATAGTTTAAGTAAAACGACTAGATATACAAGTGAAGAAGAGAATGGAACGAAATGAAAACAAGTAAATTTCAATAGGATGAAGAAGAATGGAAATAAAAATAATAATAATGACAAGTTAAGCAAAGGATAATGATGATAATAAAAATAAGAAGAAGCTGACTTGTAAAAATCATTTTTTATATTTTTTATTTCATTTAAGTTCCCTCTCTACTTTTGCGCTGGCGGACAAGGCCATGGCTGACTGGCAATTTTCTTGCGCAACTACTATTGCATACCGTACTATAGACGATGACCAGTTTAACTTATTACATATGTATATATAAATATAACTTCAATAGATAAATTTAAATGAACAATAGTTTTTATTGTTTAAATTTTATCATTGCTAATTTAATTATCTTATTTTAATGCTTGGAAAAAAAAATTCGAATTTTGTATTTTTTAAATTTACGCGCCATTAGATTTGAAAACATCGGGAGGGAATCCGGAGTAAATAAGGAGGTTAGTGTCTAGTGGAGTTATTTTGATGTGAATTTTATTGATATCCGCATCCACTCCGATTCGTAGTTTAAATATTTAAATAAACTCCAGTTAGGAGTAAATTTCACTTCGAACCGGAGTTTCAATATTAAAATAAACTCCCCTTTGAAGTGAATAAATACACAGATATCCGTTCTGCACTCACTCCGAATTCAATCCGTATATTTTGTACAGAGTAAAAAATCGGGAGTGGATTCGGAGTAATTACGAATTTTATTTAAATCCGGATTCACTCAGTCACAGAGTTCTGAGCTTTAGAAAAAATCACTCCGAATACGGAGTAAATACGGAGTTTATTTTTCTA
Source organism: Microplitis deprimator (assembly GCA_964016945.1). Taxonomy (NCBI): domain Eukaryota; kingdom Metazoa; phylum Arthropoda; class Insecta; order Hymenoptera; family Braconidae; genus Microplitis; species Microplitis deprimator. Next base: position 3,663,057 of record OZ024712.1, on the reverse strand, counting down.
GTGAAGTGATCTGGATTTTTTTAAAATCCGCATTTACTCCGTTTTGGTGTTTTAATATTAAAATAAACTCTTCAGGAGTTAATTTCACTGCAAACTGGAGTTTTAATATAAAAATAAACTCCTCTTTGAATTGAATTTTACTCCAAGGGATTAAATACAGTCATTCGTTCTGCATAAACTCCGGATTTACTCCACGTTCAAACTGCTAATTTTTTACGGTGAGAAAAATTAGGAGTGAATTCGTAGGGATTACGGATTTAATTTAAATCTTGATTTATTCCGCCACTTGCTCCAGAATTTTAGAAAAAAACACTCCGAATATGGAGTAAATACTGAGTTTATTTTTCTAGCGAAGTGATCTAGATTTTTTTCAAATCCGCATTTACTCCGGTTCGGTGTCTTAATATTTAAATAAACTCCTCTTCGGAGTTAATTTTGCTCCGAGGAGTAAATAAATACACTGCAAAAAATTAACGGAGTAAATTCGGAGTCAATCCGGAGTGAATGACTGTTCATTTATGAACTTAATCTTCTCGGAGTAAAATTTACTCCAAAGAAGTTTAATTTAATATTAAAAATCCGCTTTGAAATGAAATTTACTCCGATAGGAAATTTATTTTCATATTAAACTCCGAATCGGAGTGAAATTTACTCCGAAAGGAAGTTTATTTTAACACTAAAACTCCAAATCGGAGTAAATGCAGATTTAAATAAAATCTAGATCACTCCGAAATCACTCAGCTGAAAAAAATCTCCCCATTTACTCCATATGCAAAGTAATTTTTTTTACTCCAGAATACCGAGTGACAGATTAAATTTGAATTCAAATAAAATCTTCATTCACTCCAGATTTAAACCGCGTTAATTAAAATTTTTCTCATTGTATCATACCTTGAAAAATATATAAATATATGTTCCCGTCTATTTCCCACGAATGTAGTGCGAATATCGTGACGTGGTTGGATTGGGTCATGGGTCTTGTCTTTCATATTTATTTATCATGATTATGCTTAACTGGAACACCCTCTCTTTTATGACCATTATTATTTATTTATTTACTCTTTTTTTTTTTATCTACTCTGTATTACAATTACACGATGGTATGTAATTATTCTCCCCTCGGAATGAAGATTTTTATCAATTTTATTCCACATATAATACAAATATGTAAGAAATAATTTAAAAACTTGGGTTTATAAAAAAAACCAAGAACATTAAGAGTGAGACAAAGTACTTCCTCTCTAATCACGAAGAATTTTACAAAAAAAAAAAAAAAAAGTTATACATGGCGAATTTAAATATTTGAATTTAAAAAGTGAGTTCGATGCCGTCCAAGTTGCAGAAGCGATGACTTATCGTTGAATTCACTCGATTTCAAATAAATATACATATGTATAGATAAAAATATATGTACATATATTAGTATTATATAAAACTAAGTAATGAAATAAAAAATAATAATTGAAGAGCAAAGTTGTTGGAGAGTGAGTTTGCTGGCCTGTTTTGCAAGAGGAAAAACTTTTCGATGTCGACGACGAGGACGACGACGACGAGGAACAGGAGGGAGAGACGAAGGGGAGGAGGCTGTGGTTGTTTAGTTGTTGGATGAGAATACTACACAGTATACAGTAGAGTAAAATGTTGATGTGGATGAACTAGAGTTAAAAAGAGACAGGAAGATCCAAAGGAAGTCTTGATGATGGTGATGGTAAAAGCCAGTGGGAAAAGAGGTAGGGAACAACGAGCCAGAGTCAAGGCCGCTCACTGCTCTCCAAGAGAACTACTAACCAACACGGAAACCCTCGGCCAGCAACTGCTGCCTCAACTTTACTTAACAATTCCTCACCATCATTATCTATATCTATATATATGTACGTATATGTGTATACAAACACATATATACCCATACAAGTTATATCCTGCGGATAAACTAAACTCTGGACTCTCCTGTTTCTTCAGGATATTGTACACATATATCAGGCACACATATATTTATATATACTGTGTATCGTTTCTTACATGCACGAAGAGTTAAAATACCAAGTGAGTATTCACCTGAGTGAAAACATTCGCTTCACAACACACTGAGACACTGACCAACAACACTGGACCTAAAGACACGAGGATCAACTGAGGACACAGATGAAAATTAAATTATCTGTTTGCTGGCTCAGATATTTTAATTTAAATTAATAATAAATAATAATGTTTTGTTGAACCTTTTTTTTGTATTTTGTTTTTTTTTAGTTTAGTTTTTTGGTACTGTCAAAAATTTGGGAGTGAACGCGGATTTAATCCGGAGTGGAATTTACTCCAAGGAGAGTTTATTTTTATATTGAAACTCTGAGTCGGAGTGAATGCGGGTTTAAATGAAATTTAAATCTCTTTGATGAAAAGATAAACTGTATTTACTTCGTATGCGGAGTGATTTTGTTTAAAAACTCTGGAACTCCTGACGAAGGAATTCGGATTTAAATAAAATTTGAATACACTACTGATTTTTTACAGTTTAATGGCGCGTAAATTTATAAAATACAAAATTTTTATTTTTTACACCAAAGACGAAATTAACTCCAAAGGGGTGTGTATTTTAATGGTTTCGACTACCCGTCGAAAGCCTGCTCGTTATAAGCCTCTTCCCTTCAATTGGCAGGTACTGAGTCCAAACAGCCCCCACTTAACCACTTTTTTGAGTTTCGTAGCAGACATCCCGTTATAAGCCTCCGTTAAAATTCCATAAATTATAAACTAACAATAGGAACAAAATATATAAATTAATTATGAAAATTTACTATCGATCTTTCGCGGATAATAATTTTATAAATATTAAGTTAAATATTTTTTATTGTTGATAATTGTAATAATTAATTACAATTAAAGCTTCTGTTACAATTTAAAAGTTTTATTGAGCATTATGTTGATCAATAACAATTATTATTATTATTACTGTAATTAATACCGATGTCATTATTATTTTTTCCATTACAATTATTATTTGTGTAAAAAGATAAGTATTTATTTTAGCGCATAAGCACTAGAAAAATCGGGACACTGACGTATGTAACAAAACGTAAATTTGACGTTTAAAATGATATAAAATAAACACAGGCTTATAACGAGTAGTCGAGAACAAAACTAAACACACGGTGGGAAGACTGAAATTTCAAAAAAAATTTTCCCTGTCCCCAGACCAGGCTTATGACGGGTAGTCGACTAATACAGTTCGCAGTGAATGCAAATTTTTAAAAAATTCAAATTTGAAATCGCTCCGCTGGAAAAACAAACTCATTTACTATAGTAAATAAGACAAATGTAAAAAAAAATTCTTTTCAATAAGATTCCAAAAAAGTTCCGCATGTGAAACTTCTAAACATGAGACGGATTAGAATTTCAAATGGAGATTTTTTGGAACGTTAGTAAAATCAATGGTAAAAAAAAAATTTGATGAGCAAATTCAGAGTCAAAAAAGGACGTTGTTGGAACTTTTTTGGAATTTTTTATGGACACTCCAAAAAAGTTCTAGAATCACCACTTGATTTTTTTATGAACTAAAAAAGACGTTCCAAAAACATTCCAAAATCACTACTTTTGAATCTCTTGTAGGATAAAGATGTTCTAGAAAAATGCCAAAATAGTTCCAAAATCACCATTTTTGACTTTTTTATGGACTAAAAAAGATGTTCCAAAATCATTACTTTTGCATTTCTTGTAGGATAAATACGTTCTAGAAACATGTCAAAATAGTTCAAGTCACTACTTTTGAATTTTTTTTTATAGAACTAAAAGAAACATCCATAAAAAATTCAAAAAAAGTTCCAACAACATCCTTTTTTGACTTTAAATTTGCTCATAAAAGCTTTTTTTTCACATCAAAAATACTAACCTTCCAAAAAAAGTTTAATTTGAGGTTCAAATCTGTCTCACATTTAGAAGTTCCACATGCGGAACTTTTTTGGAATCTTTTTTCTACACATACTTGCGCAGAGATTTTTTCTAAAACTGGATTTTTATCATGTACTGCGGTAGTTATAAATCTATTATATAACAAACAGGTAATGATTTAAATAGATAAAAAAATACATACATATATTTAATTATTGTCAAGTAAATTAGGTTAGATCAATCAAGGCCGTACTTTGTTTCTCTTGTTGCGTAGTTTATTGTGTCATTAGTACAGTGTGTAGGTTGTAATATATCTGCATTGATCAGAAGTTACCTTGCAACGCCTACGGAATATTTCAATGCATCGTAGGAAGTTATCATAATTATAATAAAACATATTATTCAATCCTCAATAAATAAATACATAAATGTATGTACGTTTTAATGCTAAATGTTTTGAATAAAATTTATTAACTTTTTTTTTTTTTATAAATATTAATTTTCATGTCACGCTCTCTTAAGATAACACGACACGTACACTCGCTTCCTTGATTAATTTTTCTTTAGTTTTATTATATGATGATGTCCTTAAGTAGCAATCGAGTTTTATAAAACCTTTTGGTTGTCATATTTGTCGTCACATCTACTCAATAAGTGACTGGACAACCTTCAGCCATTTTGGTCCACGTCATTGTAAGTGAGGTCACTAAATATATACATATACATATATATATAAAATTGGAGAAAGATTAATATACTAAATTAATGATGATGATGATGAGAAAAATTTTATTTATAAGAAACTTTTATTTCTTTTTTTAAATAGGAGTGAAAACAAGTTTTTCTTAATAGTTTTTTTTATAAACTCATGGATGTATATTGTGAAATATATATGTATATATGAGGGGAACGAATATTTTGATTATCTGACGTGAGTAAAACTAAAAAAAAAAATAAAAAGATTCATTTATAATCGATATATTGAGAAACACTGGCCTCCATTGCCGTAAATGGTAAATTTAAAAACCGACTGTATAATATATGAGTATATATATAGAAAACAAATAGTATAAAAAAAATATTTTGAAAAATAAATTCATTGTTTTACATTTAATTTAAAATTTAACTCCATTTTATTGTTTTCAGACAACTAATTAATTATATTAAAGTAAAAAAAAAAAGCAAATTTATGTGCGTGCGTGTTTTTAGATAAATATAGTAACATTTATATTAATGTATGAATAATAATAGTAGTAAAAAAGGTTAATATATATCTGTTGGGAGAATAAAAGGCACTGATGCCTGTACCTCGCGTACTTTCACCGACCGTGACTTCTACGTTCCACCCAACGAGTTTCCACAGATGAAAGAGTTAATAGAGACACACGTGACGACGTTGCCACGTATAGGTTACTAGAACCTGTGTAACGTGGCCGACACGCTAAGTAATATCGGTAATAGCTGGGAAATTCCCTCAAGCAAATGCTAGCAAAAGTTACCACCGTCGACGGTGCTATTGCTGTTGTAATATTAATGCAATGTCTTACATCTTTAAGAATTATTATTCACGGATGTTGGATTGTTGTTATCGATTATTACTGACTTGCTAATTAACTTAAATATTTATTTATTGAATAAATTATTTTACAAGAGAAAATAACTTTTAGGAAATTTTTAATCTGATATTTTTAGGGAAAAATTTTGATGACATTCAAAATTATTTTGTATTGAAGAAATTTGAGCTCAATAGATATGTTGATTTTTTTTTTTGAGTACGCAGGAAAAACATATAACTTGATTTTGGCGTAATTTAGAAAATTTTAAATGGAACAAGTCTAGGAAGACAAAAGCAAGTCAAGTTTAAGTTCGGTTTTCAATAAATGAAAAAGATATTTTGAGAAGTGAAAACACATTTGGTGTTGACTTACTTTTGACGAAGTTGTCTGATTTAGTACTGATTTACGCCAACTAAATCAAATTAAAATCACATTGACTGTTGACTTCAATTTAAGTCAAATCCAAGTCAAACTTGACTTCAATTTAAGTCAAATCCAAGTCAAACTTGACTTCAATTTAAGTCAAATCCAAGTCAAACTTGACTTCAATTTAAGTCAAATCCAAGTCAATGTGATTTTAATTTGACTGTTGACTTCAATTTAAGTCAAATCCAAGTCAAACTTGATTTCAATTTCAGTCAAATCCAAGTCAATGTGATTTTAATTTGATTGTTGACTTCAATTTAAGTTAAATTCTAAGTCAAATTTGACTTAATTCACTTAAATTTTCAAGTCAAATTCAAGTCAAACTTGACTTAGTTGACTTAAATTTAAGTCAAATCCAAGTCAACGTGATTTTAATTCGACTAAGGACTTCAATTTAAGTCAAATTAAAGTCAACGTGATATCAATTTGATCAAGTTGACTTAAATTTTCAAGTCAAACTTAACTTAGTTGACTTCAATTTAAACCAAATCCAAGTCAACGTAACTTTGATTTGACAGTTGACTTAAGTTTCAGTCATTTAAGTTTAACCCAAGTCAACGTGACTTTTAATTTGACTTATTGGACTTAAATTTTTAAGTCAAATTCAAGTCAACGCAACTTTGATTTGACAGTTGACTTAAATTTCAGTCATTCAAGTTAAATTCAAGTCAAAGTGACTTTTAATTTGACTTATTGGACTTGAATTTTTAAGTCAAACTAGACGAATTTGACAGCTGACTTCAATTTCAGTCAAACTTGACTTGAATTTGACTTAGTTGACTTACATTTAAGTCAAATTCAAGTTGGCTAAAATTTAAGTAATTTAAGTTAAATCCAAGTCAACGTGACCTTTAATTAGACAGTTGACTTGAATTTTCAAGTCAACTCCAAGTCAAACTTGACTTTAATTAGACCCAGGACTGTAAAATAAATTTTGATTTTCTTCTGTCAAAAAAATTATCCTTCAACTTAAATATGGAATTAATAATGTACTAATTTTGATTGATTTACTACTTAAGTAAATATTGCTTTTACAAAAATCATTTTTTTTTTTTTTTACAGTATATATACATTTATATATATGCTAATTATAACTGTATAATTACAGGGAGAGATGACCTATCGCCGCCGAGCTCGCTGAATGGCTACAGTGCAGATAGTTGCGATGCTAAAAAGAAGAAAGGACCGACACCACGACAACAGGAAGAACTTTGTTTAGTTTGTGGTGACAGAGCGTCTGGTTATCATTACAATGCACTGACGTGTGAGGGTTGTAAAGGTTTTTTTAGGCGAAGTATTACTAAAAATGCCGTTTATCAGTGCAAATATGGTAATAATTGTGAAATTGACATGTATATGAGACGTAAATGTCAGGAGTGTCGATTAAAAAAATGTCTGCATGTTGGTATGCGACCTGAGTGTGTTGTACCCGAGAATCAATGTGTTATTAAACGTAAAGAGAAGAAAGCCCAAAAGGTAGGGGTAAGAATATATCATTTTAATTTCATATTATTTTCATTTCTTTATTTTATTTTTCACGGCAGAAAAATATTTAAGATTTAATGAGATCTGATTAAGTCTATAGACATGTATTTTTTTTTAATTGTAAATTTTCATTGATATCAATAGATATTTTTAGATGTATATAGAGAAAAAAGTATGGTAACTATTACTATAGTTACTTATAAATTTAATTCTTAAGGAGTCCAGAAGACCCCTGGTAATTTTGAATTCAAAATATCTCACTAGCTATTCATTTTTTTGAAAAAGTATAAGATACCTTTTTTGTAGAGAATTTAAAGCTCTACAAAAAATGTCTCTTACAATTTTTCGAATAACTCAATAGTTACTGAGATATTTATAAAAAACTAATCACATTTTTTTTTTTGATAATTTCTTAATTTTGAATTTTATTTATTTAAATAAAGATTCAAATTTTTTATTGTGATGAAAATGTGACCGTTAAGGATTAAATTTATTTGCTAAGAGATATCAAAGTATTGTAGTGAGTACTACAAGGACTGTCTATTTTCCATTTTTTCTGGTAATTATTACTCAGTTCAAAATTTTTAAAAATGATAATAATGATGCCCGTGTAAAAAAAAAAATTTTCCTAAAACATTTCAAAAAAATTCGACATGTAGAATTTTTAAATTTGAGTCAGATTAGAACTCAGTTTTTTCAATCCTTTAGGATTTAATAATAAAAAAATAAAAATAGTAGAATTGAAACTTTATGTTGGCGAATTTTTAGTCAAATGAGAACGTTCTAAAAATTTATATTGTCTAAATTTTTCCTTTCTGATATAGAGATTTTTAAACTGTTTCTGAACAAAGCAAAAATAATGTAGTCAATATACATTTTCAAAATTGTTTTAAAAACGTGTTCATTTAACTAAAAATAACAACTTTACGCCCACGTAAAGTTCTAAATCTATCATTTTTTTTTTTTTAATATTAAAATTCGAAAAAAGTTCAACTTGGAGTTCTAATCTGTCTCAAATTTAGTAGTTTTACATATAGAACTTTTTTTGAAATTTTGGGAATGATTTTTTTCATGGGTGAACAGCATAAATTTTATTGGTTAATGCAGAGATTTTTTCGCACCGATTCCACTGCCATCTATACAAAATTTTCGTTACTATAACATAGTACCGATTACCAGACAGCATAGAAATTATTACCATGCATTTTTCTCTGTAACAGATTCATATAAATCTCGATAGATCCATTACTTTTTTTTTATAAGGTTTCAAAATATCTTTCAAATTTGACCATTTTCCGACCTCTGTAGATCTTAATTATTTTTCCCAGTCCGGTAAATATTCAAAAATGAAGCTCCATTTTTTTGATTAAAAAAAAAACTTTTCCAAATTACCAGCAGTAAAAGTAAAAATTAGACAGTTTTTTTTGTACGCCCACTATTGGTATTAAATTTTATTTGCCATTACATCTAATTTTGACACTAAAAATTAAAATTTTGATGCAAATAATTATTAAACATGTCCTGCATGATCCTGCAGGATCTAATTTCATTTCTTGCCATACAATAAACTATTTAATTATTTTTTCTAATCGACTATTAAATTTGAGTTGATAAAAAAGTATACAAAATTTTTTCCAACGCGGGTTTTAAAAATAACATGAAATTAAAAAAAAAATCAACTCTAGTTTACTTCAAAATCATAATGAAATTTTCCAAATAAAAATAAATGGAGCCCACTTTTGTATCTTATAAATTTTACAAAAAATTAAAAAAATATTTCAATTCTCTAATTCATATAAATAGAAAAAAATTTTTCTAACACGGAAATAATTTAACAGTAAGGCATGTTTGAAAAATGTAATTAATGATAAGATACTTGATTTTGTTTAGTTATCAGATGATAAAAAGCTAAATAGTTTTTAAAAAACACCGATTGAGGCGTGATTTCTAATCATTATTATCATGCTGTAGAGTAATTACTAGACAGTATGGTAATAATTTCTAATAAGTTACAATAATTTTTGGTTATGTATCCAATTGTGGAAGTAAAGAGAAATTGTTCTATAAAATATTATTATTATTTTGCTATAAAAAAATTTAACGGTTTAAATTTTTAAAGTAAAAAAAAATTACTATGCCGCAATAATAAAAGTAGTAGTGAAATTTAACTTTTACTTATTTTTAAAATAATAAATTAAGTAATTTAATTACCAAGTATTTTTCATGGCTAATTATTAATTGTAAAATTATTTCTATACACTGTTGAAATTTTTTCTGGAAATTTAAATCGAATTACTTGAAGTTATCAACAAGTTGAAATTATTCATAAATATAAAATATGAATAGACATGTTTATATACTTTATTTTTACATAACATTTCCAAGTGATGAATGTCATAAAAATTAAAATTACAATTAATTTTATTTCACTTCATTTAAATAATTTTTATTTGAATTTAAAATTCTTTTTTTTATGTCTAATTATTTTTTAAATACGAGAAATTTCATATCAAGACTTTAATAAACTCGCAATTATCAAAAACTAATTAAGATTAAAAAAAAAAAAAAGTAGTGTATTTTCAAAATTTTTTTTGATTAAAATCCAACTCAATATTTTGATTATTGACATAGAAAAAATATTTTTTGAATACTGAAGTTAACTAACGTCTAATAATTTTTTGATTTTTTTTTTTAACAATAAATTGTAAAAAAAAAGTATTTGAAAAAATTGCACCTGTAGTTTTTTAAATTTTCTACAAGTGCATATTTTTTTTTTTTTTTAATTAGTGTCGAAAAAAAAATCCGAAAATTATTAATTGTCTGTTAACTTCAGGATGATAATTTTACATTTTACCCTGGTTTCGAAAAAGTTCTAAAAACTCAAATTTTGAATTTTCTATGAACGTTTTTTTTATTCTTATCGTCTATTAGTTTCCAATGAGGAATTTTTCCGAACGAGGGTACAATACAGTAAAAATACATTTTGAAAAATGTCTTTTAAAAAAGTTTTTATTTTACTCAAAATTCGCTCATAAAAAATCATCAATAAATGTTTTTTTTTACCTGTCAAAATGAAAAAAGTTCAAAAAAAGTTCCACTGGAAATTCTAATTTGTCTCAAATTTAGAAGCTCCGAGTCTCGAACTTTTTTAAAATCTTTTTGAGACAAATTTTTTTTACATACTCATGTAATTTCCAAAAAATTTAATTAAATTTCTATGACAATTATCCTGGAAAATCGAAATAATTTTCATCCCTAGATAGTAAATTGTTTAATGAGTGAATGTATCAGACAATCGTCAATTTTTTAAATTTTATAATAAATGAACAAAATGTAAGTAGAGTAAAAATAAAAAAATGCATATTTAGATAAATTCAAAATCCGTACGTGCATTTTTTTAAATTTCATTATTTCAATTTATTTAAAATTCATAAATTATCTCATACACTCACATCATTTATTATTCATGGTCCTGAAGTTACCAGACAATTAATAATTTTTGAATTTTTTTTTCAAATGATTAATTACAAAAAAAAAAAATCTAAAAATATGCACATATAGAAAATTAAAAAAACTATAGGTGCAATTATTTGAAACATTTTTTTTCTTATAATTTATCATTTTTAAAAAAATCAAAAAATAATTAGACGTCAGTGTCATTATTTTGTAGTGAAAAAAATTTGTTTTTAATTTTAAAAAAATATTTTTTGGTGTTTTAGGAAAAGGATAAACCAAATAGTACAACGATGAATGGCTCACCAGGTAGTTTAAATATTGATCAAATGGGTGTTAAAATAGAACCTGCGGAAGCTGAATGTTTATCAATGTCTGGTAGTAGTATTGGATTACCATCAAGTTGGCCGAATGGCGTAAAACCTGTTAGTCCTGAACAAGAAGAATTAATACGTAGTCTTGTTTACTTTCAAAGCGAATACGAGCATCCCAGTGAAGAAGAGATACGAAAGATCACGGTTAGTTTACAAATAAATAAATAAATAATGAAAATAAATAAATAAAATAAATAATAATAATTTATTTAAATGAATTTCAGTATCAACCGACAGAAAGTGAAGACCCCAGTGACATCAGGTTCAGGCATATAACAGAAATCACAATATTAACAGTACAATTGATAGTTGAATTTGCAAAAAGGTTAACGGGTTTTGATAAACTTCTACGAGAAGATCAGATTGCATTATTGAAAGCATGTTCAAGTGAAGTTATGATGCTGAGAATGGCGAGGAAGTATGACGTTGATAGTGACAGTATCGTGTTTGCAAACAATCAACCCTACACACGTGAGAGCTACAGTCTCGCTGGTATGGGTGAAACTGTCGAAGATCTATTACGTTTCTGTCGGCATATGTACAATATGAAAGTTAATAATGCCGAGTATGCTCTACTCACGGCCATCGTTATTTTTTCTGGTAACTATTTATTCTTTATGGATTACAGTACTGGTTATAAGCAATCGCTAAGGGATGTAAGGAAAAATTACCAGGAATACCCGTCTCTCTTTACTATATTTTGTACCTGAAAATCGGAAAGTTTTTCGCGCAATTAAAATTTAAAAAATTATGAGTGTAATGTAGCAGACAGACAAATTTTTAATTATTAATAAATAGAGTAAATAATTAATAAAATAAAATTTTGAAAAAATGGGCATTTAAAAAATTAAAAAATTAATAAGTGAATTTTTTGTAAATATTTTTTTTTTAATTATTTACTCTTTTTATTTATAATTTTAAATTGGTCTAGATCCAGTTGATTTTTAATGATTTTAAAGTTAGCAGACAGCAATTTTTTGATTATTTTTTTCAACAATTAAATTTAAAAAAGAAAGATAAATAAAAATATGCACATGTAGAAAATTTAAAAAACTACAGGTGCAAATTTTCCAAATATTTTTTTTTTATAATTTATCGTTTAAAAAAAATCCAAAAGTAAGACGTCGGCTAACTTCAGTATCATTGGATTTTTTACTTTTCATTTTCTTTTTTTATTTTCGTTCCACAAAACATTCCGATCCTCAGGCAGATTTTTTTTTTTTTTAATAAATTCTGTGACATATCTTTTTCTTTTACAAAAAAACCTCCATCTTATCATTTTTTATTTTTATTAAAAAATAAAAAAAAGTTGAAAATATTCTGGGATCAAAATAATGATGCTGAAGTTAGCCGTCTAATAATTTTTGAATTTCTTTATAAACGATAAATTATAAAAAAAAAAATATTTAAAAAAATTGCACGTATAGTTTAGGAAATTCTCTACAAGTGCATATTTTTACTTTTTTTTTTTGTAATTAATTTGCTACAAAAAAATCCAACTTGTTAATTGTCTGCTAACTTCAGGATCATTCAAAATGCCCCAGTGTCATTTAAAAATTAATTACTACAACTGTCATAAATTTTTTCTTTTATTTATTTTAGTTTCGTGTTGACAAATATCAAGATTAAATATTTAAAATATCTTCTATTTCCCTTATAAATTTTTTATCATTTAAAATATTTAAAAAATCCTAGCAGTAATTTTTTCTTACTACCAAGTCACCAATAATTTAAATAAAATCCATCGTGATCTTATTCATGCCCTGGAATAGTTCCAATTCCTTGATATCAAAGTAAAAATTTTCTACCCTCTACGGGGCATTTCGCCCAAAAAAAATTGCTTATAACAAAATTTTTCATAAATGAAATTTGAACTTAAAAAAATTTTTCTTTTTTATCAAAAATAGATCGGCCGAATTTATTAGAAGCATGGAAGGTGGAACAAATTCAAGAAGTTTATTTAGACGCATTGAAAACTTACGTCGACAACCGACGTAAACCAAAGTCGGGTATGATATTTGCTAAACTGCTGTCAGTTTTAACCGAGTTAAGGACACTCGGTAACCAAAACAGCGAAATGTGTTTCAGTTTAAAACTGAAAAATAAAAAGCTACCTCCCTTCCTTGCTGAGATCTGGGACGTGATGCCCTAGTTTATTTTTACTCATCGTCAGCCACCAATGCTGCTACTACACTACAAGTCGTCGGCTCAGCAAATTGTCATTCAAAAAATTTGCTTTGCTATTAATATCACTATTATTAATTTTATTATTATTATTGATAAAAAAAAACTATAACTACTATTACTACTATTACTACTACTTTAATTATTATTATTAATTATTAATTATTATTAATATTCAATAGACGGCGGCGTGAGTGACTCTTTTACTAGTGCACCACTGTGTCACTGTCTCAAATTATTTAATTTATCAATTATTATTTTATATTTTATTGATTAATTAATATTATAATCATGTCTTAATATATATTTATTGGAGCTGATAACTTCAATTAATTAATTAAATAAATAAATAAATAAACTAAAGCATAATTAAAATTAACACATGATTATTATGTTAAATAATTATTTTTTAAATGATTATTTAAATATTGAGACAGTGACTCAGGCACCCAGGCTGTGATACATAGAGACAGTTACAGAGACTATATAAAAAAAAATAATAATTAAAATAAAACTACACTTAAATAAATATATATATAAATATTTATAAAGGAGACCGGGGTACTGTCAAAAATTTGGTAAAAAAAATTTTTTTACCTGAAATTATTTGTAATTTTAAAAATACTCGAGAATTTGAGGAAATATGAAGTATTTGGGGTAAAATAGGACACGCAAAAATGTAAAAAAAAATTATTATTCAAATTACAAAGAAATGAAAAGTTTGTGATTAGATAGACCGTTATACCCCGGTTTCTTTTATATATATAATACATATATTAATATATCTCCTGGCTATCCGTTAATATATACATATATGTGTATATAATTGTAAATCATTTGTATGACGTACTGATTAAGCGGTAAAGAGATATTTAAAAAAAAAAAAAACGCGGGGATGAGTGAATTAAAATAAAAAAAATTTTTTAAATAAATAATAAAATAAAAGAGATGGAAAATGATGGATTAATAAAATCGTTTGTTGGTCACTGTTGAGCAGTGATTGGTAATACGGTTTTAATTAATTAATGATATACATAATATGAGAGTCTATATCACATATATTGCATAATATATAATAATATATTATTGCCAGCATGTGTATGTTTTATTGTGTTAAACGCAATTACGGTTAATGATGGATTATATATAATAAATATAAATATATATAATTCAAATAAGTTAAGATGGAGAAAAAAAATAATAGAGTTAAAATGTATGAATTTAATTTTAGTATGAATGCCGTTTTAATGCATGAGATTAAATTGTTTTATCATCGATGATTAGAATTCGAATTTTGAATTATTTTTTTGAGCTTTTTTTTTTTTTTTAATTTAAATGACAGCAGTCGACTATCCGTCATAAGCCTGGTCTGGGGACAGGGAAAATTTTTTTGAAATTTCAGTCTTCCCACCGTGCGTTTAGTTTTGTTCTCGACTACTCGTTATAAGCCTGTGTATTTTATATCATTTTAAACGTCAAATTTACGTTTTGTTACATACGTCAGTGTCCCGATTTTTCTAGTGCTTATGCGCTAAAATAAATACTTATCTTTTTACACAAATAATAATTGTAATGGAAAAAATAATAATGACATCGGTATTAATTACAGTAATAATAATAATAATTTTTATTGATCAACATAATGCTCATTAAAACTTTTAAATTGTAACAGAAGCTTTAATTGTAATTAATAATTACAATTATCAACAATAAAAAATATTTAACTTAATATTTATAAAATTATTATCCGCGAAAGATCGATAGTAAATTTTCATAATTAATTTATATATTTTGTTCCTGTTGTTAGTTTATAATTTATGGAATTTTAACGGAGGCTTATAACGGGATGTCTGCTACGAAACTCAAAAAAGTGGTTAAGTGGGGGCTGTTTGGACTCAGTACCTGCTGATTGCGGGGAGAGACATTACAGGCAGGCTTTCGACGGGTAGTCGACTGTATAATTTTTTTTTATCACGTATTTTGAAAATTTTTTTAAACTGGTATTTATTTTTAAAATAAAGACAAGATTTTTTAAATTTTGAATTCTAATGAATGTAGATGTTGTAGATAAATGATGTTGGATTATGACAGTAAAATTATTTAAAAAAATAAAAATGGTAATAGTGTAAAAAAATAAAGAGTTTGTAATAGATAAGTTTAATAAGCGAGGCTAGATGGTATAACAAAAAAACTAAACGTAGATTGTAGTAAAAAAAAACTATAAAATAAATAAAGTCAAGTTAGACTAGGTGACCGTGTCAAGTGCAAAGCCCTGTGCCTTCAGCAGCGGACCGGCTCACCGACAAACGAATACATGAAAATTAACCGTCCGTTTTAATTTTTTAATAAATAAAATAAAATAAAATAAATAATTAAAATAAAATCACAAATTCGTATTGTAAATTTCAAAGATTCATAATTATTATTATTAATTAGAGAGAGCGAAAGAGAGAGAGAGGAATGAATAATTAAAAATTCTGTAGATGGAAAAATAATAATTAATAATGATATTAATAATAATAATATAAATAATGACAGATAATTTAAATCTGTGTGATTTCTTGTCGTTATGTGATTGACAGCTCGATTTTTTACCAATTGGTTATTTAAAAAAAAATATATAAATGATGTTTAAATAAGGACGTGGAGTGATGGATGCGATTGCCAATGAGCGCGAACGGTTAAGTGATACAACAACGGATTGCAATTAATTAATAATTTTTTAAATCATAATAAATGAAGACGTAATTAAAAAAAAAAAATAAAAAAACGTTTGAAAGTATCTGATGCGACAGTAAAATTCTCCAGACTTTTTAAAATCGTAACATGATACGCTAATATATAAAAAAATAAAAATAAATATATTAACAACAGTCGAGAAAATAATTAATATTAATTATAATAATAATAATTATATCGCAAACAGCGTTAATTTTTAAATATCGCGGCTGCTTCTTCGATCAACTTATAATCAGGACAATGAATTTAAATATATTAATGTATATGTATATTAAAAACTATCAAACTCCGTGTAAAAAAAAAATTTTTTTTGAAAAAGTTCATTGAACTTCGAAATTGAGACAGTTTTTAATTTTAAGTTAAACATTTTTGGAATTTTGAAAAAGTGGAAAATGAAAAATTTTCAACTGGTTTTTCCTGTGCGTTTTTTTTATTTTTTGATTTGACAATTTTTTGAATTTAAAGAAAATTTAAAAAAAAAAAAAAAAAGAAATTAATTAAAATTCTTCAGGTATGAGGCAAAAAAAAAAATGATTTTAAAATATTTATGAAAATTTTTTGACTTTTATTAGAATTTTTTGATGTCAGTTTTTTTTACTTTTTGAATTTTTCAAAAATAGTCCAAAAAATTAGTGATTGATATCATGAATTAAAAAACTGTCAATTCAAATTTTGTTTAATAAATTAAAAAAAAAAAAAAATTTTTAACCCACAGGAAAACTCTACACTAGTTTAAAATTTTTCCCACTTCTAATGATTTTAAAATTCCAAAAATATTCAACTCAAAGTTCAAAATTGTCTCAATTTTTGAAGATCAGTCAAGAACTTTTTTGAAAAAATTTTTTACACATGACGTCATCACTATTAGTGATATATTATAACTATACATGATTAAAAAAAAGAAAAATAAAAAAAAAAAAAAAAAAATTATTGAAAATCATGTTCGAGAAAATAAACATTAGAAATTCTCGTTTATTGTAATCCATGTATGCTATTTAAAAAAAAAAAAAAAAAAAAGAAAAAAAAATGCAATTGTAATTCGTAGATAATCATGCGCAATATAACGTCATCAAAATCGTATTTATTGTCCGTGGTAATCTTTTTGAACGTGTGAAAGACGAGAATGCGTTACCTAAAAATTAAATATAATTCAAAATTTTAAAAAATAGTTTAACGTGTTAATGTGGCATGTCATTAAATTTTGGTATTTATAAAAAAAAATTAAAAATTAAGTAGTTGACTATTCCAGTAAATAAATAAAAACGTTTCAGTATAATGTTCGATTATAAAAATAAATAAATAAATGGAAACGTTTGTTGATATTTACTGGAAAAAAAAAAGAATAATTAATATTTAATTTTATTTAATAATAAACTTTATTTTGAAGGTTTACCTTGTAGATAAAAATACATGTAGGTAAAATTACCTTGTATAATTAATTATTTATATAATAATTAAATTTGTGGTTTATAATTTTTACTACGTAACGCCGTAAGGCAGACACTGCCACAACGCAGAACGCGAGAACACCACGACAACGCTGTCAATGCGAAAAAAAGGTTGAGGAAATAAAATTTAAAAAAAACTAAATAAATAAAATGAAACTGATTACAGTTTAAAAAAAATATAAATGAAATATTAATGAATGCATGAAGAAACATAATATATGTATATATATTAAGAAAATAATAATATTAAATATACATATATATAACGGATAAACATCATATACAATCACGATCATAAAAATTTCACCGCCGTTGTACCTCATTAAATATCGTAGATAAAATTCTAGATCAAATAGACCGTATATATAATAATGCGCATTAACATTTCCCATCGCACACGTCTATCAAATGCCATATTAATTAAAAAATTCATTAAATAATTAAATTTATAAATTGTAAACGATTATGCGATTGCCTAGCTCCATCTCGCTTGAGCCGCGAGGTTAATTTTAAATAAATTCGTATTATTTAAGAGCAATCGATTGGTTGTCTCTCCCCTCATTCATTTCTTAAAAATAATTAAATGACTGGAATTTTACTAAAAAAAAAATTGAAGCGTTGATTAGAAAAAGGAAAACGTGAGTCAAATTTTGTTATATAGATTTTTTTAAAAATGACATCATTTGGAAGTTGAAGTAAATTTTGACAAATAGATTTTGAATTTTAAATTATTACTTTTAAAAAAAGTTCAGCGGTAATTTTTTTGGGTTCACTCATTCTTTGGTTCTAATAAATTTATTAGTAAAAATAAAAATGAGCAAATGAAATTTTTTATGACCCAGCTACGATTCTCATGACAGTTTTTTTGTAAACTGACATGATACTGCAGTCAGCTGACGGTTAATAATTTTTGAATTTTTTTTACAAAACTAAATTATAAAAAAAAAATATTTTGAAAAATTACACCTGTAGTTATTTTAATTTTCTACATGTGCATATTTTTTTTTTTTTTTTTTTTTTTTTTTTTTTTTAATTGATGGCTAACATGATGTGAAAAAATGTAACCCTTTAATGCGCGTTTTTTTTTATTATTTTCAAATATATTTTGTTACCATGAGGATTTATTCAAAATTCAAAATTCAAAATTTAACCGCCACGTCAGTTGTAAAAAAAAACCAAATTTATCTATTATTCATTTGAATGAAATTCGGATACACATCACTAGAGTTTGTATTTTCGATATGGTGCAGATCTGCAACATCGAATTCAAGGGTTAAATTATAAATTTACTAACATTGCAATTTATCAATATTTAAAATTTTTTTTTTCCCGCGAAATCTATTTGAGTCCCTAGTCACCTGAAAAAAACAAAAATCCGCTGAATTTATTTTGTCAAATTCAAAATTCAAAATCTACTAGTCTATTAATTAAAAAAAAAAAAAACTATAAATAAAATTTGATTGCCTTTTTTTAAATCAGACGACGAAATAAAAATTCGTTTGACATTTCTGTCATTTAATTTTTTTTTAATGTGAATTTGAAGAGGGGTAAGATTGCAGTTAAAAAAAAAAGTAATAAATTATAAACATTGAAATTAATTGAGATTAAAACTTGCTACCATAATCATACAGATTAAAAATTTATAAACTCGCGTAAATGATAAAAAAAAAAAAAATGATTGTAAAGATTCAAAGCCTCGTGGTTCAGCCGATTAATGATGATTAATTAATACTAATTAATACACTAATTCACGTTTAATTAATGCAATTTGCATTACGGAACGTGGACGGCGGGTCGTAATATTAAAAAAAAATAATAATAATAAACACCGTGTTCAAGTTTCTAATATTTAAATGTTTTTCTGTCGGTAAATTTAGTTTGATTAATAGATTTTAAAAACGATTAATAACAATCACGGTATTAGCAAAAACTGTTTACAATATTATATATATATGTTTTATTTTTCCTTCGCTAGCACGCAATCTCATTTGCTACCGCGACACGTAATTCGCGTATTTTACAATTAAAAAAATAAACGGAACATGACAAAAAAAAATTGATTATTTAACAAGGAAATAAAAAAAAAAAAATACCATACTATAACTTGCAATTCTACAATCACTGCCAAAGACGTTACTGTTGACGTCAATTTATTTCGTTGTCTAGATACTGTCGTTTTTTCGGCCTCACGCGTTACTAAATTTAAAAAAAAAAATAAAAAAACAAAATGATGACACTGATCGTTATTTAAAATTTCGATAATTTGTAACCGCGTGTGGGTGATTGTTCATAATACTGCCAAGTAGAATCGAGTTTCGGTTTTAAAAAAAACTTAAGTACAGTTGAGCCGCGTTATAAATTTAGAGAAAGATTTTGAGATAAATTTTAGAAACAACTAGAAGTTAAATTAAATAAATATATGACTGAGTGAAAAAAATTGTTATTGGAGTTTAAATTTTAATGAGGGAAAAAAATTTGCAACGCGACTCCACTGTAATTAAATTGAGTAAAAAATAAATGATAAAAAATGGAATACTCTAAATAAAAATGACTCATAAATATATTGTCTGCCTGCTCGTTTGACTGACTATCAATTCGTTTGTCTGCTGCCTGTTATGTCCGATATATTAATTAGTTTAAAAATTTTAAATATATTTATAGCGGAAAATAATAATAATAATTATAAATCATCAGTCGTTATCGCGTTATCATGTCATTTAAATCGCGTACAAATTATTTTAATGATAATAATAGACCCGCCCTCTTCGATTCCGTGTATTTGACTATCAGGAAATTTAGCAAAAAAAAAAATTATAATAATTATTATTATAAAAATAATTACACGTAAAATTAGGCGCATAATGTACTTGTTTTTTTTTTTTTTACTAGAAAAAATTTTTCTTATTAATATATAATTATATATATTAAGGTGGTGGTTAAAAATTAAATTTTCTCAGACGCATAAAAAGCTGCTTTTTAGTGAAAAAATACATGGGGAATTTGGTTTTTTTTTTAAGTAAAAAGAACACGTGACTCAGGACGATCAAAATTTTTCGATACATTCGCGGTTTTTTTTAAATATCTCATGAAATATGCAGATTAAAGGAAAAAATCATGGGAACAATTTTGTAGGAAATTAAATTCTTGACAAAAAAGGTCATGTTCATTTTTTTTATAAAATGTGTTTTTTTGAAGATATTTTAAAAAAACTTTAAGATCTTATGAATTGAGCGTTTTAAGGATTACAAATTTTGAAAATAACATTTTTCTAAGTATATAGAAACTGTAACAGGCATTAATGATTGATATGTTACGAGTTACGAAGTTGTCTATATTTAAGAAAAAACGTTTTTTTTAAAATTCGAAATCCTTTAAATGCTCAATTGATAAGACCTAAAAGTTTTTTCAAAATATCTTCATAAATACACATTTTATAAAAAAAATGAATATGACCTTTTTTGTCAAGAATTTAATTTCCTACAAAATTGTTCCTATGATTTTTTCCTTTAATCTGCATATTTCATGAGATATTTAAAAAAAACCGCGAATGTATCGAAAAATTTTGATCGTCCTGTCACGTGTTCTTTTTACTTAAAAAGAAAAAACCAAATTCCCCCGTATTTTTTTCACTAAAAAGAAGCTTTTTATGCGTCTGAGAAAATTTAATTTTTCACGACCACCCTAATATATATATATTATTTATATGCTCTTACACTGACAGAGTTAAGAGAAGGAAAAATAAAATTAAAGTGTGACGTTGCATTTTTAATAAAAAAAAATTTGATAAATTCAAAATTAAAAAAAAAAAAAAAATTACACAGCATAATACGTAAGAACGTCGGCACACTGTGGGCTTACTTATGCAGCGCATTAATGCATAATAAAAAAAAAATAATCAATTGTAATTTATATTTATATTTAAAAAAAAAATTAAATTAAATTCGATATTAAGTATTAGGAAATTAAAGTTAAATAAATATAAAATTATGGGAAAGTTGCAACAATTAGTTACTGTATTGTCAAGAGTATTTACTTGATGTAATTAATATTTATTATTAATTAATTGATTATAAAAAAAAAGTTAATTAATTAAATTAAATTTTAGGGAATGAAACGGGGGGTAATTGGCGAAATTGGTGCTTCGGAATGAATTAGACTGAATTATTGTTGTATGTTTTTTAATAAAAATTAAAAAATATCTAAATAATGATAATGGAAAATAAATAATTAATTTATATCATGAAAAAATATATTGGTTAGCAATTAAATTAAATTAAATAAATTGGATAATTATAAATTATAAATTATTAAAATAAATTGTATGATATTTTATATGCGCTAGAGTGCACACTAAACACGACACATTACACAACACACATGTTCAGGAGAGAAAGATTCAATTTATTACTATTATTGGTAATAAAACATAACAGTAATTTAAAATTTAATTATTTGGGGCAGGCTTATTGTGTTAAATACAAATAATTATCAATGCATAATAAATAATTTTTAAATAAAAATTAATGACCCGGTAAAAAAAAATTTATTTCAAAAACTTTCATGACTGAGCTCTCAAAGTTGAGACCTGAATTTTAAGTTGAACATTTTTGGAACTGAAGAAATTTGAAAGTCAAAAATTTCAAACTGGTATAGACTTTTCCCGCGTTTTTTTTTTTTTTATTTTTGAACAAAAATTGATTTGAAAATTTTTTGGGTTTGAGAAAAATTTAAAAAAATGGACTGGGTAAACAAATTTTACATAAAATTATATATGATAAATGGCTCAGTATAATTATATATAATTACTTATATTTATATTTTATAGTTTTCGGGGATTAAAAAGAAATTGAAAGGACTCGGCAATTTAGAATTCATGGATATTACAAAAAATTTTTGAATTCAGGCTTTCAAATTTCATATATTTCTAATATTTTAATATATAATTATATTCAAATATTACAATTACAAATATGTATAATTTATAGATGATTATATATAAAAAAAGAAACCATTATATATATTTATATATAATTACATTTGGCCATTTTTTATATATATAATTATATATGAATTTCATATAATTATTTATACTCATATATAATTATATATAATTTTTTTTACCCGGGAAATCAATTAGAAATTTTGAATATTTACAATTTTTATCAAAATTATTCAGATATGAGCCAAAAAAATTTTTTTAAATGACGTGAAAAATTTTGACGTATACTAGAATTTTTTGGGGTCAATTTTTTTTTTCACTTTTTCTCGTTCAAAAATAGTCCAAATAATTATAAACTTGAAAACTGTCAATTCAAATCAATTTTATTTTAAAAATTTCAAAAAAAACTAAACCCGCCAAAAAAGTTCTGGAAAAAAATTTTTCCTTCAAAAATTAAAAAAAAAAACGCGCGGGAAAAGTTAGACCAGTTGAAAATTTTTCACTTTCAAATTTTTTCAGTTCCCAAAATCTTAAACTCAGTTCAGAATTGTCTCAATTTTCGAAGTTTAGTCAGAAGTTTTTGAAAAAAATTTTCTTTACACGGAAGATAAAAATAACAAACGGTCTTTGAGTTTAAATAAAAGAGCTTGAAGTGTTTGATGGAAATGATTGAGTATTGAGAGATAAATAAATATAACAGCGAGATGCGACCAATGTAATTGACAATTAATATAATTGGAAATAGTCTCAATAAAAAAAAAAAAAACGATGATGAGACACCGACTGATATGAAAGTGGTAAAGACGCTCGTGCTGCACTTTGTTGATGTTTTGTGTATTGCATTATCACTAAATATCATTACTCTTATTAATTATTATTAATTTATTAGTTATTATTATTAATGATAATAAACTTTATTATAATTAAAATTTTTTTTTTATTAATTTTGTTGATTTTTTTTTAAACTTAAATATTAAAATATATGTAATTTTTTTTGCAATTTTAGACAATAATTAAAAGCAATTAAAAAACAAATCAACAAATTAATTTTTTATAATTTATTATTATTATTTTAATTGATATATATAATAATTGTAAATATTAATGTATACATTTTATTGTAAATTAAAGAAAAAAAAAAATTAAATCAATTAATTAATAATTAATTTTACTAGTTTATAAAAATTAATTTAAATAAACAACAAAAAATTTAATTAAATAATTATTTTTTTATTTAAAATAAAATATTAATTTTATTAAAAAAAAACGAATTAGTTTATTAATAAAATTATAATTAATTAAAATAAAAATAATAATTAATAAGAGTAATATATATAAATATATAGATATAAATATAATGAATTTAACATCGAGACAAGAGGAGAGACGTGTAACTGTCAGAATATTTTTTGTAAATAATTAATTATTAATCTATTAAAGACATTTAATTGAATGAAATAATTACGAGCGGACACAACGATAATGCTCGTTAATGAGAAATAATTATAAATTATAAATATTTAATTATTAATACATTATTATTTAGCGTGATAAGTTTGGGGGAGGATTATTGTTATAAATAAACCAGTGGAGTAATGAAATTATAATTATGTACACGAGTGTGTGTTTGTATGTAAAAAAATGAGATTTAGTCATTGAAGAAAAAAATTAATAATTATAGTGTTGATATTTGTGTACATAGACGGTAGATTATAATTAAATTTTTAAAACGCTAATTATATATATGTGTATACTAATTAATATATACATATATGTATAATTAATTATTAATAATTAGATTTATCAATGGGCTTTACTTATTTTTTTCTTTGTTAATTTAATTATGATACTAAATGATTTTTTTTTCTATTAACTGAAATCAATTTTTTTTTTCCTTTTATCCTTTTCAAATTTTAGCAACAGTACGAAATAATGAGCGACTTCCGTTTACTGACCGGATGCGTAAATTGAAAAAAATCTACGGAGTGAATGCGGAGTCAAATTTACTTGAGGGGGAGTTTATTTTAATTTAAATTTGAATTTTAAATAAAATTCAAATCACTTCTGGAAAAATAAACTCCTGATTTACTCCTATGTGGAGGATTTTTTTTTAAACACCGGGACTCTGAGTGACTGGATTAAATCCGGAGTAAATGCGGAGTACTTTGAAGGGGAGTTTATTTTAATATTTAAATTCCGAATCGAAGTGAATGCGGATTTAAATAAAATCCAAATTCGAAATCATTCCGCTGGAAAAACAAACTGCGAATTTACTCCGTATTCTGAGTGATTTTTTCTAAAACTCCGGAACTTCGAATGAATTCAGATTTAAATAAAATTCAAAATCATTCCGTTTTTTTTACAGTGCAAATACTAAAGAATTAAAAAATTTTAGAATTTAATTTCTTAAAAATACGTAAGTGCTCGTGAAGAAAAAAAATTCTCTATAAAAATATTTAAAAAAGTTCATAATTCGAACTTCAAAATTTGACAATTCTGAATTTTGAGTTGATCATTTTTGAAATTTGGAAAAAATATTCCATAGTAAAAAAAAATTTTCAGTTCTTTTTAGAAATTTTTTAAGCAAAATAATTCGACTTGAAAATTTTTCTGATTTGTAAAATTCAAAAAAAGAATTTCAAAATTAATTATGATCATTTTGTTGAAATATTTTTGGGTCTAACTTTTTTTTACATGGGTATAATTTTTCAATATTTAAAAGTATTGAGATACCGGTCATTAAATGGAGCCTGGTCATTATTTGGTACTGTCACTATTTATATTTAAAAATACAAATTTATTATAATTATTTCCTTGTGTAAAAAAAAAATTTGTTCAAAAAAATTTTATGTTGAACAAAAAAACGTGACTCATTTAGTCCAAACTCGTTATAAGCATCAGAGATTGTAGAAAAAAAACTCGAGGAAAAATTTTAAATTTAGACCCCACTATCTTATTTTTTGGCGCGCATTCTACATGTGTGCGTTACGTATGTGAATCTGCACGCTCGTTATTAGAAAAATTGAAACTGTGTTGAAACGACCAATGATCGGTGATATGTTCTGTACAAATCAAAGTTTACGGCATGCAAATGTTATTTAATTAAAATGCAATGTATTTAAAATAATGAATTATTCAAAAAAAGTGTTTTTGAACAAAAAGTAAGTGGTTTATAACGAGGGTCAAGACATGAAATTTTGGCGCCCGAAAGAGTGGGGAATTTGAAAGTCGTAACGAATTTACGGTAGAGAGAATTTGCTTATAACGAGCGTCGACTGTAAAAAAGTATTTTTGATTTTTTTAGTTGGATTTAAAATTTTGAATTTTTTATTTTAAATTGTCAGTGAGAAGAAATGAAAGAATAAACCCCCGACTTTTTACCTCTTTAATTAACTTACATAAATTAATTACAGACAAAAAATGAAAAATAAAATAGTAAAATATGTTTCTAAAGATAATGTTTAATAAAAAATTAATTAGACTATTTTTGAAAAAATAAAAATTGACTTATTTTTTAGTTTATAAAAATATTTTCAATATTTATTTTTATAACAAATACTAAAAAATAATAATTAAAAAAAAACTCGTTAAATTTTTGAATACTCAAGTAAACAAAAAAATCATTTATTTTTCCCGCGTATATTTTTTAAAAAATATTTATCTCATAAATTTTTTTAAATTTAGATAACTTGTTTTTTTACATTAATTATAAAAAAATTCAAAAGTATCAGAATGAATTAAAATATTTTTATTTCATCAATTAACAATTTTTGTTTACTGGAGTATGTAACGGGTATTAAATTAACTGTTTACAGTAAGTTAATAAATTATCAATAAAAAAAAAAATAAATAAACTGAACAAATGTAAATAAACATTATATTTTGGAAAAAAATTATATATCACGTTGAAAAATTAATAAAATAAATATTTATCTTTCTGATGAAATTTAATATCCGTAAAAAAAAATTTATCGAGTTTAAACAGAATAAAATTTATATAATTATATTTTTAATTAAACAATTCTTTAGAAACATCCCTAGCGGGTCCGAATTACGGTAAATTATGACATTCACCATAAATTACTGTATTTTGCCGCAAAATATCGTATCGATACGGCAAATTTACTGCATTCTAAAGTAATTCATGATAATTTACGGTTATGTCCGATAACTTACTATAGATCACGGTGTAATACGAAAATTTACCGCAATTTGTGGAATTTTTACCGTAATCATGGTACAATAGTACAGTCTACAGTAAATTACTGCACTTTACCGTAAATTGCAGCAAGGTACTGTAGATTACGGCAAAACCCGGGACAATTTACCGGAAGTTTGCCGGATTTTACGGAAATTTACTGCAAGTTACGGCAATATCCCGTAATTTGCGACATTCGTTCCGTAATTACGATCTAATACTACAGTATGCTGTAAATTACTCAATTTTACCGCGAAATACCGCATTGCTACGGTAAATTTGCCGCACTTAACTGTAGAAAGACAATTTACCGTAAATTACATAAAAAATACGGCAATTTCCCGTAATTTACGGAACTTTTATTGTAATTACGGTACAATACTTCAGCCGAAGGTAAATTACCGCATTTTGCTGCAAAAATGTTACAAATTACGACATGTTTGCCGCATTTTGCCATAGGCTACCGTAAAATACGGTAATTTTCGGTAATTTGCGGCATTTATGCCTTAAACTCGATACAATACGATGGTAAAGTACCGTAATTTTGCAGTAAATCCGCCCGTTCACGGCGAAATAATTCTATTTTACCATCAAATGCTGCAAAATTGTCGTAAAAATTTACGGTAAATTACCGCAGCCTACCGTAAAATACCAAAATTTACCGTAACTCAGATCCACTGGGGATAAACCGGAAGTATCTAACAAGCAATTAAAAATTTATCATCAATAAAGACTAATTACATGAGTGAAAAATATATATAAAAGCTAAAGCGTATCATGTCTCATATATTTTAGTCGTGTCGGCTGCTAATTATTCAAAAAAAAATACAAAAATTAAAATAATAAAGATAATGATACTAAAAAAAAAAAAAAAACTTAAATCCACGTGAGAAAAAAAAATAAAACAAAGTTCGAAAGGATGTACAGGAGCAGAATGTGGCTCTAGTTGTATTATTATAAATAAATAAATAAACAAATTAATTAATTAATTAATTAATTATTAATTATTATTATTATTACTATTATTATTATTATTATATTATTAATAATATTGTAATGATTATGCATGATAAATTAAAATAATACACATTGTTTTAAAATAACAATTTTTATTATATATATATTATATATATGTTAAGTTAAACTTGTATTTAAGTGGCATAATAGTTGAGAGATTATTAATTAATTAATATTAATTGAAATAAATATAAAAAAATAAATACATAATGATATGAAATAATTAAGCCCAAGGTTACTACTCTTCGAATAATTAGTGAGCTAATCGAGAGTACGTTTATTAATTTTTATTGTTATTAATTAATGAATTAATGAATTATTAATTGAATGATATTATTATTATTAATTAATTCCTTATTGGAGTGTGCAATATGTACAAATTTCGACTAAATTACATTTTTATATGGATATTAAGTAGGCCCAGAGTTGGCGCAAAAACACGAAAAAACTAAAAATAATTAAAGTAAAATAATAAAAAGCAAGAATAGAGAAAAACACGTTGATAAATAAATAAAGTTATGAATATTCGTGATAAACAATCACGTTTACAAGGTGAGCGAGCCCTCTGTCTGTTGTATATTATTTTTATTTCCACCTTTTTTATATAAAATAAACAAAAGTTTAAGCAAGATCGGCATGGACCATGCTGTATGTATGGATGATATGTTCAAATACTAGAGTAAATCTTTCAACAAATACATTAATGTTTTCTTCAATTATTTTTTATTTATATCAAAACCTTGATGTGTCCTTTAGTTGTTATATTTATTATTATTAAGTACTAAATACTAGTAGCATCGACGTGTGGGCTGGAAAAAAAACCAAAGACTCCTGTCCGGAAGAAGTGGGTTCGAGTCCAACGAGAAGCAGGAGGTATTAGAAGAATACCGACTGTATCGACTAGAGTTTTCTACCATTTTTCTATTATCCATTAGTCTGACAAATACGACGCAGCCTAAATAATCTGATTGAAATCTTGCGCAAGCCTAGTCCTTGTTCTAGTTGACTACGTCTTTGTATTACAAATTTTACTGCAGCCATTGATTAGTGGAAGGTTTTGAATTGCGTCTTATATAAGACTTACACTCAAATTTTTGTTATATGATGTACCTAAAAAATCATGGAAACTAACACGCCTGCGGCTTATTGATAAACTTCCTTACACATTTCTTGAGCAAAACTTGCGGCAGAAATTAACGAAACCCGTGTAAAAAAAATTCGTTCCAAAAAGGTTCCAAAAAAGTTCCACGTGTGGAAGTTCTAAACATGAGACAGATTAGAACTTCGAATGGAACTTTTTTGGAACGTTAGTAATTTTTATGGTTAAAAAAAAATTTTTATGAGCAAATTTAGAGTCGAAAAAAGGACGTTCTTTGAACTCTTTTGACCTTTTTATGGACTGAAAAACTCGGTCCAAAAACATTCCAGAAAAGTTCCAAAATCAACACTTTTGACCTGTTTCTAGAGCTAAATAAGACGTTCCAAAAACATTCCAGAAAATTTCAAATATCACCACTTTTGACCTCTTTCTGGAACTAAAAAAGTCGTTCCAAAAACATTTCAAAAAAGTTCAAAAATCCCCACTTTTGACCTTTTTATGGACTAAAAAAGTCGTTCCAAAAAAGTTCCAAATCACCGCTGGAACTCTTTCTGGAGCTAAAAAAGTCGTTCCAAAAAAGTTCCAAATCACCACTGGGACTCTTTCTGGAGCTAAAAGAGTCGTTCTAAAAACATTCCAGAAAAGTTCAAATATCACCACTTTTGACCTTTTTATGGACTAAAAAAAAACGTCTATAAAAAGTTCCAAAAGAGTTCAAAGAACGTCCTTTTTTCGACTCTAAATTTGCTCAAAAAAATTTTTTTTTAACCATACAAATTACTAACGTTCCAAAAAAGTTCCATTCGAAGTTCTAATCTGTCTCATGTTTAGAACTTCCACACGTGGAACTTTTTTGGAACCTTTTTGGAACGAAATTTTTTTACACGGGAAGATACGCGCGTGATTTGCGCCATGTTTGCGCAAGAGCGCGAATTATTTGATTCGAACTTCGTATCGGTTAATTCAAATTTTCGAATTTCGTAAATTTTCTTTTGGCTGACTTAAATTTTTTCCAAAATAATTCAAATTTTTGTCAAAGGTATAAACAGAAAACTGACACGAATTTACAGAAAAATTAATTTTGGTTATTTTGAAAACTAACTGATTTAAAAAAATGATTTGGAATAATTCAAAACAATTTGAATCGACTAATATATAGATATACACTTAACATGGAGCAAATCATTTTTCTTAATCAGGGAAGCTCTCCATTAAATAAAAATTGAAAATTTGAAAGCTGATCAGAATTTTCTCGATTCGAACAGAGGAATTTTAGAAATTACAAATAATTCGAAAATTGACGAATTTTTCGAAAAGTTACAAATGATTCGATTCGATTTGAAGACGATGCACATATTTATATATATGCATATATACATATATACATATATATAATAGGTAAAAGGAAGGAATTACAGTATAATAGATATAAGTTAGGAGTTTTAAATTAAAAAAAATTTATCAATGTTAAATTACATATTTCATATATTTATACATATATCCTCTTTATATTTTTATTAACACGTATACATATACTCTGTATTGATTTTTTTTTCAAAAAATTTTTGATACATTTATATTGTATATATAAATAATTAAATTAATTTTCTTTGATTCTCAGTATATATATTGAAGTTTTTTTATAGAGAACTTTCGTGTGATAGTAACAAAAAAAAAACGTCCTCTTAAATTTAATATCCATAAATTTTTTTTTTCTTTTATGATTGTGTATTGAAGCACGCGATCTTGGACCATAATTTAATTTCTTATCGCATTATTTTTTAAATATTTATTTTAACGATGATTAAAGCCATTCATTTATATAACTATAACGATGTTAGATATATTAAACAAAACAAAGCCGTATAAGTGCTTATATACGTTTTTTTTGTTCCTTTTCCAGTAATAGATCAATTTTTCATAAACTCTCATTTTAATCACCAGCTTGAATTTTTGATATGTTGATATTTTTTTTTTTACTTAATATATATTTTATTAAATTTATTTAATTATATTACCTGGAAAAATAATAAACTTTTTTAGAATTACGGCAACTAAAGTTCGAACCACCGGTTTTTGACACTACGGTATTTTTGGACACTTTATATTTTATTACAATAAATGAAGAATATAAAATAGTCTATTGTATGACAAGGATGAAACAAAACGATTTCTCACCAGGGTGAAGTTGGCTATCACCCGCAGTCTTAAAACCTGTTTCGGGCAGCCAACTTCACCTTAGTTTGAAATCGTTTTGTTTGATCCCTTGTTACACAACATACTATTAAATATATGTTTACCATACATGATATTTCCATGAGAATGAACCCAAAGTGTAAAAGTAAATTATTTACCATACGCTACACTTATGCGTCGGATTCATGGGTGACCCTGGAGGACAATTATACGCTTTAGCAAAATCTTTACTGTTTGAAAGTGGACCTAATACTCTAAAAGGACCAGGAGAGTGTACACTGCTACGAATTTTAGTTAAAGCATCTTCTGGTGTCATTGATCCGCACCAAATTTGGGCGTAATTAAGAAAAAATAATTGATCATGCGTTAAATTTATTCCTGGAAGCATGGGTTCTTCCCCATAAGTAGCGACCCATTTTCTGTATGCCTGGTATCAAAATATGTAACATATTATTTATTTGTTATTTAAAATTTATAGAAGAAATAAGGAAATCTGTACCCGAAATGACTGTTTTAGTCCGCCATTGTCGGCAATATTTTCCCCCTGCGTCATTCTTCCATTAACATACAAGTTAACATCTTTTAGTTTATAACGTGAGTACTGGTCAATAATACACTGGGCTCTTTCCCTAAAAGCTTTTATAGTTGAATTATTCCACCACTGCATCATATTTCCATCTTTGTCATACTGGCGGCCTTTGTCATCAAACCCATGCGTAATCTCATGGCCAATTACAACTCCAATACCACCGTAATTTAATGATTTTGGAAAATGTTGAGAGTAAAATAGCGGCTGAAGTATACCCGCTGGAAAAACTGTAACAATATTAAATATATACATATTATTTATCACTTTTTTCATCATATCTACATGGAAAATTTGAATTCCTGCCCTGTTTGGAGGGAAGAAAGTCTTTCTTATCTTTTATGATAAAAACGCATGCGCTATTCTTCACAAACAGAAGTGAAAATTTTGACTTTCAGGTACAGATCTGGTGAAAAATAGTACAAACACGGGGGAAGATAGGGCGTCCTAATCTGCGTGTTTGCCGCCTTCGCCTTCGGCTCTGGTGGAAATTTCACACGTGGGTTAGAATGGGGTCACTTTGCTCCCTAGGTGTGTAATCTGCTATTTTATATCACCTCCATTGAAATTGGGAGCTTATGTGCCAGTCAAAACAAAACAACAGACTAATGCAATTTAGCAGTCAGAAACTGATCAGTTTCTTCCCTAGGGAAGAAATTCATTAGTCTGCCCGCTAAATTAATTTCTAACTTCATTTCATCCATGTCAGAATCGCATTTGCTTATTGTACAGCTTTGAATATTTATGTGATTCTAATAACCCAGCAAACTGACAGTTGTGTAACGAAAATTTAAAAAAACCTTGAGTTCCAACAAAACAATCGTTTTCCACGTAACACACTTGACTTTTATAAGAGCCGTTTTGAGGCTGTTTTTTGATCTATCGATAAGACACCAAAATATTGACAAAAGGATCAGAAATTTATATCACCGAAAAAATATCTACTTAAAAGACTTGAGACAAGTGACGACAAAAAGTATATAAATTACAAAAAATTAGTAGAGATGATTCAAGTTGACGACAACCCAGCTTTGAAATTTGGCGGCAGTAGAGCACTATCTCCCGCTTCGTGTTCGAGGTATGCAATAAGTTATCTGAAGGATTTTTTAAATAAAATGACTTTTTTAGGACGGAAAAAAGAAGACAAATTTCCTATGACTCCTAAGACCAACATCTGTATGCTTTATTTACATAAAAAAACTTGGCTTTGAAACGAAAAAAAAATTTGTATTGTCTTTTTAAAAGACATCTTAAAGTTGTATTTGTGCTACTTGGGTTACTTGAGTTTGCATATTTAAAATACAGCATTTTTTGCCGCGCTATTGGCCAGAAATCAGTTAATTTTGACTGACCAGTCATTAAAACTCATAGTTTCAAAAATAATATGAAAATTAACGCGATTTCAGACTTCGATTGATGTCAGCCTTTGCCTTTGGCTCGGGTCAACTTCACCCTGAAATCGTCTTGATCTAAATCTTCTTTAATCTTATGGTTAAAAATTAAAAAATTGTCTTATACATAAAAAAAAAATAATTTATAAAATTGTTACCAATATCATTTTTGTTTGGATTATAAAACGCATTAACAACAGCTGGTTCCGTTGACCATTTGTCTTTATCAACCGGCTTACGTAATTTTTCCAAATTATGCCGAGCATCATATTTCAAAACAGCCAAAACATTTTCCAAAAAATGATCTTCTGTTATATTAAGCTGTAAAATTTCACTAATTATTCAATAGTACAAATATATTTATATATTTTTAATCACAAAAATACTTTTGAAAATTATTACCATAATGTATTCTTTAGAAAGTTGAACAGGATCCTTCAAAAATTCAGGATATCCGATCCTTTCATTCATTGAATCAGCTTTATTTTTAGCAACAGCACGGGTTTCATCATCCATCCAGTGATTTTCGGCGAGCAATTCATTAAATGCTTCGCGAATAGTGTGAATCATCTCCAGTGCAGTCTCCTAAATGAAATTATTCCTGAATTTTTTCTTCATAACCAGTAATTTATTTTTATAAACCAAAGATTTTAATTAAAATTTTTTTTTTTATTTTTTAAATTGAATTATATCAAGAAATAGAAGAGGGTGGGTATGATAAAATACTTAAAAATTTTTTAGATTTATTTTTCGGTTATTACGAACAGAATAGAAAATTATTTTTTTTTTATATATAAAAAATATTGAAAATTAATTAGGAATTTTTCGGTTGCCGGGTAAAAATTTCCAGAGAATTGATCGCGTACACATTTATCACATATCAAAATTATTGAAAAAAAATTTTTGACAAAAATATCAATAAAAATATGAAAAGAAAAATAATCAGCGTCGAAAACATAAATATGTCAACGTATATGTTTGTAATCTCATTTCACCCTTTTTTTTTTTAGGTATTTTGCGCGTGTCATTATAAAAATACGTTAATTGAATTATGAAATTATGAATAAATTATAAGGATACATTTTTGTATACAGCAATTTTCATACCTTAAATACATTATAACATAATTAAAAAAAAAAAAAACAATTGTTGAAAAAAGTTTTAAAAAGCGTTGACTATTCTAAGCTTCGACACGTGAGACAACGAAGAACTTTTTTCTTAACCGATTTAAAACTTTTGAAAATTCAAGGGAAATATCAATGATTGACGATACTATTAAATAATGCTAAAAAAAAACTCCGAAATAGTTCAGGAAACTTTTTCTGACCGTATCTGCACTAGAAAAAAATGATAAAATCTATCACTTTTAAAGAAGAGTCTAAAAAGTTTACAAAAGAGTCTAAAAAAGTTCATTTATTTCTAAATTTAAACTATAGTATTGTCAATCATTTTTTTTGCATTTTCAGAAGTTCTAAAAACGTTTAAAAAAATTTCGTCGTGTCACATTTTGAAGTTTAGAATAATCAACACTTTTTTTAACATTTTTTCTTAATCATTTTTTTTTACACGTGAATATAAATTACGAGGATTATCTATAGTACTTAAAATAAGAAAAAATTTTTTTTGTAATCAAAATTATTAAAAAATGTTCACTGCTTTGTTAAAAATAAATTAAAAAAAAATATCTGGTGATTAAAATCCATGAAAAATAATTACTCGCTTGAGTACCCCGTCGTGTCCCGCTCCCTCTATACATAATTTAAAAAAATCTTTTTTAAAAATTCAATAGTCACCTTACTCTCGTGATTAAAGTTATCACGTATAAATAATGCACCTACAGCCATTCCAAGTTTTTTATTCGTCCACTCGACACACTGCGACCAGCGATTTCTTTCGCTCAATATTCCTAAAAGTATTTTACGAAATTCAACCCGTTTTTGTTGGTAATCATCAATCATATGCGGCATTAACGACATTACTAATCTCCAAATAATGTAATTATGAATTGTCCTAAATAATAATAATATTAATAAATATTTAAATTTTAAAAAAATCTAATAATTAAATAAAATAAAACCTTTTGTCAGTTTTTTCAATAATCCGACCCATTTGAATAAAATATGGCAACGCATAAACAACAACCGGTTCATCTTCAGTAATTGACGTACTTAAAAATGTCTGTAGATAATCCCGCCACTTTAATTGAGGTACTTCACGTTGTAATTCACGTAATGTTAATTTCCGATAAATTGCAGATGTGTCATGTCTATCTGCTTCTGGCAGTGACGCCTGAAATTTAATTAAAATTTAATTAATCTCCTTCAATTTACCTACATATTAATTTATATATATTTAATAATTATAATATCATATCATTTATAATTTAAATTTAAATTTATATCAACAAAATAAATATTATTTAAATAAATAAAATATTAATAACTGCATACATTTGCCAATTGCTTTTCAAAATAAATAACACTTTCGAATTCTTCAGCAGCTATTTTAGGATCTGCGCCAAGCAAAACTGATACATTTGTCATGTAACGATGGTAAGCACGTAATTCAGATTTACTATTGGATTTTAAATAGTAATCTCTGCTGGGCAAAGCCAATTGCATTTGATCCAACTGTAAATTATTTTATTATTTTATTTCATTGCTTAATTACTTTTATTATTTATTTATATTCAATATTTCATTCATTCACTGAGAGATAAAATAGATATGACTGCGAGGGAGCAAGATTTAATCCAGATTAAATGAATGGATGAAAACATTTGATAATTAAAGAAATCTATGGAAGCCATAGAAGAAGAAGAATATCAATCGGAGCTACAACTAAACGGTATGAAACACATGATTGTTTCTTATTTTTTTGAAAAATTACAAAAAGAACAAGTTGATGAATCAACCACTACCATGTGGTTCAATCGATGATTAATATGACGTAACTGATCACGCAAAAAAACTAGAGTTGCTAGTCGATAACGTCGGAAAAGAAAACAATGACTCCGTCCAAATCAGTTGAAAACAAAACAAGCGATGAGGACAAGGAAAACGTAGCTATGATTTAATATTTATATCAAATAAGATCTACCCATTGAACAGTCATTTAGACTTTTTATATATATTGTTTGCTAAAATTTTGTTTTGATTCAAAAACTTCTTTGTTTGTCAGTTGAAAGTATTTTTTATTTTTGTATAGTGAGAAAAATTATTCAACGGAACACTAATGTACTGTAATCAAGCATATACTAAATTATCATCGAAACAGACACTTATCATTTGATTAATAACTGAGAAGTACTCGTGCAAGTATCGTTTTCAAGTATAGAATATAAAAACTCTAAAATATATATCTAACCAGGGACAGCACAAGAGGTTGAGTGCCATCTAGTGGCGAGCACGGAACTACCGCTGTTGCCTAGCAACGGTGACTCTCCTCCATATATCTTCCCAACAAATTTTTCTCTTGTCTTTTACATTTAAAATCAAAGGAAATGAAAAATTGACAAAATGTCGATGATCAATCGCCATTTTTTCCGAAACGAATTTATATTGCGTCGTCCAAAAACCATTTTTACATCTTAAGTAGCGGACTATTTTTTTATAACTGTTATAACCAGGTAAAAATTGTTCGTAAAGAATAGTTGATGTTGCTATTTTATATTAATTTTGAGCACTACTATGTAGTACGAAAACTAATTCACAGAACTAATATTTAATATTTGTGACGTTGTAGTTCAGGCTACTATGCATTTTTCTCTCAGTGTAGAATAGTAATAAGAATAATTAGTTGATTAAAATCCGTGCAAAAAAAAAAAATTAGTCAGTCGAATTATGAAATTTGAGGCGATTGCAAATTTTTGTAAAATTTCAGTACACAGCAAAAACAGATTTCTTAGAATTAGACGACAAAATAATTAATTTTTCAGTCATTTCCCGAAAATGTTTTTATTTTATACGAATTGGCACACAAAAATAAAATTTTCTTACCTCAAGAAAATTTTTTTTTTCAATTTATAATTCAAAAAGTTTCTCAAGGCAAATAAAAATATTTTGCGTCAAGAAATCTTTTTTTTTCTGTGTATTGGAGTTCGAAATTTTCAATTTTTCAAAAATTTTTCAATAGTTCGTTGGTATGCAAGTTTGGAAAAAGTTTGAAATTTCAAATTTTTCGAACTTTCCTCGAATAGAAAATTATTTTATACAAATCCCAGAGATGGTCGGAATTTCTGATTATTTATCTCAAATTTCGAAATTCAACCGGTCGAGTTTTTTTTTTACACGGGTAATTAAAATATATGAACAATAACAATAATAATAATATATTTTCTATAAATAAATAATATTTTTTTAAAGCTCGTTGTGAGGAAAACCTTAAGTCACCCACTACGGTCTTACTTTGCCGTCGCACCTGGAGGATGTTGGCCGAGGAATTTTTATCATCAGGTCCCACCCATTGTTCAACTAAAACGCCTTCATTAAATTCACCACGTAAACTTCCAAGTAAAATTTCAATCGAATCTCGAGGCGGTTTCCAATTATTTCCTTCAACAACTGGCCATCCACCGAGTTTTTTTAACGTTTCTTTCAACGGCGCATCACCAATATGCCGTATTTGAGCTGTAATTATTATAACAAACAAAAAAAAAGAAACAAGAATATTTTAAAAATTAATTTCAAGTTATTTGTAATAATGATCTTGGCATTGTACCCACGGATGTCCATGCAGGACTTGTAGAATGTTTTAGCTTTCAATGTCGCACTGTTATCATGACTATTTGGTGGTTCTTCTAGTACTCGTTTTAAAATTACTTTCAATTGATCTGAAAGTACTTCGAAAGTATTTATAGAACTTCTGTCTTCGGGTATTATGTGTAAGCGGTTCCATGTTCCACATGCATATTGAAAAAAATCAACACATGGTGACGCTGTGGGATCCATCGCAGCAAGTAAACTTGACGCTGCAATTTAATTATTACTATTTTATATATTTTTTTAATTTATTTCACCATGTTAATTAACTAAATGAGTTTTGACTTAATTAGAGTGATATTTTTTTATCGTTACTACTCGGGTTAACATTTTCCTTTTAATCGATTTTTTAAATTTTATTATTTACACGGAAAAAAACTGCTCTTTAGCAGAGGAAAAATTAGTTTTTAGTACAAAAACAGTGCCCTCGTATAAAAAACTTAAACTATTTAAATATTTACACAGAAAATTAAGTAATTGTGTTTATTATGCTAAATTTTTAATTCCAAACATCTAGAATAAGTAGACCGTTTTTCAATTCAAAAATAGTTAGTGCTATAATTTTCTTTATTAGAATTAATAA
This sequence comes from Microplitis deprimator, assembly GCA_964016945.1. Classification (NCBI taxonomy): domain Eukaryota; kingdom Metazoa; phylum Arthropoda; class Insecta; order Hymenoptera; family Braconidae; genus Microplitis; species Microplitis deprimator. Next base: position 3,624,741 of record OZ024712.1, on the reverse strand, counting down.
TTATTGAATGATAACAGTTACTATCAGAATGATAATATTTACCATCAGGATGATAACAGTTACTATCAGGATGGTAATATTTACTATCAGGATGATAATATTTACTTCTACAATAAATTTCTTAACAGTTACTATCAGGATGGTAATATTTACTATCAGGATGATAATAATTACTGTCAGGATGATAATATTTACTGTCAGGATGATAATATTTATTTCTGCAATAAATTTCGAAACAGTTACTATCAGGATAGTAACAGTTATCATCAGGATGATAACAGTTACTATCAGAATGATAATATTTACTATCAGGATGATAATATTTACTTCTGCAGTAAATTTCGAAACAGTTACTATCAGAATGGTAACAGTTACCATCAGGATGATAACAGTTACTATCAAGATGGTAATATTTACTTCTGCAATAAATTTCGTAACAGTTACTATCAGGATAGTAACAATTATAATTTCTGATGGTAACTGTTACCATCTGGATTATAAATATAACTATTTAGAATAATTATAATAATTAATTCTAGTTAACATACAGGATTGTAATAATCATCATAATTATGGTGAATATCACTATCTAGATGATTTATACAATCATCTAGATAATATTTACTACTATCTGATTGATGGTAGAAATTTTTTCCATAACTAGATAATAACTCCTATTATTTAATTTTCTGAGTGTAGGACTAGACGTATTTAGGAATAGACATATTTAAAAATTTAGACATTTTAAGCATGGTAAAATTTACGAAGAGAGTTATTTAAGAATAAAGATATATAAGAATTGAGAAAATGAAGAATACACATTTTTTAGGAATATAAATATTTAAGAAGAGAGTTTTTTCGGAATAGTCTTATTTACGAATAGATTTATCATGGAATAGACCTATTTAGTATAGAGATATTTACGAATAAAAAAGTAAAGAATAGAGTTATTATCTTGCCATTATAGTTTGCATTGTAATAATTGAGACTACTTTTCAATGAAGTAAAGTAATAACAATTATAGATACCAAATTTTACAGTTTCTAATGTATTTTTAGTCTAATGAAACTTTATTATGTATAAAATATTACTAAGGACTGAAAAAAGTCGTATGTGAAACTGTAATAATTGCTAAATGTAATTTTTACAGTTTCGAAGTAGAGAGACTGCTGATATTTGAAATTGTAATTTTCCCGCTATTTTTTCCATGTACGTGGCTTTACACTGTAAAAAATTGTGAGTGAATTCGGAGTGATTACGAATTTTATTTGAATCCGAATTCACTTTGTCACGCGAATTTCCGGAATTTTTAAAAAATTCACTTCGCATACGGACCGAATTCGGAGTTTGATTTTCAGCGAAGTGATTTCGGACTTCGATAAGTCCGATAGTTTTGAAAAATTTATCGAAAAATAATAAGAGACCTTTTTTAAAAGCGTTAAATTTTTAACAATTATGTCTTGATTTTTCCGATACACTGATTTCCTGATGAGTGATAAAATTCCAAACTTTGAAAAAAATTTTCCATGTTAATTAAATGAAAAATCGAAAACTGCAATGAGGCGGTTTTTAATATTAATATTAAAAGTTCAAACTTCCAGTATTTTTTTTCGTCATCTCGAATGATATTTTCCGTATAATTTAAAAAAAAAAATTGTCGATTTTTTTGACATAGTCTAATATATATATAACATATATACAACAGGTCATTTGAATTAAAAAATAAAATAATAATTTTTCTGAAACCTTTTTCACAATTTAAATAAAAATTTTTAATAAATATTTCAAGAAAAGTTTTAATTTTTTAATCTGAGTGTTTTGTACATTTCTTTTATACAAAACAAAGAATTCTGCAATAAAAAATTCTGCAATAAAAGAGAAATATTTTATTTCTGTGTAGCCAAGCTATATATGTATATATTATATACATAGTAGGGAGCATATAAACTTAAATTTTAATTTAACAACTTGTAGTATATTTTATCATAAAAATATATTTCACGTAAGACTTTGCCTAAAGTACTTTATCATTGTAGCTTGCATAAATTTTATTTTCTCATGACTAAATCATATTTATTTATTTATTTAACATACAGTATATTCATTAAATTATATATACTCTGAGCTCAGAGCACTTACCCGTCCTGACGCACTCTTCAGTCAAACAAACGTTGGGACCTAGAATAAAATAAAAAAACAAGTACACAAAATATTTCAGTCAAAGATAAAATTTAATTTTACTTTATAATTTTCATTTTTTTTTTTTACATTTTTCACCATTGAAACTTGAACACTTCAAGTTTCAAAAGAAGTCACTGTACTTTGATCTACTGATTAAATTTTCTTTATTTATTCTAGACTTTTTTTTATCTCTACTATTCTCTTGTCTTTTTAAGTTGAATAATAAATCACTATTTGCATTTTTATTTCTATTTCAAAGTTTGCTTGGATTATAAAAGACTTTTAAAGAATAAAGAGTTTTGAGAGCCAGCGAATAATAATAATAATAAGCTATTCGAGATTGATAATCGATAGTAAATTGTGTGTACAACAAGTGGCTATCATGTATAAAAGTTTTTATTTTTTTTTTTGTTATTAAGATATTCTTTTATGAAAAAAAAAGTAATAAGTTATTACGAGAGAAAAAATAACTTTAAGAAATATCGTATTTTCTTCTTACAATAAATTATACTAGTAGAAATTTTCAATCTAATAGAGGAGGGTATGGGGCAAAATGGAGTACTTAAGGAAATAGTAAATTTTTGGGGACTCAAATACGTAAATTCTTTTTTTTTTAATGACATTCAAAGTAAATGAAAAAATTTTCAGGTGCCGTTAGAAAACGAATTTTCATTTTTTGTGGGCAAAATGGGGATTCCCTGAAAAAGGTGAAAAAAATAAATTTCTGGATATTAAATAAATTTGATGAAATTAAATTTTCTTGTAAGTAATTTACATAAAGAAAAATTACATTTCACATAATTATTGGATGCAAAGGAAGAAAAAATTTTTTTAATAGTTTTTATCATAAAACAAAAGTCATTAACATTTTTCGACTGACACTTTCGATTTTTGAAAAAGTTTAACTACCGACTTTAAATTGGTAATTTTTTATTTGCTAATCACTTTTTATTATTAACTTCAAAGTAAAAGATTTAATTTACTTTTAATTCCAAAGAAGATATTTTTAAAAAATCAATTATATTTTGCTTAAAGTAATAGATTAAGAAATTATTAAAAGTTAATTAAATTTAAAAATTGTAATTATAAAGTTGATTATTGAAATACATCTCAAGTAATTTGACACCGAGTTCTTTTATTGTAAATTGATAATAAAAAAATTCAAATCGATTTCTGACTATTTTTTTACAAAAACAAAATTTTTGAAAACGGTGAAAAAAAATTCAAAATAATGCTCAATTATATTTACAAAAGTGATTTTGGAATTTTTAAAAACAATTTTTTTCTTGTAAAACCTCAGGGGTAACTCATTTTGCCTCCGTTCCCTATTTTTTTAGTGAAAAAATTTGAAGATTTCATTGAAAATCATTTTCTTCATTGAAGAAATCTTTCAGCTTAAAATATTCTAATCGTTTTTTTTTTTTTTTATAGAGTAAAAAACTTCAATTTTAATTGGCTTGCTAATTAAAAAAATATCGTTTTTTCTTTCAGTGTACATATAAAATATCATCATCGTTAATGTCATTTTGAGATAAATTTTTATTTATTTTTTTGAGCTTTAAATTTAAATGACTAATTTTTATTTTTTTTTTATTTCTTCTATTACATTTCTGGAATAAAATTTGCAAGGTAACTAAGTTGACCTGGTTAGTGTTGAAAGCCAAATGAGCTGAGTTGATAGCCTCGACTCGAATAAATCTTGTTTCGTCGAACCGGCACGGGACCAGTATGATAGTAATGATAAAGTAGACAAGTCAAAAGCAAATGAAGTCTTAATAAAGTTGCGTGCTTTGGAGATTAAATACTACCACTATCTTGGAATTTTATTATCGTTTAACCCTTTTATATACTTTTAATTATATATAAAATATCAACTTGGGTAAATTATTCAAATTTAAAGTTAATCAAGATTTCTAGTTAAGTTTCAGCAGTAAATTAGTATTTGATTAGCAATCTTAAGAAATTTTATCCTACGCCGTAGAAGTCGTAACTCTTTAATACTTTTTTTTTCAAATAAAATTTAAAATTAAAAAATAATAAAACTATTCTACAGATTTTTTTTTGTAGATTTATTGTTAATAAATATTTTGAATTATGATAATTTTCCTATGGTACGGTCTCATTTATCTTCAACACTAAAATAGTGTATTACACACCAAGGGAGGAAAGTAGGACATTCTAACCCCCATATATTATTGACTACCCAAGCCGAAGCCGAGATTGGGACGTCTTACCTTCCTTCGTAATGTGTATGCGATTTTTCACCAGACCTGCACCTGAAAGTTTAAATTTTTGCCTCTGTTTGTGGGAAGACTGGCGCATGCGCGAATTTTTATCATTTGTGTTCTCATAAAAGAAAAGAACGACTTTCTTCCCTCTAAACAGGGCAGGAATTTAATCTTTCGGTGTAGGTATGGTGAAAAATATTTAACAGTAATTCTTAGCAGTAAATTTTACAGTTTATGTTGTATTTAAGCTTTTAGTAAATCCATAAAATTCTTACACAGAAATTTTTTGTATTTAAATTAAAAAATTTTCTGGTTAAATTATTTGCGTTGATTTTCAACATAGAAATCTGTTAATTCAACACGAACCGTTTGTGTTATTTTACTTCAACTGATTTTTTATGTTAAATGATTAGAAAATCTGGAGTGTAATACATTTCTGTGTTGTTCGAAAATTAACACAAAATTTTTGTTGTTTAGCTAAACTACCGCGCGTTTCTTCATTACTATAACCAAGCAAAGCATTTTAGCAGCATTGTCTGCAAGGAAACTTGGATTATAATCGATTTACAATTAAATATAATCATAGATAACTTTAATATTTTTATCATCAGGTTCAATGATTTTTTATTCTCATTTTACGGGAGGATAATTCATAGCTCCGTTTTTTAGAAAAATCACCGAAAATCGAACTAATTGTTTGCTAAATTGACAAAAGTTGTACTAAGGGTAGATCAGTATACTTGAGTTGGTTAGGTCATGTGCTTATATTTATTAGTTAATTTTAACACGAAAAGTCTGTTAAATTTACCCAAATTTTCTGTCAAAATAACAGACTTTGTGTTCAGTTATTTAAGATAAAATTTGTGTTAAAGATCAACACAAATGCAATTGAATTATCACAAAAATTTGTGTAGACCGTTTGCAACAGGCGATTTGTCTTGAATTTAACCCAAAATTTCTAACTGTATTATGGCAATAAATAAATAAAATTAGTATTCATATAAATTTTTGATTTTTTTTTATCATTCCATCATGAAATAAAATATTTTAAAAAAAAATTTTAATGAATCTAAAATTTTCAATTTTTTACAGCCGTTAATTAATCGACTCGCACTTCTACATAATTACTAAAACTTTCATAAGTAACAAGAAGTTTCCAATTTCTAATAGAGTTAAAAAAAAAGTAGCAAACTTAATTATTTTCTTAATTGATTAAAAAAATTTCCCAAATTAAATAAAACAAAATTGTCTTGCCCAATCATGTAATTTTTATCTTGTTCGACAAGAAACTTTTGAAATGAGAGTAAACTTTTATCTTTCATGCCTTTGCGCATTTCGTTACTTATTTGTTTCGCCAAAAACTTCTAAGTAATTTCATATTCTAACTGACATCAAGTATTTTTTTTTTCTTTTTTTTTTTTTAAGACAAAAACGAGCTTTTTTCAAATAAAAAAATAATTAGCAATGTTTTGTTACTTTAATGGAAATTGAATAAGTAAACAAGTTAAAATAAAGTAATAAAAACTTACGTGTTTCTTTAGCACACTCGCGACTACGATGTAAAGCCAATAGTATTAGAGTAAATAAACTCCCTACTAAAAGAGTAATAGCAAGAACAGCAAGTAATTGTTGACGATTAGTAGGTCCTCCACGACGCCGAGTAATTGAAGTAGCTCTTGTAATTCCAGGCATCCTCGATGAATTAGCCGGCCTGTGAATGACCGTTGTTGTAGTGGTCGTTCCAGCATTACCTCTTGTACTACAAGTCACCTGAAGATGCACAATTCAAATATTCCATTAAATATTCATGTTCATACAAGATGAGTACACTGTAAAAAAATCGCGAGTGAATTCGAAGTGAATATGAATTTTATTTCATTTCAAATTCACTTCGCATCCGGAGATTTTTGTGTTGAAATTAAACTCCTCTGGAGCGAATTTCATTCCGAAGGAATTAAATAAATAAAAAATCATCCCTTCGCATTCACTTCGGAATTTTTTTACAGTATTATAATAATAAAAAGCAATTAATCACTATCAAAAAAATTAATGTAGGATTGTATGGAATCCATAGAAATCCATGTAGGAAAGTATGGGTTAACATAAAAATCCATGGGTAATCAACAGAAAAGTATGGGCTTATATACAGAAAAAAAGGATTTTTTAGCGCATGAAAAATTTTGAATTACGAAATGAAAACAAAAATTTTCTTAGGACTAGAAGAAGTTTCTGGTGCAAGAAATTTTTTCTCGCTCCATAAGAAAATTTTCATTTTTAACCCATGATCTAAAAAAATTATTGGGGTGGGAAATCCTTTTTTTCTGTGTAGAAACCCATGTGGAAAGTATAGGTACCGGAGTCCCCATACAAGAAGTGAATTTAAGAGCTTGGATATTTAGATTCCCATGTAGGGATTCTGCATAGGAATTTTAACTAAATTCCCACATCGATTTTTGCATTGTGTAGATTCCCATGGATGTCATTGCAAAAATTTACATAGGAATCTATGCTGGATTTCTGTAGAAAACTATATGGGAATTAATCCGAAAACCCAATGTGGGAATCTAAGCTGGATTCCCACATAAATTTTTTTGATAGGACAATCATATGTGAAAAAAGTGTTTGATGTTTACCTGAAGTGGTACACCAGTATGTGGAATTTCACGAGCTGCTGAAGGTAAAAATTCACTCTCTTCGGTTATTACACTAGACCTTAAATACCCATTATTACTTTCTGACTTCATTTTTATATTTTGTCTATTACAGTCTTTTACGTATTTTATTAATGTCCAAGTAAATTATTTATTTTTATCTATAAATATTATATTGTTAAAATGTTTTCAGACGAAGGTAAAGTTGATTGCCCGAGCCAAAGGCGAAGGCTGCCATCACACGAAATCTGAAATCGTATTTTATCCCGTGACGCCCACTATATTTTTCGTAATTACTTCCATTAAAATTTCAAATTTCAATGTTCACACAGAAAAAAAATATACCTTGGCCTAAAAATTATTTTTTTGGCCCAAGAATATTTTTGTCATCTAGAAAGAAAATCAAAATTTTGGTAGTTCAAGAAAAAAATTTTTTGAACGAAGAAAACTTTGGCTTTCATTCTAGATTACAAAAAATATCCTTTTTTTTTTAGTGTAAGTAATTGAGACAAAATAATTTAAGACCGCATGTCATCAACTGTCATTTCAATTATTAAAATTAGACTTCCAAAAAACAAATGTGATTCTGTCGGGGCTGAAATAAAGTCAAAGACTATGACAGTGAGCAGAAATTAATCATTTTGCCATACCTAAAAATGACTAGTATATTATACGCCTAGGTAGGAAAATAGTACATTTTAACCCGCATATAAAATTGCCTACTCAAGCCGATAGACGAAAGTGGCTAACACATGGATTTAAATTTCTTTTCCTCTCTTGATATATAATATAAATATTAGGGTGGCGCAAAAAAACCGACTATTTTTTTTTTTTCGATCTCGCATGAAAATTTGTTGGTTTACGATGTTTTAAGAAGCCTCTCCAAAAATCAGCTCGATAAAAAATGTTTAAGAGGTCGCTCACGAATTTTGAAAATATCAAAAATTATTGAAATTCGGATTTTTGATTTCAAAATTTTTTTTTTCTCGTGGCAGCAATAGTTTATATTTGTAAAATCATGATTGCGCTGAAAATTTAAACCCAAAATTCAAATATTTAAACCTCGCTCAAGAATTTTGAATGTTTCCGAGTGCTGTCATTTGGACGTTTTCGAGCGACCCTTGAATATTAATAATAAAGCTTCTCAATTTTTTCACCATCAATTTACATGACAATGAATGAAAATATAACCCGAGAAATAGAAATAATAAGTTTTTTTACATACTTATTTATTTTTTAATTCAATTTGTAGATTTTTTCGCTTATTCAAAACTTACCAAATTTTATTGTTAAAGACTGTCCTGTATATTTTTGGTTCTGCAAAAGTTATATTTTACTGAAATGACAATAATTGAGTTATAAGAAAATACAAAAACTAATTCAAACTATTAGTTACATTTTATCAGTTAATATTCAAAATTCTTGAGCGCCGTTTAAATATTTGAATTTTGGGTTGAAATTTTCAGCATAGTCATGATTTTACAAATATAAACTATTGCTGCCATGAGAAAAAAAAAATTTTGAAATCAAAAATCCGAATTTCATTGATTTTTGATATTTTCAAAATTCTTGAGCGACCTCTTAAAAATTTTTTATCGAGCTGATTTTTGGAGAGGCTTCTTAAAACATCGTAAACAAACAAATTTTCATGCGAGATCGAAAAAAAAAAAATAGTCGGTTTTTTTGCGCCACCCTAATAAATATACTACTATAATATTCCAATGTAAAATTTCATATTCTAATATTTGAATTTTGTAAATAATTTGAATCATATAATTGTTAATAAGAATCGTTCAAAGATAAATGTAATTATTATTTTTTATATTTAAAAATTTTGAATTAATAAAAACAATTAATTTTTTAAAATTAAAATTAAAAAAAAATTGTATCATTAAATTATTCAGTTAACTAAAATTTCACCTTACGTGAATTTGAATAAAACTGTAACTGTTGATTGTGCCACGAGAGTTTACGCGGCAAAAATTTTTAAATACATAATTATCAATAAAAATTTAATTTATATAAAGTATAGATAATATTTAAAAAATGGTTTTTCTATTTAATTATTAAATATATATTTTTTTACAGAAAAATTTATCAACAATCAGTTTATATTTTTCACTAAACTTTATCTCATTCATTCTTCCACTAAATTTTCGTTACCATCAACAAGATTAAAAAAAAATATTTGAAATTTGTCCACAACAAATTATTATATTTAAAAAAAAAAAGTTTGTAAAAATGAATTTTACATATATTTATCAATATTTATAAGATAAATATAAACAAATAATTATTTTGACGGCGTAAGATCTAAAGAAATAGCGATAGCGGCGGTCGGTGCCAGACTAAAAGGGAGTGAAATGACAAAACGGTTGGAGCGCTTGGGCAAGAAATTATACAGGAGGTGGTGGAGGCGGGAAATAGCTTTCGTCTGCACGCGCGCAACTTTTTTTTATATATATTTTATAAATATTTTTATTGTAAACAATAAAGTATCCATTAAAACTACACTCATTATTTTTTTTTCCATTCTTCTAATTAATAAATTTATTAATTAATAACTTTCTTAATTGATCTCTAATGTTTTTGTTTAAAAACTTATTTTTTTTTTAACAGTATTAATTACTATCACTATTGTCTTATACTTATGCCAATCAAATAACATATTTATATAAAACATACATATATTTATATAATACAATAATATAATAGATGGCAATATTAATATAAATATATCGATTATAATTTACATAAAATGATAGATGCGTAATGGACAATACGACGACCTACAATCACTATTATTGCGCGTCCTCCAGCAGCTCAGTACACATAAAAATCTACCTGGATAGCTCTTATGTCTTTCATATATAAGTATATATACATGTATATAAGTATGTGCATATATCTATGTACATATATAAGAAATCTGTGTATGTGGGGAAAACAACCCCCGGTATCTGCTCCTTCAGGTCGATACCACGCATGCGCTTTTGATAAATCAAGCTGAATAGACACGTTTCCCTAGAAAAATATATACTAATACTATTTTTATTTATTTTATCTTAACTTTAACGAGCCAACTATTTTTGTTGATAAATTTACTTTTTATTTTTTTATTTATTTCATTACTTTTTATATACTTAATATTTTTTTTTCTTCAAATTAAATAAAATTAAAATTAATAATTATGATAAGGGGTAAGAGTTAAATGCGTGTTTGAATTATTATCTTTGAAATACTTGAAGAAATAAACGAAAAATAAAAATATGTCAGGAATTTTATAGCCTGATATAGTTTATTTATAAATATTTTATATATTTATTTATTTAGTTTGATATTTATTTGAAAAATTGTTAGTTTATTTGAGTGCAAAGGGATTTAGTTTGATTAGTCTTTGGATATTTAATTGTAATTAAGATAAGACTGTGCGTATTAATATGTAATGTAATTTTGATGGGTATCGATCCCATAGAATTCGATTATAACCATGATGGAAATTTCGGCTGGATGCTTTTACCCGACTATATTTATGGCTCATACACATATATACATATATACTTTTTATTTTTATCATGCACTGAGCTAGCTCTCTCGATCGATGATTATACTTAGAGTGGTCTTAATTTATTGCTTCGATTAATTAGTTTTCATTATCTTCCCCTATACAAATAAATAATTATTAATTACTATTTTTTTTTTTATTAATATCCGAGATAAAATAATTAATATTGAAAGAAATCTTATGAGGTCAAATTTTTTTCAAATTAAAAAAAAATATATAGGGAAGAGGGGCAAAACGGGGTACCCCCAAAATTTTAGAAAATATTTTTTAAAAATTCCAAAATCATTTTTGTAAATATAATCGAGCATTATTTTGATTCTTTTTTCGAGATTTTTGAAAATTTTGTTTTTGTAAAAAAATAGTCAGAAATCGATTTGAATTTTTTTATTATCAATTTACAATAAAAGAACTCGGTGTCAAATTACTTGAGATGTATTTCTATAATCAACTTTAAAATAATTACAATTTGTAAATTTAATTAACTTTTAATAATTTTTTAATCTATTACTTTAAGCAAAATATAATTGATTTTTTAAAAATATCTTCTTTGGAATTAAAAGTAACTTAAATCTTTTACTTTGAAGTTAATAATAAAAAGTGATTAACAAATAAAAAATTACCAATTAAAAGTCGGTAGTTAAACTTTTTCAAAAATCGAAAGTGTCAGTCGAAAAATGTTAATGACTTTTGTTTTATGATAAAAACTATTAAAAAAATTTTTTCTTCCTTTGCATCCAATAATTATGTGAAATGTAATTTTTCTTTATGTAAATTACTTACAAGAAAATTTAATTTAATCAAATTTGTTCAATATCCAGAAATTTCTTTTTTTCACCTTTTTCAGGGAATCCCCATTTTGCCCGCAAAAAATGAAAATTCGTTTTCTAACGGCAGCTGAAAATTTTTTCTATTTTCTTTGAATATCATTAAAAAAACGATTTAACGTTATTTGAGTCCCCGAAAATTTACTATCTCCTTAAGTATCCCGTTTACCCCCCCCCCCCCCCCAATCCCTATAGATATTCATAGTGTCTTAAATTTTTTACAAAAAAAATATCTCGTAGTTTTTTAAAAAACTGAATAACTATTGAAAAATTTTGAGTTCAAAATTCCCAAAATTAAATACAGAAATTTGAAAATTAAAATTCTTCGCGCTCTTTTAGACCTGTTGTAAATATCAAGGGTTAAAAAATACATTTTTTCAATTATTAAAAAAATGTTTACAAAGTCCTCAGATTTATATTTTAAAAGCCTTATAATTTTTTCAAATCATTGTTCTAATTTATAAAAAATTTAATAATTTAATCTCTATTTCATTTATTTTATATTGTTATTTCTCGAAAAGACCATTTCAAAATTTCAATAGTGTTGATATCTAAACCACAATTGATGACATACTTTTTATATGTCATTCATCTTGTATTTTTATGATGCATGAATTATTTTTTTTTTTTTTTCACTTTTAATAAACAGAGAAGTTATTGTTCGAACAGGTGGTTGGTTAGCTCACTTTTAGTTTCAATTTATCCTATACACGAATTATAAAAGCAAAAAAGTCATAATGGCTTTATCGGTTCGTATCCTCAACAATTTCAGATATTATGTCAATAACTTTCATTCATGCATTAATATTCTATCTTTAATGTCTAATGTATATGATAATTATTTTCATTACTATGGTTTTTTTTATGATAATAATGTAAACTCCACACAATGATCTTTAAATTTAAGTAGAACGCAAAGTGTAGTTAATAGGAGTACAAAAAGAAAAAAAGAGGGAACAGTGTAATACTAAAAGCTCTATTCCTTTATTGGAATATCGATCGTTCTCAAATAGCCTTTGTGAAGAAAGCTGTATATATGTGTGTATACATATATTTATGATTGAATTTACTATTTTTTTTTCTTCGTATAAAAGCTTTTCATTTTTTAAAAATCTATTAAGATTCGGAAAGTAACTTTTCCTGCGCGTTTCCTTAAACGGTCTGTATACCTCTAGAAGCAATCTGGAGAGTTACACAGTAAAAAAAGATTCGTCAAAGTGGAAAAAAACCAGTGTTAAAAATTCATATGTTGAATTTTTAACACTTTCGAATAGTACTTTAACGCACTATTGTTATCTTGCTTGACCAGCTTAAATCGATTAATTTTTTAACACATAAAAGTGTTATTTTTTTTCAAAAGTAACACTTTTTAAATGTATAATTCTGAAATCAACACAATATATGTTAAAACCATGATTAAACAAAACGATCTATTCAATGATGAATGTATATTTACACAGAAAAAAAGAATTTCTTGGAGCAAGAAATATTTTGTATTATGCATTGAAGACAAAAATTTTTCTTGGCTTAAGAATTTTTTTCTCGACTAAAAAATTTTTTCTCACCCCAAGAAAATTTTTTTTTTCACTTTATAACACAAAAAATTTCTTGAGTCGAGTAAAAATTTTCTTAGAACAAGAAAACATTTTGTGCGCCAAGAAATCCTTTTTTTCTGTGTATTTAGTATTAAAATTGAAGTTTTGAATCATTTGATTTCTAATCGTTTTGAATCGTTTTTTTTTAATAAGGGAAATCCTCTCAACCATCACAAAAGAATTGGAAAATTTTTACTTTGAACACATACGTGTGTAACTTTTTCTACACTCATGACATATGTTAAAATAACATATAAATAAGTGTAAACTATTCGTTTTACAAACGATATATGTAAATTTTGACGAATTCTTTTTTACTGAATACAGTTGCGGTCTATTTCTTCCCATTTATATGATCATCGGCATCACTATATACGGATCGGAAAACTAATTAGTTTCGAAAAACCTGAAAGTTTCTTGATCGTGAGGATATCAAATTTTGCTGGTTAAAAAATCAGCAGAAAAATGACCGATTTGGGTTGAGTATGAGCTATAATAGATGCATTAACATTGAGAGTAAGACCCGCTGCGTGCAACTACATGTTTACTCTATCTTATTTCGACCTTTGGAGCCTTTATTTCGAAGAAATCAGAAGAATATGACCGATTTCGAGGCAGTACGAGTTATAGATATTTTCTAAAAATATAAAACTGCTGAAATAGGATAAAGTAGATGCACTACCATCGAGAATAAGACCCACTGCGTGCAACTACATGCCTACTTTATCCCATTTCGTCCTTTGGATTTTTTATTTCGAAGAAATCAGAAGAATATGACCGATTTGGAGACAGTATAGATTGTAGATATTTTCGAAAAATATAGAGCTACTGAAATATGATAAAATAGAAGCATTAATATCGAGATTAAGACCCGCTGCGTGCAACTACATTCCCACTCTATCCAATTTCACCTCTTAGAACCTTAATTTCGAAGAAAATAGAACGACCAGTCGGTTTCATCCCTACTACGGCAACTTGAGAGTTTGCTGAAGACCAGACGAAGTAGGGATGCTACTACTACTAATACTACTTATATATGTGATATAATAAAATTTTGTGTTTTGTATGGTATAGTGAAGGTTCCGGGTTCGATCCCGACAAGTGGTATCTAATTTTTTTTTATTATTTTTTTTTGTGTAATTAAATAATTTTTAATTAAAAATCAATTCATTGTTTCCACGTCTTTCGATCGCTATGTATATATTTTTTTTTCGTGGATATCGACGAATATAGCGATCATTTAATTTATATAGACGATAAGATAGTCCGTTTCTCAAATGGTCGTGGTAGCTAAGTTGGTAAAGCGTCGAGACCTAGAATATGTCTGGTTATGTGCCCGCATTTGCCCGCATCTGTCCTCATCCTCCGCGATGATTCAAGGACGAAAGTCAAAGTTTCGTCCCTGAAGTGAGTAAATTTTCTGTAAATATTAGTGTATTTCAAGCCGTAAGATGGACGGTGGAGTCATTAAGTCCACCCAGATGCCCGTACATATACCAGACATGGGTTCACTCGAAAATCCCTGGTTCGAATCCAGGCTGCGACATTTTTTTTTTTTTTCTCTAAGTAAAAATTTTATAACACTAAAATTAGCCTACGTCCTTTAACTTTTAGATTTTTTTAAAAACTCCGAATTATAAAAAAAAAAATTGCACCTATAGTTTTTTTAATTTTCTAAGTGTGCATATTTTTAGTTTTTTTTTTTTGTCATTGACTTGTTGGAAAAAAAAAAAAAAAAAAAAAAAAAAAAAAAATCCAAAAATTACTAATTGTCTGTTAACTTCAGGAATATGAAAATTTTTCGAAACTTGTAGACAAAAATTTGCGCTGCGCGTTATGTGCATGTGTGAGTATGTGTCAGTTTCTGTTTGTGTTTAGTAGTCTACCGAAATGAGCAAATGTACAATCGCCGTGCGGTCGGTAGCGCTGACGGCGCGAAATTTGAAAACTTGAATTTAATAATTTTTTAAAACTGGGTTCAAATTATGAATCTAAAAATAATTCAATTTCTTTTTTCGTCAAATTTCGACTCATCCCAGTGCAAGGAAAAAATATTTATATAAATATGTTTGTAATTAAATATCAGTACTTCGCATCCCTTAGAATAATAATTTAATGGATTCCAAATAAATAATTCATTGAAGAACGAAATAAATTTGAAATATATTTAAAAATTTATCATGCAAACATTATTTTATCAATAAAATAAATAGGAAGAGACTAGATACAGGTCAGGATCAGGCGTTCTGGTACTTTATCCCCTATTCATATAATAATAATAAATAATTAATATTTTATAATTTATTTTAAAACAATGAAACAAAATATAATATCTATTATTATTCTGCAAAATTTATTACATTGTACCAACGGTAAACAACCTTGATGTACAGCTGTCACAATTATGCATCTAAGACTTGGATTGATGTATCATAGAATTTATTTCTTTTTCACAATTTGAATACGCCATTCCTAGACCAAAACCAGCACCAATTACGACAGGCCATTTTCCTAAAAAAAAAAAATAATAAATAAATTAACTTCTGAAATAGTAATGACCCTAAAGTTTATAGGCAATTTACAATTTTCGTATTTTTTTTTTTCAAAAACTAAAAATATGCACATGTAGAAAATTTAAAAAACTACAGGTGCAATTTTTTTTGTAATTTATCGTTTTAAAAAAAACCCAAAAATTATTTGATGTCAGCTAACTTTAGTACCATGAGGAGTATGATACTGGAAGTAGCAGAGTTTAAAAAAAGAAATTTCTTTTAAGTAAATAAATAAAATATTTATCAAAAAAAGTTTCAAAAATTGCGCATAAAAAACTTTTTAAAATGTTTTTGTGCAAATTAAAAAAACTGAGAAGTTTTTTACCAGTAACTTGTTAATAAAAATTACAAAATCGTCTGACGTCTGCTACTTTCAGGATCATGAAATATTAAGAATTTTTATTTGAATTTTTGAAGAATTTTGAATGATATGGGAAAACCTTTCCCCGAAAAATTCCTGATTCAAAGTAAAACTTTTTGTTCAGAATAAAGTTTCCAGAAAAATAAAAAAAAAAAAGACTTAATTATGTAATTTAATTAGATAGTGATGACTTTTTAGCTTTAAAGTCGTCAGGTTTCTTAAAAACTGATAAAAATAAAAATTTTTATGAATTATTCCCGAACTGAAGATTTGAAACTTTGATACCCAATGAAAATTGTTGCAAAAAAATTCAAAAATAAAAAACTAAAAATAACCTAGAAATATACATATATATATATAAATATACACATAAGTTTATGTTATAAATTTAATATAAAAATAAATATTTACTCCGGAAAAACATCAAAGAAATTACAGATCCAATCACGACACCACCGCCTAAAAAGTATAAAAGACATTATTTAAAATTATAAATATATAAAAAAGATGATTATGAAATTTACATACTTAATTTAATAACTGCGTCAGTGAAACACCGATCCCATTTTCGACCAATGTCATTTTCAACATAAGTAACTGCCATTTTTAATTAAAATTAGTGGAAATTTGTGATAATCGATTATTTATTAGTAATTATATTAGATAATTTTTATACAAATTGAAAATTTTTTTGTACCCTCGTTGTTATTGATACTGAGATCTCATATTTGTCTTAGGAATTGACTGCCTTGTGTTTATAAATTCATTGCTAGAAAGGACGTGAACCAATCACTGGTTCTTATGTAAACTTTAGTACAAAAGCGCCTCGTTAGGTGTCTATGAGTTAAAAAAAAAATCACCGCAGCTCAAAGTTTTGCACTGAAGTCACAATGAAATGGCCACAGAATATGATAGAAAAATATTTGAAAAATTTAAAAAAAAACACGTAAGTGTTTGAACAAACCTTGGCGGGAAAATAATATGCAGAAGGGAGGGCGTAAGAGAGATCCGAACAAAAATATAGCCACCGAAACAAATGCACGATGAATTAAGCAGCGTGCAGTAGTACCGACTTGGCGCGAAATTTCAAAATTGAAATTTAGTAATTTCATTACAATTTATATGCATGAACTAAAAATCCATAAAAAAGCTATGGAAAGGGTCGTCAGGTGGTAAAACCGGGCAAAAATCGTGATTTCGGCCACTTAAATTGATGTAGAAAACATAATTATTGCTCTAGAAGGTTGAAATTTGGTTTGGAAGTAGATATTGATCCCCTGCATCGAAATCAGGTGGAGTATGGAAACTGTCTATGTCACAGGTCTTTTCTCTCGGAATGTCATGCCCGATCGCCTGATGTGATATTGACCAATTTTGCTTTTAAATTTTCTTGCATTTGTTGCGTTTGCTATATTTTCGTTCAGATCTCTGTTATGCACCCGCAGAAGGGTGGCCTCATACACTTGGAGTTTCAAATTGAATTGCTCCAAGTGTATTGCAGCTAAAAAACGTCACTTGACTGCTATTTCCCGCCAAACGATGCCAGATGATTTTGTTCAGGAACTACGAAGATATCAGCATCAGCCATCAGCAACACTTTACACTAACACTGAACACTCAACACTTAACTACACCATGACACTTTGCACAATTTAAATAAATAAAAGATAAATTTTCCAATCACTGCACAATTTTATACGATTTAACTGCAATACTGTGTTTCATTTCAAACGTAAAGAAGGATCTGGACTATTACTGCCATTGTCGATGATACTGACTGCCGCTATCGAGCTGTCAGTTGATACAAAGCAATCGATTTTGCAATCGTTCGACCGCCCCCATTTTAACAAAAATTTGAACGTGGAACACAGTGACGCGCAGTTGCGCCATCTTGGCGCGAAATTTCAAAATTGAAATTTAATAATTTTATTAAAATTTATTTGTATCAATAATTATATTAATTAGACTAAAAATTATGCTCTACATTTTTTATTTTTTATTAATAATTTGTTAATTTTCCTTATTACTTGCGCAGTAAATTTAAATATTTGAAAAATAAATTATTAGAAATTGGAGAAAAATTAGAAATTTTATGTCAAAATAAAATGGTGGCAAAAGATATTAGAAAAAAATTTTAAATATTAAAAAAAAACACGCAAGTGTTTGAACAAACCTTGGCGGAGAAATAATATGCAGAAGGGTTTCCTAATACACTTGGAGATTTGAATTAAATTGCTCCAAGTGTATTGCAGCTAAAAAACGTCACTTGACTGCTATTTCCCACCAGACGATGCCAGATGATTTTGCTCAGGAACTAGGAAAGTATCAGCATCAGCCATCAGCAACACTTTACACTAACACTCAACACTGAACGACACCACAGACACTTTGCACAATTTAAATTTTACAAACACTGCACAATTTAATTAAACAATAACTATGAACAACAAATTTTGTGGATAATTACACGACGCCACTGCAATTGCGTTACAATTCAAATGCAACAAAGGCTCAACTACTACTGCCATTTTCGCGATACTGACTGCCGCTATCGAACCGTCAGTTGATACTAAGCAATCGATTTTGCGATTCATCGACTCCCCACTTTAGCAAAATGAACGTTGAATACAGCGACGCGCAGTGGCGCCAACTTGGCGCGAAATTTCAAAATTGAAATTTAATGATTTTATTAAAATTTGTTTGTGAGTGCATTTGGAAATGTACCAAACGTTGCCATATAGCAAAAGCTAAAGCTAGAGTCTTTCAAATGCACCCATACGAATAAAGAAGTGCGCATATATATTGATTTTTAAATTCCATAAATTCGCATCTTTTATTATCCTGAAGTTAACGGAATTACAAATTTTCGGATTTTTTTTTCACCAAATCAATTGCAAAAAATGAAAATATTCACACATAGACAATTTAAAAAACTACAGGTGGAATTATTAATAATATTTTTTAAAAATAATTTATCGTTTTTAAAAAAACTCAAAAATTTTTTGACGTCCCCCAACTTATGATACTGAAGTTAACCGACGTCCAATAATCTTTTCATTTTTTTGTTAAACAATAAATTACTAAAAAAAAAATATTTGAATAAATTGCACCTATAGTTTATTAAATTTTCTAGAGATGCATATTTTTATTTCTATTTTTTTTTTTTTAAATTAAGTCTGAAACAAAAATTCGAAAATTTTCAACTGTCTGCTAACTTCAGTTTTATCATTTTTTTAATTTTATTTTATTTACTTATTTTAAAAATTAAAAAAAATGTCAACTGTCAGTCACAATCACACTTATAATTTTCGAGACTTTTCCTAATATTTAACCAAGAAACTGCGTAAACTTTTTCCTCTAGATGGATCTACCGGCATCTTTTTAACATCGCTTCCATTTTTTTACTACTACCCATTCTACATTTATATGTATACCAATATAAAATTTATTTTGTTGATCACTGGGATCACTGTTTGTTAAACAGCGTAAAAAATAGTGTTATAAATTTAAGTACTGTTAAAACAAGTGATTTAAAATTTTTAAATGAACAATTCAGTGCAAGTATAAATTTATTTTAAAAATAAATTCAAACAAAAAAAATTATCTGTCCATCGCCTTAACAATTTTCCGACTTAGCAAAATAAATTTAATTAACTCCACTTGTCAGTGGGTTCGAAGAATTACTAAATATAAAAAAAAAATTATAAAAGTTAATTTATTAAAACTTTTATGTCATATATTTAAATTTTAGTTTAAAATTAAGTAAATAATGTTTAGTATAAAAAAAGGTTGGAAAGCTCCATAATGTGTCAATAGAAAAATTCTATTTTTGTATTCATCCCGTTGATTCGAATGACCCTAATTATACACAATAAATATAAGCCATGATAAAATTATTGGAAAAAGATAATGAAGTTGTGGCAAATTTAAATTTTTTTACTCTATCGTTATTTAGATTTTTAAATTTAAATTTTAAATAAAAATGTTTTGTTTAAATGAAATATTTAAATTAAACAATGAAATATTTATAAATATATATAAAAATAAAGTTAAATTTATGTCATGGTTTGATATTTTGGTTAAATCACAATTTATATCACGGATAAATTTTATAAATAAAAGGTCGTTGTTAAAAAGTGATAAATATAATATAGTAAATATGAAAAGTATCGTATCATTTTTAAGATCACTCATGTATTTTACTGTTATATTTATTGTTGTAAATATATTGTCGGTGGCTGATGCATCAGAGCCACTTAGAAACCCGTATGAAGTTTTGGGGGTAACGAGACACGCGACAATTCAAGATATAAGGAAAGCATACAAAAATCTTGTCAAAGAATGGCATCCAGACAAAACAGATCATCCGGGAGCTGAAAATAAATTCGTTGAAATAACGAAAGCCTATGAGTTGTTATCCGATCCAGAAAGAAGAAGAAAATTTGATAATCATGGAATAACTGAGGAACATATTTCAAGACCAAAACAATCAAATTACTTCCATAAGACTGATCCTCTTGACGAATTGTTTAGTGGCGGTAATTTTAAATTTCACTATCAAACTCGTGATTTATCATTTTTTCACAAAATGAGTATTTCTTATCGTACATATGAGAATAATGTTGTACCTAAAAGCTATCGAACGCCGTATTTTATTTTATTTTACTATGACTGGTGCTTCACTTGCTTTCAAATCGAACCGACATGGAGACGATTGATTGATGAGTTGGAACCCATTGGGGTTAAATTGGTAACAGCACATGCTGAGCGCGAGCCTTCATTTGCGAGAAGAGTTAGCGTTCATTCTGTTCCGTGTCTTGCTATTACTTTGGATGGACGTACGAGTATTTATAAAGATTCTTTGTTTAGCGAAAAAAGAATTGTTGGTAAGTTTTTTTTACTTTGTTTTTTAATTTAAATTTTGAGTTCTTAATTGCAGATAATTTGGATAATGAATTAGCGATAAAAGTTCATTTTTTAATCAAATCCTGGAGAAAAAAATTCGTTCCATGAAAATTCGAAAAAATATGAACCTGGTACCCAAAGTTATCCAGCGAAAATGTTTTTTTTTTTTTTTTAATGAAACAAAAAGGGGCCTGCTAAAAGTTTTACAGAATTTTCTGATCCATTCAGAGAAAGTAACAAAAAATCACCAGGTCCATGAGACCGAGACATCTCCAAAGCAATCCTGAGGCGTAGATTTATATAAGAAATCTTTAGAATAGTCGAAAAAAAAATACTTCTATCACTGGGTCCCCGCTGGAATCCTCACAGGATCTTCAGATCCTTAAAAAGCGAGTAAAAAAAAATTACCAGGTCCATTTGACCTCCAGAACATTCCCAAAACCACCCTAACGCATAGTCTTATTAAATTTCACATTTGGAGCATTTTATGAACGTTTTTTGATTCTTATGGTCTATGAGTTTCTTATGGGAACTTTTTCAGAACGAGGGTGAAATATTTTTAACGTTTTTTTTTTACTCAAAATTCGTTTATATAAAGTCCTGGATCAAAATTACAAGAGCTCCAATCAAAGTTCTAATCTATGTTGAGTTTGGAAGTTCTACATATCGAAGTTTTTTTGAACGAATTTTTTTTGCACGGAATCACTTGAGTTTAAATTAATAGAGTGATGTCATCAATGAACAATCAATTAACAGTTAAGATTTTAAAAAAATTTCTAAGTCAAATATTCTTTATTTTTTCAGAATTTTTACGAAATAAATTTCCTTACAAGCTGTTCCAAAACATTAACGATAATAATATTGATCAATTTTTATCTGGCTGGGTAGACAATAAAATACGAGCTTTAATATTTGAAAAACGTGATTCGCTTAGATTGCGTTATCTACTTGTCGCATTTCATCATCGTGAGCGAGTTGCATTTGGATTTGTTCAAGTAATTTATTTTATAATTATCAAAAACAATAACAGTCTTGTCACAGTCATTATTTTATTGTAAAAAAATTAATAACATTTCACTCTGGATCATTTAAAAATCATCATTTTTAAAACAATGCTAAAATTTTCAATATTCATATGACAATTCAATTGATCTTCATTCAAAAAAAATTTCTTTTTATTCAATACAATAATGATTGTGATGTTTAAATTATCCTGTCAATTTTTAAATATTTTTCATATCATCTGCACTAAAACTGCGAGTTTCAAAGCCTATTTTGTCAGTCAAAACAAACTAATTTCAAACCAATGCAATTTAGTGGACAGAAATTCAATAGTCTGCCCGCTAATTTAATTTCTAACTTTATTTCATCTCTATCAGAATCGCATTCGCTTATTGCAAGTCTATAAATATTTACAGTCGAACTCCATTAACTCGGAACTTCCCCTGAATCTTGACTCCCACTACAACCTACGCCATCTCCCACCCAATCCCATACATTTGTATGTGTCTGTATATTTATATATCCTTCATTCATGTAGATGTAAGAGCGCATGCGTCATAGTTACTTTTTAAAGAAGAAGGGGCATTCGTTAACTCGAAAATTTCACTCCTCCATAGACTAACTGTCCGAGTTAATGAAATTCGACTGCATGTCATTCTAATAACCAACCAAATTCACGGGTTTGAAAAAAAAAATAATATGAGTTCCAATAAAAATAAATTTTTAAATTACGTAAATTTGCATATTGAAAATACAGAAGTTTTTTGCCAGGCTATCAGTCAGAAGTTGGCTAATTTTGACTGTCCTAGCAGATCCGAATTACGGTAAATTGCCGTAATTTGCGATATTTGAAAAAATTGCGGCAATACTGCGGTATTTTGCGGCCATTTGCCGTAAATGTGGTAATTTACCGTAATTCGGATTCGCTAGGATGTCTCTAGACATTAAAAATCCCAGTATCAAAAGTGATATGAAAATTATCCTGCGTGACCCGAAATAAAACACGATTTCAGACTTCGGGTAACATCAGCCCTTACCTTCGGCTCGGGCTAACTTCACCCTTGTCTGAAATCGTCTTATTTCATAAATTGCCACGCACTATACTATAAATTAAATTATATAATTACAGCTCGGCAAATCTGAGACCGAAGCAATAGCATTGAAGTATAAAATTCCAAAAGATATGAATACTCTGTTGTTATTCAATGAAAATTCCGAAAAACCAATGGCTTCAGTCAGTATGAAAGACATATCCAGCGAAACGATGCATAATGTAATAAAAAACAACAATTATTTAACGTTACCTCGGCTTTCAAACCAAGCGATGTTAGATTCCGTGTGTCCGCCTGAATGGTTGAAGCCGCAGAAACGATTATGCGCGATTTTGGTGTCACAAAATAGCGCGATCCATGATCTAGCACGACACAAATTTCGTCAAGCTGCTATGGAATCACCCTACAGCACTGAGCGTGTAAGATACACGTATATATTCAAAGAATCACAGCCAGAATTTGTGGCAGCGTTGAGTGCAAGCGAAGGCAGTCCAATGGAACCTCTACTGCACATCGTAATAATTTGGCGGCGTGATGTAAATAATTTGAAATACGAGTGGCTGAAAACGCAGTGGGTTGAGCCGACCCAAGATGAAAACAAATGGAACGAATCGAGACGAAATTTAGAACAAACGATTCAAAGATTGTTGCGAACTTCCGAAGCGTTGCCTTATGCAGCTAAAATTGAAGAACTGGCTGACGAACATGCCCAGGGGACTGTTGATAAAATCATTGGAAGAGCGCTACTGGCTGTTGACTATATCTCTGATAATATTTCCAAGGAATATATTCTTCCTGTGATATCTGTTATAGCGACGTTGGTATTAATCGGAGCTGCTGGCTACGGAATGTCTTATCTAGTTAAATTAGAAGAAATAAGTATTAAAATGAAGAAAGGCGACTATGAGAATAATTCCAAGCCAGCGCAACTGTCCTCGCAATTAAGGCTCCATGAATTGCGTGCGGAAAAATACAACGGACTTGTACGATTACTGAAACCTGGGTGCCGGACTATTATATTGCTGGTGGACCATCAGAGCAGATTGAAATTAATCCCGGCATTTCACAAAGCGATTTGGCCTTATAGAAAAAATAAAACCTTGATGTTTAGTTATATGAATATGGAACGGGGATTGAATTGGTATAAAAAATTACTGTCGTTAAGTCTGCCGGATTTGATTGAATTGAATATCAACCCGAAAAATTGTGTTGGTACTGTTCTGGCTTTGAATGGCCACCGTAAATATTTTTGCATTTATCATGCTAAGCATCCGGAGTGTAATAAAGATAAAGAGTCAAAGGTAATTGAGAAATTGCTTTCATCGTAATGTTTTTAAAAATCAGATTGAAAATGAAGACTTGAAAATTTTTATTTGAATTTAAATAAATAGTTGAAGTTATGAGTTCAAGTCAGTTATGTATATAAAATATGAATAGACTTATTTAGGGGAGGAGGGGGCAAAGTGGGCCTCTTAAAATTTTCAAAAAATATGGAGACAAAGTGGGCCCCGCAAAATTTTCTATACGTCAATAAATTCGGACGGATAATAAACTTATCGAAATTTCTTATATAATGAGGGCTAAAATAGACCACCAAAACTGTTCATTAAGTAGAATTTATTAAGAAAATTAAAGATAATAAAATTACGTTTTAAAGTTATATCGCAGCAGACTATTAAAATGATTTTTTATATTATTAAAATACAATTGTTTTATGGTTATTTGCAAATATCACACGTGTATAGAATAAAAAATATCAAATCCGAAATTTTTTGGAGGGCCCACTTTGCCCCTAATTTTCGATTTTTAAATTTTAATGGGCGCAGTATAATGAAGTGAAAATAAGTATCAAGGGTCTAAGAAGAAGTAAACGCGTAAAAAAAATTAATGATATAATTATTTTCCTTAAGGGGTCCACTTTGCCCCCATCTCCCCTATATACTTTATTTTTATATAACTTTAAATTTCCAAGTGATAAATGTCAAAAATTAAAATGATGTATTTTATTCTATTTCATTTAAAAAACCCAAATTTTAATTAAAAATTTTTTTTCTAATGTATAATTATTTTTTTATAAAAAGTTAGAACTGGGTTTTAAAATTTTTTTAATTGAAATTCGACTGAATATTTTTATTCGACTCAATAATTTTATGTACGAAAATGACAGCATGATTATAATTAATAATAATAATATTTTTTGTCTAGCGCATGGAACGAATCACCAAACAAATGAGTCAACGATCTGATGATGCAGAAGCTGGCGCATTTATAGGCTTTGATGATTCGAGTGATTCGGAAATGTCTCAGGATGAAGTATATATATAATGATATTTTTAATATAAATAATGTCTAGTATTGATGTTATCATATAAGTCATAAAATTTATTTATTTTAGATGAAAAATAATCTTCCTGACCCAAACAAACCTTTAGCCGGTTTACCCAACTGGCTCGATAGATTATTCGAAGGCTCGACACAGCGCTATCATGTTAACTACTGGCCGGATTTCACTGCCAAATAATAAAAATATAATAATTATAATAAAAATAATAATAATGGTATGTATCTAAACTTTTACTATTAAAATAATAAATCAGGTGTCTTGATTCTAGTCAGTTAAGTGCTATTAGTATATCTATTGAAAAGTGTTATCAATAAAATTATAATTTAAATTCACCTTAAAACCATAACATACTCATAAAAAAATATAAATATAAATAAAACAATTACGTTGTTAAAAATCATGTACCTATCGTTATATGTATGAGCTTTACGTAGTCCGATTTAATTCAAATCAGTCATGAAAATTATAATATATAAATAATACCCAAGATATTCTTAATTTCATGTAATAGAAATAA
The DNA here is from genome assembly GCA_964016945.1 of Microplitis deprimator. Taxonomy (NCBI): domain Eukaryota; kingdom Metazoa; phylum Arthropoda; class Insecta; order Hymenoptera; family Braconidae; genus Microplitis; species Microplitis deprimator. The sequence goes on along the minus strand of OZ024712.1, from coordinate 3,598,964 downwards.
TTTAATTAATTAATAGGCATCAGTTGCCCATGTTGTTTTTGCTGAATGTATCAAATGCTTACAATATTTTTTCGTACATGATAATTTCTTACTGCTCTTGGTTACTAAAATTTATTCTACGGTTCTATTGCCTACGGAAATATTAAATATATAATTTAATTGCATAAAAAAATAATTGCAGTTCTATTGCCTACAGAAAAATAATTCATGATGTTCAATTGATTGCTATTTAATTGTGTACCCAATCAAAGAAATTCCTAATTAATGTAGACAAGCTTCTGATTTATTTGCTGAGAAAATCTTGTACTTGTTGAGGAGAAATGATCAACTCAAGACCGATCACTTGATAAAAAAAACGCAGCTGGTCTGAAAAATATCAGAACCTCGGTAGTCTTGACAATAGTAACTGGAAAACTTGACAGAGTTTTCTATCAGAAATTAGTGACCTGATCAGGTGATTCCCTGCGTCGACTATGAGATTCAACCCAGTGTCTTATTATGGACCGGGCGAGTTATACTTTTGTCAAGACTACCGCGGTCTGATATTTTACAGATCAATCCTCTTTTTTTTATCAAGTGATCGGTCTTGAGTTGATCATTTCTCCTCAACAAGTACAAGATTTTCTCAGCAAAATCAGGAGCTCGTCTACATTAATTAGGAATTTCTTTGATTGGGTACACAATTAAATAGCAATCAATTGAACATCATGAATTATTTTTCTGTAGGCAATAGAACAGTGCAATTATTTTTTTATGCAGTTAAATTATATACTTAATATTTCCGTAGGCAATAGAACCGTAGAAAATAAATTTTAGCAGGCAACTGAGCAGTAAGTGTTTATAATTTACGAAAATATATTGTAGGCATTTTTTTAAGTTACGTTAATATAAAAAAATAATAATATTTCTTATATTATTCAATCATAAATTTTAATGGACCAAAAATTAATCTTTTTTTTTTTTAAATTATTGTATTATTTTAATTTTTAAATCAACGGTGGAGTCTAGTCAAGTCACAGAAAACGTCCTAGTAAAATTTTGATAAAATTGATTGATTTTTTTTTCTTTTAAATTAAATTTGAGTGAAAACACGCATCGGCAGTCACTATTTTAAAAATTATCGCACGTTCCCAATAATGGGAGATTTAAATAAATTAAAAAAAATTCTATTTGTTAAGTATTTAATTAGTATTAAATAATTGAATATTTACTGCAGTATTTTTAAAATAGTTAAAAATTTTTAATTTAAAAAAAAAATGAGTGCAATTATATTGAGTTTTTTTTGTTGTCAATAATTATAAAATTACGCCCAATCATAACTATCGAATTAATATTCTGCGTAAGGAAGTATTTTAGTTTTATATCGCATTGTCGTTAATACTAATCAATAAATTTTGCCATACTCACAAAATATGTAAATTAGAATAATATTGTAATATCATAGAATTGCACATTTATTGACAATCTTTATCGTATTAAGTCAAAAAATAATTTCAAGACATTAATTTATAAATAGCAATGAAATTTATTTAAAAAAAAAAAAATAGTACAAATTTCGTTTTTTGAATTGTTGTGTTTTCAAATAAAAATTTGCCGGTAGTGTAAAAATTTTTTCCTTCATTAGTTTTACTTGACTTTAGTCACTAAATAAGTAAGCGACATTGATATTATTATTATTATATTGTCCAGCCATAAAAAAATCAAAATGAGGGACAAAATGAGCCGCTTAAAAAAAATTATAAAATTGAAGTTTTTTTTTTTTAATTATTGTAGACTTTTCTACAGTAAAAAAAAATGGTATGAGTCCATGTGTTTAGTGTTAATTTTTCTGGTGTTAATTGATGCTTAACATAAATTTTTAAACTAATACGAAATTATTATAATAAAATATTGAATTTTTGTCTTAAAATTTTTCCGATTAATTATTAATTAAAAAAAAAAAAAATTATTGCAAGGTTATTTAGGTGGAATAATAAATTAATTATAAAATTTTATGAGGCCCAAATTGCCCCACGTTTGTTTCGCTTGCTTCTAGTGTTTGATAAAATTTTGCGTGGGCTCATTTTGCACTCCTGCCTCTTTCCCTTCTATACATTTATAAAATAATTAAGTGTAAAAAAAATTATACGCTCTTATTGTAATAAAATGGATTATCAATTAAAATAAAAATAAAAGTAAACATTGTTAGGTAGACAACTTAATAATTAACAAGTTCTCAATCATAATTTATATCATTAATTTTAAGGCAGCTACATTTTTTTGCTTAAATTTTATTGGTAAAAGAAAACTGATTAAAATAAAAGATGAATATATTAGGGTGGTCGTTAAAAATTAAATTTTCTCAGACACTCATTAAAAGCTTCGTTTTAGTAAAAAAATACGGGGGAATTTGATTTTTTCTTTTTAAGTAAAAAGAACACGTGGCTCAGGACGATCAAAATTTTTCGATACAATCGCGGTTTTTTTTAAATATCTCATGAAATATGCGGATTAAAGGAAAAAGTCACAGGAACAATTTTGTAGGAAATTAAATTCTTGACAAAAAAGATCATATTCATTTTTTTTATAAAATGTGTATTTATGAAGATATTTTAAAAAAACTTTTGTAGATCTTATCAATTGAGCATTTAAAGGATTACGAATGTTAAAGATAACGTTTTTTCTTAAATATAGACAACTTCGTAACTCGTAACTTATCAATCATTAATGCTTGTTATAGTTTCTATATACTTAGAAAAATGTTATTTTCAAAATTTGTAATCCTTAAAACGCTCAATTGATAAGATCTAAAAAAAGTTTTTTTAAAATACCTTCGAAAATACACATTTTATAAAAAAATGAATATGACCTTTTTTGTCAAGAATTTAATTTCCTACAAAATTGTTCTTATGATTTCTTCTTAAATCTGCATATTTCATGAGATATTTAAAAAAAACCGCGATTGTATCGAAAAATGAACTTTGATCGTCCTGAGACCGTGTTCTTTTTACTTAAAAAGAAAAAACCAAATTCCCCACGTATTTTTTCACTAAAAAAAAGCTTTTTATAGGACGCCTATAAAAATTCTATATAGTTTATATATTTTTATTGTAAGCAATTAAAAACTTATAACAAAATCCGGCTAATAAGCAATTTTAGACACTAATTTAATTACATTACATAAATTACATCCATCTACAAATTTTTTTTCTCTTTAGTATGAAAAAAATATATAGTTGATTCTAAACAAATTATTCTTTCAATAATTAAAAAAAATTGAATTTCTCCTTGATTATTATGATTGAGAACTCGATAATTTTGTCTATAAAAATAAAAAAAATAGTTGAATTATTTATACATCCAATTGTAAACATATTTATAACACTACTTATGAATATATAATATGTTATTTGTATTGATATCTTAAACTAGTTATAAATAAAATAAAAAATCTTATACGCTTGCAAGGCCGCACAAAAAGTAATCATTTAAAATTTCATTATATAGTCTATTTAATACAATAAATTTTGAATATGAGTTTATTACTGTTATTCTTACATTCGTAACCTTACAAAGACAAGATCATATTACTGATAGTTTTTTTAGAAATAATTTTAGTAATTAAAAATTTTACTGTTCACTATTTAGTTAAAACTTGAAGCTGATGCCGACAATTAATCAAAAGTATTATATATGTATATATATATATATATATATATATATATATATATATATATATATATATATATAAATTTGCATGATAGGAATCAGTCATTAAATCCATCAGTTGTTTCTATTGATACAAAAATAATTTTTATGAATTTCTGATTCCCAGAGCTTGCTCTAATTCTGCGCGTTTTTGCTGGACTTTTGTATAGAAGTATCTGCAAACGGCTTCTTGAGCCCATGGTTGATAGTAAAATTCAGCTCTACGTTCCTCCTCTGGATTGCCAACGACGTCAGTCATTGTCTTCAAGTCACGTGTCTGTGATATGATCCATTTATTTATAAATTGCTGAGGATCTTTAGCGAAACTCAAGAAAAATTCACGATTTGTCTTTAGTTGATTTATTGTCTCAACGGTTTCATGAATTTTGTTGTCCAAACTTTGAATTTCCTGTTGACTTGCTGTTGATAATAAGAAATTATTCATCTGAGTTTTTAAAGTATCGTCGACTTCGACATCAATATCGTAGCAAGCAGTTTGTTTTGTTTCTGTTCCTTCGACACTGATGACGTGATTTATGACAATTGGATCTGGGGGATGGAGAAGAGGATTTAAACGCTGAGGTATTTCTGCAAATTTCATTCGGGGGCAAGCGAATATTTGTTCTAGATATTTGTCACAGTTTATGAATTCTCGTTCATGACTGTCTTGAAGTTTGTGGGTTTTTATGTACTGCCAGAGGGCGGAAATTATTACAGGCCGGGTTTGGGTGTGGACTCCTAGCAGTCGTGCTAATCTTGGATCAAGTTTGAACTGAAACGTTAATTATTTTATGTTAGTACAATAGAGTATTGTGTGACAAGGGATGAAATGAGACGATTTCAGACCAGGGTGAAGGCTGACATCACCCGCAGTGAAATCATGTTTTCATGATACCAGCATTTAAATTTAAAGTTTCAAAAGCTACAGGCAGTCGAAAGAAGCGAATTTCAGTCCAATGCCGCGAATTAATTTTAGCGAACGTGTAAATTGTAAATGCAGTCAGTGGCAAAAACAAACTTTAGTCCCGAGGGAACAAACAAAATGTTTCTGCCTGCTGACTGGCTTTAAAAATTTAAACTCTGATACTTGTAATTTTTTTAATAGTCATTTCAGAGCAGTAATTTTATTTACGTACATGACGGTTCTGACTGTGATTAAGTTTTATAAAAATTAGTGTCAATAATAAATAGTATTTATAGTTTCTGATTAATTATAAATTCCAAATGACAATTTAATAGTTGATGACTTTAAGTTCCAATGCAGGTAATCATGAAAAATCTAGTGTGTAACTCAAGATGAAAGGATTTCAGACTGCGGGTGGTGTCAGACAACTTCATCCTGGTCTGTAATCGTTTCGTTTCATCCCTTGTCATACAATATATTATTTATTACGTGCCGCACACTATATATTTTCATACAATCTTTGATACTGGGAGTTTTAATGTCTGGAGTCAGTCAAAATTAGTTAATTTTTTACCTATGGCTCAGCAAGAAATGCTGGAAATTCTGTACTCTGACAAAAATGAAATCAAATTAAAAATTAAATTAGCGGGCAGACTAATGAGTTTCTGCCCGCTAAATTGCATTTGTCTGAAATTGGTTTGTTTTGACTGACAAAATAGGCATTGAAACTCGCAGTTTTAATGCAGATGTTATCCTTCATGAAAAAAAAAATGATTTACTCCATGTTAAGTGTATATCTATATATTAGTCGATTCAAATTGTTTTAAATCATTTCAAATTGTTTTGAATTATTTCAAATAATTTTTCTTAATCAGGAATGAAATAGTAAGTAGTAACAAAATAGGCACGAGAATGAATAATTTAAAAATATAAAATTAAAATAAATTAAAACCTGCAATGGTTGATAATCAAGAAGTAAAAGAATAGTACACCGAACATTCTTATCACCGGGTCTTTTAACTTGAAACCCATCAGTTTCTTGAGTTGTGAGTGTACGGTGCCATTCTACCAAATGATTATCTGGTCCGTACAAATCCTTGTCTAGTTCAATGACCAAACTTTTGAAGAACGATGAAAATTTTCGTTTCACCTGAACATAAAAAAAAAAGTAATTCATCAGTAAATTATAAATTTCACGTTACGATAAATTTTTAATTTAAAAAGCAAACCTTATTGGGATCATTTTTAGTGTCGTCCAATAACCGGCCTTCTACCCGAAGTTCCCAAGATGCGACAGAGCCTTCTTCACCCTCGCCAGCCTCTTTGGCTGGATAAAATGTATTCGAAATAAATATTCTCAATTTACGTTTCTGTTTCATCGGACGTTTAAGCGCCTCTTGAATATCCAACCGTTTTCTCATAATTGTCGCATCTAATTTACGTTCAAAAGCAAGCAAATCCATGTACGCTTGTGACTCTGGTACTAGATCACGTACTTTTTGTGGTAATATTTTGTCGGCCAATTTCTTCTTCTTCTTTGATGTGGAATGTGAAAAATCACTGTTCCAAAAATACCTAGATGAGTTTATGTAGAAATAATATTTTGAAAAATCAAAAGAAATTTTGAAACTTGTTTTGTATGTGGAGTTTCCTCAGGGTATTATATTTATGTTTGAGTTGCCAAAAATAATAATAACCATAAATAAATAAATAAATATAAAATAATAATAATGAAATAGTTAATAAAAATAATTAATAGTTAAAATAATAATAATAAAAATAATAATAATAAATAATAAAATAATTATTTACGGTTTCTGTTGTGATATTGGAATACGCTGGTCTGTCCTTTTACCACCCGGTGGAGCTGCCATTGATCCTTGTCTCATATTGGAGTATGACTGATTAGGTCTCATTATTCCACCAGGTCCAGGAACACCAGTACCCATTTGTGGGGGTGGAGTAAACCCAGTTCTCTGTTGCATCTAAAATAATTAATCAAATTTACTCCATTCTGATTATTTAAATAAGAGATGAACCTGAAGTTAGTATGAAAGAATGTAGCAGACATCAGACAAATTTAAAATTATAAATAAATAGAGTAAATAATTGATAAAATAAAATTTTTTAAAAATGCGCATTTAAAAAATTAAAAAATTAATAAGTGTATTTTTTGTAAATATTTTTTTTTTAATTATTTACTCTCTTTACTTATAATTTTAAATTTGTCTGATGTCTGCTACATTCATATTCATAAGTTAGTAGACAATTGATAATTTTCGGATTTATTTTTCAACAAATCAGTTACAGAAAAAAAAAAAAGAAAAATATGCACATGTAGAAAATTAAAAAAGGTATAGGTGCAATTTTGGAAATATTTTTTTTTTTTTTAATTTGACGTTTTTAAAAAAACCAAAAAATTATTAGACGTCAGCTCATTTCAGTTTCTTACTTAATAGTATTTTGTGTGAAAGGAATGAAACAAAAGGATTGCAGACCAGGGTAAAGTTGACTGACATCATCCGCAGTCTGAAATCGTGTTTCATCCAGAGCTACACAATTTTTCATGATTACCTGCATTGGAACTTAAAGTTTCAGTGTCTGAAATTACTATTAAAAAAATGACAAGTATCAGAGTTTAAATTTTTAAAGCCTTCAGTCAGTCAGCAGAAACATTTGCTGATATTAATTCGCGGCATTGGACTGAAATTCGCTTCTTTCGACTGGCTGTAGACACTGAAACTTAGTTTCGATGCTGGTATCATGGAAATATTTTATTAACCAAGTGATTTACCGGAAAATTTGGTCCAGGATATTGACGTAAATTCGGTGGTACAGCTGGTGGTGGATACCTTTGAGATGGTGGCCCATTATTACTGGCATTTGGTCCTGGAAATCTTTGCGCCATTTTTAAACTAAAATACAAGCACACAATCGATTAAAATTAATAATTAATCATCAGTAATTAATTTTTATCAATACACGTCAAATAACTTTAAAAAATTAAAAAATTTAACTGATTATCACTCCAACTATAGAATATAAAATTTTTTAAAATTAATATTCAGTTTAATAATAAATTATCATGACATTAAATTTTAATCTTGCAGATAATAATTAATATTTAATAATTAACACTTATATGGTAATTTATTATTCAGAATTATTAATATTTCATTCAAGAAATGTATGATTATCATTATTTTTTTTATATATCACATATTAATTTACATATTTTATTACTTTGCAATTAAAAGAATAAAAGCGGTAAGTAAAACTGATAAAAATATTTACCGGGCAACGCCAAAAAATTAATTACAGAGTACTTGAGTTACTTTAATTGAACAAATCCAAATGGTAACTGGTAAAATCAAACGATATTCGGTATTTCTATTTTTTAACGGAGCAGAAGCATCTTTTCTACATAAATTTACGTTTTCAATACCAAGACTAAGGCTAATTTACAACTCAGCAAATAAAAACTCATGATCCTGAAGTTAGTTGACAATTGAAAATTTTTTGGAACAAATTAATTACAGAAAAAAAAACTGAAAATAAGCAGATGTAGAAAATTTTAAAAACTGCAGGTGCAATTTTTTAAAATATTTTATTTTTATAATTTATCGTTTTTAAAAAAATACAAAAATTATCAGATGTCGGCTAACTTCAGTATTACAAAAAACTCACATTTTTAAAAATAAATTCTATAAATTTGAATAATTTCTTCTTGAATATTTTAAATTTACCGCGAACTTATTTAAAAAATTGATATTTAATCTTTAATTAATCAGTTATAAAATTTAATTAATAATTTAAATTCAAAATTGTAAATTCCCCTTAAAATTTTATCTCCACGTCCTATAGTACGGACCCGAATGACACCAAAACTACTAGAGTCGCCAGCAATTTTTGTATGTTTATAAAAAAAAAAAACAACGAACAAACAATAAATTTTATTAAACAATCAAAAAAAAACGACGAATAAAAAATTTGTTTATAAAAAATTATTCAAATTTTACTTGTCGCCGCCAATTTATGACAGCCGGCAACAAAGTCTGCGTATAATTTAAATGAGTGTGAATTTAGCTGTCAATTTTAAATTTTAAAAATTTTTGAATTTCTAAATAAAATTCAAGTAAAATAAAAATTCATAAACTCGTATTTTGATAATTTAAAAACTAGCGCGCGAATTTTTTTAAATTTAATTATTTAAAATTTATAAATTGTTTTATGTCTGCTACATTCACACTCATAATTTTATAGTATAGTTTAGACATCGGAAATTTCTTCGGCATTTTTCTGCTCTCTCATATATTTATATATTACTGATATATTACCTCATAACCTCAAAGGTCCACAGAAATAGAGAAAATATTTTTTGTTACCACGTGTTGTCAGTCAGTTGCTAAATGAAGGTGATTAAATATTTGAAATAAAAGTTGAATAAAAAAAATAAATAATGGGGAAGAAAACAAAAGTTGGAAAACAGCGGAAGGATAAATATTATCATTTAGCCAAAGAAACAGGTAATTATTAATTATTTAATGTAATTAAAAAAATATTAAATAAACATGTGGTTGTAAAACTGATAACTCATACATATAATCAAAGGTTTCAGATCCCGTGCGGCTTTTAAGTTGATTCAGTTGAATAGAAAATTTGAATTTTTACAAAAATCTCGAGTATGCATCGATCTCTGTGCTGCACCTGGAGGATGGATGCAAGTCGCCAGGCAAAATATGCCGGTTTCCTCAATTGTTATTGGTGTCGATTTGTTTCCAATAAGACCAATTCCTGGGTGTATAAATTTAGTCGAAGACATTACGACTGATAAATGCAGAGTTGCTATTTCAAAAGAAATAAAAACGTGGAAAGCTGATATTGTTTTGAATGACGGAGCTCCGAATGTTGGTAAAAATTGGCTTCATGATGCGTATCAACAAGTAACTCTAACTTTGTCGGCTGTTAAATTAGCAACTCAATTTTTAAGAGCTGGTGGATGGTTTGTAACTAAAATATTCAGATCGAAAGATTACAATGCGCTTCTTTGGATTTTAACACAGCTGTTTAAAAAGGTATATAATTATTTATTATTTTATAATTATTTAAGTAAAAGATCCTAAGTCCGATCAGTAGCATCAGTCGCTCACTAAATAATTAATGCGTTTTTATAATTTTTATATAAAAAATTTCAAGTAAAAAAATTATTGATAAATAATTATTTGTAAATGTATCAAAGTATCAGAGTATTTTATAATTTGATAAAAATTTAAGTTAAATGACTATTTGGAAAATCGTTTAGAGTCGGGAATTTTTTACTTTAACGTTTGCTCGTTAGATTAAATTTAAGTTACGTGAATTCTTTAATAATTGTTATAAATATATGTTATTTAATACATATTTTAAATTTGTGAAAATGGAATCAAGTAGTAGATTTTATAAATTATTTTCCAAATCAATAAACTTATGATAATTATTAATTAAAGTAAATGACCTAGTACCTGATCACTCATGTATTTGTATATCTATATTTAGTAAAATTTGGTAGATAGATATATAAATACATGAGTGATCGAATACTAGTTCCCTGATCCGGTACTAGGTCTTTTACCTTACCAGCATTATTTTAAAAATTTAAATTTTATAAAAAAATTTAAAACTACAAAAAATAGAGACTAAAAAAAATTTTTTCATTACAAAACAATCTGAAGGTTTTACAAAAAATAATTCAAAATTTTTTTAATTTTTATTATTGAAAATAAAGGAAATTTTTTTTTGTTAATAAAATTTTTGATATAAAATAATATTTAAACTTCAGAAATTATTTTATTTATTTTATATTTAAATTATTTGTAATTTTTTAAATAAATTTTTTGTGACAAGTTTGAAAAACTACTAAATTTAAAAACTGAGTTACCGCGCGTTTTTAAATTCATAATTTTTTTTTTATTCCTGACTAATAATCAGGAGCTTGGAAAAATTTAACGAACTAATTAATTTTATTGATACACCCCATTATTTATTTTAAAAAAATGCATACTCTTATTATTAACTGCATTTTAATTATCGTTTAGGTTCACGCAACAAAACCTCAAGCTTCTAGAAATGAATCAGCTGAAATATTCGTCGTGTGTCAACATTACATAGCGCCTGATAAATTAGACCCGAAATTTTTCGACCCACACTACGTTTTTTCTGACTTGGACATTTCTTCAAATAAATTGTGTATTCTTCACCCAGAGAGAAGAAAGAAAGCTAAACCTGAAGGTTATCCAGAAAACGATTACACTTTACATCACCAATTACCTGCTTCTCAGTACATCGCTCACGAGACCGGCATTGAAGTGTTAGAAAATATCGCCGAAATAGTAATAGACGACCCAAAAATAGCTGAGCATCCGAAAACAACGAGAGAAATTTTAGAATGTTGTAAAGACATCAAAGTATTAAATCGTAGAGATATTAAATTATTGTTATCTTGGTGGAAAGAATTGCGCAAAGAATTTCACGGTGAGAGTAAAGAAGCTGATGATGACAAAAAAACTGAAGACAAAAATATTGAAGCTGAAGAAAATAAAAAAGATGGTGCCGATGATGATGGAAGTGATGAAGACAAAGAACAGATGAAAATAGACGCAGAAATTGCAGAATTAAAAGCCGAAGAATCGCGGGAATTGAAGAAAAAAAAGAAGAAAGCCCAGAAAGAGCGACAGAAATTAAATGAGAGGTTGAATTTAAAAATGATCCACAAAGGCGACGAAGGACCTAAACTAGAATGCGAAGACATGTTCACTCTTACGCAAATTACTTCGCATCAGTTGTTAGATCAAATCACTGATCAGTTACCAGACATTACTGCTACCAGTGACGTTGAATCAGACGATGAAAAGAAATTACCGAAAAAACTCAAGTACGAAAAAGATGAGGGGAAATTGGATAGTAAAAGTTTGTATTATACAAATGATGAAAATATGTCTGAGTCAGATAATGATGATGATTCTGATGGTAATGAGTCTGGTTTGGATTTAAGTGACAGCGAAGATGACAAATCTGTAAACAGTGAAGACGATAAATCTGTAGAAAATAAAGAAGATATAGAAGAAGATATCGAGCCGAACAATCCATTGATTACAGACCTAGATCACAGGGACAAAAGTTCGAAAAAAATAAACAAAGCTAAAATATGGTTTGAAAAAGATGTATTTAAAAATTTAGAAAATGACAGTGATGAAGAATATGAATTAAATAATATGATGGAAGTATATTCTAAAAAAAAAAATTCTGGTGGTGAAGATAAAATAAAAAATAAAGATAAGGGTAAGAAAATAAATAAAACAGATGATTCAGAGTCAGACTCAGATTATGACGTTGAAGAAAAATTTAGAGAATCAAATAAAAAGAATAAAAATAAAACTGAAATGGAAGCGAAAGAAAAAGGTGTGAAGGAGAGTAAGAAGCGAAAGTTAAATGCTGGAGATTTAGCACTTGGCACTTTGTTAGCTACGAGTAAAAAAGCTCGCAGAGATATAACGGATGCAGCGTGGAATAGGTATGCGTTCAATGATGATCATTTGCCTGATTGGTTCGTCAAAGATGAAGAAAGACACATGAGAAAAGAAGCGCCTGTTCCTAAGGAACTTGTAGACGACTACAAGAAGCAGCTGGTTGACATCAATGCGCGTCCGATAAAAAAAGTTATGGAGGCGAAAGCCAGAAAGAAGAAACGCGCGTTGCGTAAATTGGAAAAAGCGAAGAAGAAAACTGAGGCTTTGATTGACAGCAACGATCTCACTGATCGCGAAAAAGCTGATCAAATAAAATCGTGAGTATTTTTTTAAATTTAATCTCAGAAATTTTGTGCAGTGTAAGATAAAATGGTATTATATTATTTTTTTAAATTTTAGGTTGTATAAGAAAGCATTGAAGCCGCCGAAGAAAGAAGTGACGTATGTGGTAGCGAAGAAACATACGGCTCAGAAAAGAGCCGCGAGACCGACTGGTCTTAAAGGACATTACAAACTCGTCGATTCGAGAATGAAGAAAGACTTGCGGGCACAAAAAGCTAAAGAAAAAACAAAGGGTCGTGGTAAGAAGGGCCGTAAAGGTGTACCACACAGTAAGCCTAAAGCGAAATCTACGAAAGGTAAAAAATCTAAATCTAAATAAAATAATTGTGAGAACAAACAAATGTGTTCTTAATTTTGTTTAATATTTTATAAGCTCTCAATGTATATAGTAATAACATTAAAGAGTTTTATTTGTAATTTTAATTATTATTATTTTATTATTATATTATAATTTAATAGGCTCCCTGTAAAAAACCTTTAGATATTAACAGACATTTTTTATAAAATTAATGTTGAAAAAAAATTTTTTTTAATCTGGAAAATAATCTGGAAGTTGACTCTGGGCCAGTCTCCAAATTTTCCGCTGTTTCGAGCTTCTTTGCCATTGATATTTTTTGAACTCCCGATCCCTTGATCCCTTCAAAAGTTATAATATTTACATACACGCGTATGTAAGAACGCACATAAAGTCGAACATCATACGGAAAATAGTCAGAATAATTTCTTAGGACCTCAAAACATCGAGATCAGTCCAAAAGTTGGTTTCCGAAGATCAGATCAAAACCAATGACCCCTTGTTTTTTTTTTAATTTTAAATTTTCAGCGGGAAGTTTAAAAAATCTTAATTATTATCTTTTTCCATAAACATTTGAAGTATAACTGGCAAACTGCGTGACTTAAGAGCGTCTTTAAGTTTCTCATTAGCAACTTTACTTGTTATTCTGTAATGTAATTATAGAAATTTAATTAAACAGCAATTCCCTACAAAAAAAAATATTTATACCTTTGAAAACCTTTTGCGCGATTCCAATCAACGTATAAATCAGTAATTACCCCTTGTATTATTTGTAAAATAGTAGGATTTTTAGACAACTCCGTTCTTATCTTATCTTCTTCTTTCAATAATTCTTGATAATATTTACTAAGGTTTTCTGTAGGATCAATTTTTAATTCCCACTCTTGTAATGCATCGATTATTTTTAGTTTCTCTATAGAATCATGTGCTGAGTTTAATTTTGGTAGAATTAAATCCAACATTCTTGATATTGTGCCATCTTCGATATCTGTATTGAAGACAAAAAAATAATAAAATAATTATTATTTACCATATACTTAAAAATTTCAAATTTACGAATTATTTCACGTATATCTTCAATGAATATTTAAATAATTTCCAAATAATGCTTTAGTATAAAGAAGACTTACTAAAAATAACATCAAGTTTTATTTTTCGTTTTGTTGCTTCTTTAGTCAATAAATCACGAAGAATTAAAATAGTTGATATATTTTCAGCTAAAAAAGTCGCAACCCCTTTTCTAGAATTTAAAAAAAAATTTATGTAGGCCAGAGAAAATTTAACCATGAAAATTACTTGCATAATTAAAATCGACAAAAATAATAAGAGTGGATATAATATTTACTTATATTTGCATATAAGAATTGATCCAGTCAATGATGAGACATAATTTAAAATTACTTCATTATCCTGTAAAGTTGGTCTCTCTGGAATATCGGGAAGCGCAAACGAAAGCCATGCATGGATCTTAAAAAAAAAAAAAAACATTTTAATAAGTAAATAAATTATATTTAAATTTTATGATTAATATATAATTACTTCAGCAACAGTGAAATTCCCTACAAGTCTTAATTCATTATAAAGATCTCCAGACAATTCAGCGCCTTCTCCTTCATGCAACCTCGCATGCAATGATAATGCATGGATTGGTATTTTTATTTTTCTACAACATTTTGGTTGAATCTATTTAATAAAATAAAAAAATAATTTAATTAAATTATGATTAGCATTAATTTTTTTAGTGTAACGTTAACTGATCCCAGTAATCTTATCTTACAACAAGCGATCCCTAAATATATATTAATATATAGTAACAAAATATTAAGTACAAATTAAATGATGTCATGATTTGTGGGATCAGTTGACGTTAAAATTTTTTTGTTTAATTTACTTGAGTTGTAACATAAATTTGAAGTGTTCCTGGTTGACCTTCGATTGCTCTAATTCTCGTTTCCAATTGACTAGTATTAACTTGACACCGATAAGTAGCAAGGACGAAATTTCCTTCGTAAGGATTGCATGAAGAAAGACTAAGTACAGCGTTATTACTTTCATTTAACAACTCAACTGGAGTATCAGATTGAATTAAAACATTGTCTATTGGCGTATCAAGTTCTATTGTCAATAAATACGACGCACTTTCTCGGTCTTGTATCATTCTATAATAAATAGTTATTTTTTTTAATTTTCCACTAATTTATTATTCAGTGTTTTCAAATTCCTTTAACTTCCCGCTAATAAAATTTGAATTTTCAAAATGATCCTGAAGTCAATATCCAATTAAAAATTTTCGAATTTTTTTTTATCAATAAATTATTAAAAAAAAAAATAAATAAAAATATGCACATGTAGAAAATTTAAAAAACTACAAGTGCAATTTTCTAAAAATTTTTTTTTTTAATAATTCATTGGTTTGAAAAAATTCAAAAAATTATTCGACGTCGGGTAATTTCAGTATCATAATTTCAAGAGGTTTTCAATTTTCAAAAATTTTAATTTTCAAGAGGATGTACGAGTGTATGTGCCTTCGTACGTGCACGGCTGCCAAATTTCAAAACACAGTAACTGATATAAATAAATTTTTTTAAATATGTATTGAATCATATTTACAAGACTACTGGAACTAAAAATATTGAAAAATCGATTTTGAAAAATTTTTCCCTCACTGTTTTGAAATTAGACAGCCATAAATTTGTATGTAAATATAAAAATGATCTTTACTAATTATTTTAAATTTCTCGAATACGCGGAGATTAATACTAATCGTCACTTTTTTCGAGTTCGGGCTAGAAAATACTAGTGTATTTAAAAGTATCGTCGAGCTCAAGGAGTTCAAAAACAGCGGAAGTTCCGGGCTGACTCTTAGGGTCGTTTTTCAGATTTTTTTTTTACATTACCTGTAATTTACAGATAAAATTAATGGAGATAAAATATCAGTTGTATAAGTTTCAAATTCTTTATCTTCAATTAATTTAGCTTCAAGTTCTTGAATTTCAGCTTTCAAACGATTTAACGTTTCTTCATTAGAATCTGCTGCTAAAGATCCTGGCGGTCTTGTTGTTAATCCGAAAATTCTACCAGAATATGTCGTTACTAATATTTCTGTGTGTCCAATCATGCCTATAACACCTCCACCAATTGAATTAATACTTTCTCCAGCCATCTAATTCATTATTTATCAAATTATAATAATTAATAATAATTAATATTGTCACGAATGATAAGTAATTAAAAACAAACTTACATATTGGTACCTTAAAGATGGATTCATTTCATCGTCATGTGGAAAACTATAAACTTGAATAGTGCCATCTTGTCTGCCAATTAAAATATCAGGAGTATCATCAATTTCATAAGTATCCAAAGAAGTTATTTCTGAACCACTTGAAGTAATGAGCCATGTAATCCGAAATGTTTTGTCGGTTAAAATTTTTAAAAGTCCTATTTTTCCATCTTGTGTGCCAATTAATATTCGATCACTTGATTCTTTTCTATCTCCTCTATAAATATTTAAAATATTAAGCCATTAATTAACAGAGAAAATTTGGCTTAGGAAATTTACGAATTTTTTATTATGCTGTCGAAAATAATAATTATAGTGCAGCATAATAATTTTTTGACGACTCAATTTCCTGTTTCGTTTGGTCGACAGCATGATAAAAATTCGCGCATTTTTGTCTGCATTTTTCTCCGTGTTGATATATGACTTTTTTAAAAGTAAAAATATTAAATTCCGAAATCAATGCAAGTAAATTTTGAAATGATATTAAAAGTATACAATTCGAAATTTTTTTTTTAAAATAAATTATATAACTTGAAGAAAATAATATCATTTAAATTCAAGCTTTCTTTAAAAATATTACCTACATAACGCAAGGACTGTTGGGACACTTGGAAGTCTTAAGACCGTCGGTTTTTTTGTTCCAGATAATACTCTAATCTATTAATAAAAATATTAACAATAAATATATTAATTTTTAAACTGCCGTGATTCGAAATTTAAATCGTAGTTTGATCTACTAGACGTTAAAAATGTAAATTCAACCTTTCAAGACCTAAATAGCCGTAGAAACGTATTTTAGACGTACTTGACGTACGAAAACATAAATAAGACTTTTGTAATCGTATATAGGGGGTGGGGGGGGGGGGGGCAAAATCGGTCCCTTAAGAAAAAAAATAAAAAATCCTCAGTTTTTTCTACTTGTTTTACTTTTTTTTACTCCCTTGCCAAGTATTTGACCTTAATTTGTTCTGTCCATTAAAAATAAAAAATTAAAAAATGTGGGGCAAAATGGTCTAGTACGATCAATCTACGATTTAAATTTCGACTCGGGTGCACTGTAAAAAATCACTCTGAATCGAAGTTAATTCGGATTTAATTAAAATCCATAATCACTTCGAATTCACTCCCAATTTTTTACAGTGCAGGTATGTAGTAAATAAAAAAAATAAAATAATTATAATTATGATCTTACTGCACGATCACTACAAGCGAGAATCGCTAACACAGAAGAGCTATCAATTGTAATTAATATAACATCATTTATCACTTCTCCTACTAAATAAGAATCAGCATCCTTACAATTTTGATATCTATGATAAAGATCTCGTGAGCATGCAGCCAAATCAGACCCTAAAACATACCTAATTATCACAATAATTAATTTTTAATTGTAAAATATGAATGTATGTCTTATAAAAAACATAAATTACATAGAAGTTATCGAATCTACGAGACTTGTATCGAATTCTAAAAACATTTTTCCTTTTCTTGTAAATCCTTTTACAGAGTTTCCATAAGCAATAAATATTTTATCTCTTGGAGTCTCAGCAGTACCACCCAGAGCAACTTTTTCGATTTTTGCTCCCGGCAAAGATTTAAAAATTAATTGCAACTCTCCTTTCTTTATTCCTGGACATGAAATATAAATATATAGAAATAAAATGTATTTGAATTTTGATAACATAAAATAAATAAATAATTACCGTAAATATAAAGAATGCCGTCATTGTCACCGACAACGAACTTCTGAGTTGATTTTGAATCCGTAGAAGGCAAAATTTTAGTTGTTCCGCGGGAAGTTACGCCAATCGTAACATAATCGACTCGTGAAAGGACTAAAGACATTTTTAAATAAATTTCAGTGTTTGTTAAAAAAAATAATTATGCCGCGACGATGTTGTGTTTGAAAATAAATCATTGTTGTGATTACAGTACATATTTCTGATCGATTTCACCATAGCAACCAGTTTTAAAACTTTATCGCGTAGCCGAATTAATACGGAAATTTCCGATGGACTTTAGTTATTATTAAAGACGAAAATTAAACATTTTAACGAGTATCTTTACTTATTTAGATTTAATTCTAACAATAATTATAATTTTAAAAAATGTTGGAACATCCAAAAGTGCACACCTCAATCGCTCATTTATTTTCAATTATTACTTTTATTAGATTTATATTTTATATTATTAATTTATCTGTTTTTTATCATGAATTTTTTTTCAACTTTTCAATTATTAATTTGATTTTTTTATTCCTTTATTATTAATTATTATTTATTTCTATTCATTATTACTTATTTCCAGTTTAATTTTTTTTAAATATCCCGCCTTTTTGTCTAGATGTAGTTTTTTTACGAGTGTGAATGTAGCAGACATCAGACAAATTTAAAATTATAAATGAATAAAGTAAGTAATTGATAAAATGAAATTTAAAAAAAATGCGCATTTAAAAAATTTAAAAATCAATAAGTGCATTTTTTATAAGAGTGCATTCCGAAATGTGCTGCGAGTAGCTGTAACGTTTTTTTTTTTTTTTTAAATATTTTACTATTTCTATCATATTCTACCGCCATTTTATTTTGATTTACGATTTTTAATTTTTCTCCTATTTCTAATAATTTATTTTTCAAATATTCAAATTTACCGCGCAAGTAATAAGAATAATTAATAAATTATTGATGAAAATAAAAAATTTCGAGTATACTTTTTAGTCTAATTAATATAATTATTGACACAAATAAAATTAATAAATTTCAATTTTGAAATTTCGCGCCGTTGGCGCCACTGCGCGTCACTGTATTCAACGTTCATTTTGCTAAAGTGGGGGAGTCGATGAATCGCAAAATCGATTGCTTACTATCAACTGACGGTTCGATAGCGGCAGTCAGTATCGCGAAAATGGCAGTAGTAGTCGAGATCCTTTGTTACATTTGAATTGTAACGCCATTGCAGTGGCGTCGTGTAATTATCCATCAAATTTGTTGCTTATAGTTATTGTTTAATTAAATGGTGCAGTGTTTGTAAAATTTAAATTGTGCAAAGTGTCTGTGGTGTCGTTCAGTGTTCAGTGTTAGTGTAAAGTTTTGCTGATGGCTGATGCTGATACTTTCCAAGTTCCTGAGCAAAATCATCTGGCATCGTCTGGTGGGAAATAGCAGTCAAGTGACGTTTTTTAGCTGCAATACACTTGGAGCAATTTAATTCAAATCTCCAAGTGTATTAGGAAACCCTTCTGCATATTATTTCCCCACCAAGGTTTGTTCAAACACTTAAGTGTTTTTTTTTAATATTTAAAATTTTTTTCTAATATCTTTTGCCACCATTTTATTTTGACATAAAATTTCTAATTTTTCTCCAATTTCTAATAATTTATTTTTCAAATATTTAAATTTACTGCGCAAGTAGTAAGGAAAATTAACAAATTATTAATAACAAATAAAAAATTTCGAGCATACTTTTTAGTCTAATTAATATAATTATTGACACAAATAAATTTTAATAAAATTATTCAATTTCAATTTTGAAATTTCGCGCCAAGATGGCGCAACTGCGCGTCACTGTGTTCGACGTTCAAATTTTTGTTAAAATGTTGGCGGTCGAACGATTGCAAAATCGATTGCTTTGTATCAACTGGCGGTCCAATAGCGGCAGTCAGTATCATCGACAATGGCAGTAGTAGTCCAGATCCTTCTTTACGTTTGAATTGAAACACAGAATTGCAGTTAAATCGTGTAAAATTGTGCAGTGATTGGAAAATTTATCTTTTATTTATTTAAATTGTGCAAAGTGTCCATGGTGTAGTTAAGTGTTGAGTGTTCAGTGTTAGTGTAAAGTGTTGCGAATTGCTGATGCTGATATCTTCCTAGTTCCTGAACAAAATCATCTGGCATCGTCTGGTGGGAAATAGCAGTCAAGTGAAGTTTTTTTAGCCGCAATACACTTGGAGAAATTTAATTCAAATCTCCAAGTGTATTAGGACACCCTTCTGCATATTATTTCCCTACCAAGGTTTGTTCAAACACTTACGTGTTTTTTTTTTAATTTTTTAAATATTTTTCTATCATATTCTGCCGCCATTTTACTTTGATTTACGATTTTTAATTTTTCTCTTATTAATAATAATTTATTTTTAAAATATTTAAATTTACCGCGCAAGTAATAATTAGTAAAATACAGTTAAAGTTTTAGTAGATGGACTTTATATATTTTTCCCACAAAGTATTATCTAATTTACATACAATTATCTTCTTAATAATGATAAAAAAATTTCATTTACTGTTATTAACAATTATCAAGTTGACAACAAGTTAATTATTTACGAACTATTGCTATCGCAAATAAAATTAAATGCTATTATATATAAACTATAATAATTTTGGTTTGTCGACATATTGTCGGCCATGATGAATTATTGTTGCAAATGTACCAGCAACCATTGCACCCCAAAAGAGCATATAAAGTAGTACTTCAGTTGAATATTTTGACGGAAGTATAACATGGGCGATTAACATTGAAGATGCAACCAAAAGTACTAAGGGGAATGTTGCATATCTCCAGTTACGTTCGTAATCTAGCGGGCATTTTAATTGCATACATTCGCCATCTTGTACAACGTATCGACCCAAAAATAAATTTAATGCGTCCTGTAATAAAATTATCATAAATAATACATGTATATTTTTTAGACCGTCAGGGAAAAGGAAAAATGTTTTTTTTTAGATTAAATATAACTCAGAAAACACTTCAATAAACAAAAAAAATAATCGTAAAATTTCAGCTCAATATTTGAAATTTTAGAGAAAAAATCGAATTTCCGGACGAAAAACAATTTTTTTTGTTTTCATTTATTAATTGCCCGGAATTTTTTTTTTTATTGTGAAACTGAAGCTCTCATAGAAAATTTAATTGTCTACTGATAGTCCTCAAGTTTATTCTTATGCTGATTAAAAAAAAAGTTACAAAGCTGCAAAGTGAAGAAACATAGAATTCTTGGGAAAAAAAATTTATTTTTGTTTTTGCGAAATTTAATCGTAATTGAAATTTGGAAGACAAGTTAATTGTATACAGACTCTATAAGTCCACAATTTTCGAATTTTAGTAACGAAAATAAAAAAAAAATAAAAATTTTTTCTTTTTTCAAGAATTCTAGTTTTTGGTTAACTTTAGAGCTTTAACTTTTTTTCTATCAACTTTGAGCAAATGACACTGAGGACTTTTTTTTTGTAGAGAATTTAATTTCCTACAAGATCATAAAACCTAAAATCCAGAAAAAAAATTTTCACATAATTATTTACAAAATGTAAAACAAAATTTTTTCCTATGAATTTTAAATAAGAACCCCCCCCCCCCCTCTGTGTATTACCCCAATTTTTGCGATATTAAGCTGAAATTTTAGGAGGATTTTTGTTGCTTGATATATTGAATCTAAGAAAAGAAAATTTTTTTTTCTGACGCGGTCTATATTTTTATAATACAACAGAATATAAAATTTATTTAAATATTTTACCTGACGGAAACCATCAGCGAAATTATTTTTGTAATATCTTGTTAAACTGTTTATACCATCTCTCAACGCTCCCATTCGAGTTCGTTTTCCGGTACGGGTAAAATCTGTTTTTAATGCACCAGTACCAGAATATTGAATACTTATAACATCAGCATTATCAGCCCAAACCTTCAAAATAAAATTATAAAATTTAAAATAAAGTAAAAATTTTAATTAATTCGTGTTTGTCGCTTACTTCTTTAAATAATTTTTCAAAGGACGGATGTTCTTCAATCCTTCTGAGAATACCAAGTTTATTTAGAGCATCTACAAGTGCTCGTTTAGCTAACATACTTTGTACAACATTTGTACGGTCTAAACAATCGATACAATTTGTACGAAAGACTCCTTCTTGTACAGAAAGTAATGACCCGTCTCTTGATAACAAAAAATATCCCATTTGTTCTTGATCATGAGATAATCTATCCATTAAAATATTTAAACGGTCCCACCGCATGTGTCTGCATTCAGCGTGAAAATCGAATGCTTCATATCGTACATTTTGGTTGCCAATTCTTGATACAACTGAACGAAATTCTTTTTCCAAAACATTTTCCGCTCCACGATGATCAATCTATTAAAAAAAAAATTACAGGAACATGATTTTAAAAAATACATCTTTTAGATTATGCACACAGAAAAAAAAACAATTTCTTGGCTCAAGAAAATTTTTTTCAATCCAAGAAATCCATTTTTTCTGTGCAAAAAAAAAATTGCATAGCAATTAAGTACCAAGTTAACTAATATTTGTTTGCCATAGTGAAATATTTGTGCATCTAAATGTCTAGAAGAAGCGATCTGATGATTTTCATGATTAGATAATTGCGGTTTAGGTTTATATTTAAGATTCGGCTCTTGTTGCCAAAATAATGGTATTGATCCTCTTATTTGAACAAAAGAACTACGATCTCCATTAACTTCAATTAATTGTTCAGTTTCAACGTAATTTGAAACATTACCATTAGTGTCTATTCCACGGGAAAATAATCTTGTTCCCGCACGATGAACGCTACGTCGTGATACTATTCCCCAATTGAATGGAATGCCGTTTATAACAACAGTATTCAAAGAAATAACTGTTATTAATATTTAAAATTAAAGAATTCATAGTAATTTAATTAATTATCTACTTTTAAATTATACGTCATTGGGCTCTCCCTCATTTTATCTCAGAAATTACGTCTCGGACAAAAAAATTTCAGCAAAAACATCTCATATTTTTACATTGAGATATCAATGACTAAGGTATTTCACCTGATATATTTTGACTGAGATGTTTTTAGCTGAGATGTAAAGAGGGGTCATTACGTCATTGCATTTAATGCCTTGTAAAAGGATACATCCATGAATAATTGGTAAACAAAACTTTGAATGCTCTGATCTAGATGATAACTCTTGTAGTAAATATGCATTCCATATGAAACGAGAATCAGCTCTATCATGTAGTGGCATCTGTTTATAAAATATATTGATAATTGAAATTATGAATATTATTCAAGGTTTTAAAATATGGAAATTTTTAGTATAAAAATCTTTCGATTCCCGCAAGAACCATTCAAATCGGTTAATTAATTCAAAAGTTATTAGAGGTTTACACACACACACATGCAAATACATACATACATACACGTATACATACAGACGCTCGAATATCATTTTAAAAATGGTCAGAATAGCTTTTTAGGACCTCAAAACGGCGACATCTGATGAAAACTCGATTTTCGAAAATCGGGTTGAAATCAATCTTCCCGATTTTTTCGAAAATTTTCAATTTTCATAGCGGGAGGTTTAAAAAATCTATAAAACAAATATATAAACCTGAAGAAATTCTGGCGTCGTATTATGTAATCTTTGCATTGTATGACTAATATCATAAGTGTAACTAAAGTAGAAATATGGAGTGTTTAAAACAGATTTAATCATTTCTAAATAAGTCGTATTATTTTCAATCTGCTTATCAGTCAAATGCAAATCTGATTTTGAATACGGGATTATATCTGTGGCATTTATTTGGAATATCTGTTGCCCTGCTATAGTTCCAATTCTTTTGGCATCAGTGATTATTATTAAATATCGGGACGATAGTAATTTTATTGTTCCTACAATACCCCATATTTTTCGTCTACTAGCTGTCTGCGGTATTTGATTTGCTGTACCCACTGAAAATAAATAAATATTTCATTATTATCATAATTTAAAATCTTTCCCAAATCAATTTAATAAAATGATATATTCATAGGGAGGTGACAGAATTCAAAAATTATAATTTAATTTTCACTATTAATTTGACGTTTCATCCCCTTATTAACCATTTAATATTACAATCACATGGTACAAAAATAAAGGGACAAAACCTCAAATTTATGGTCAAAATTAAATTATAATTTTTGAATTACAAAGTTAGAAATTTTGTGTTAAATTAAATACAAATCGCCTGTTGCAAACGGTCTACACAAATTTTTGTGATAATTCAATTGCATTTGTGTTGATCTTGAACACAAATTTTATCTTAAATAATTGAACACAAAATCTGTTATCTTGACAGAAAATTTGGGTAAATTTAACAGACTTTTCGTGTTACAATTAACTAATAAATATAAGCACATGACCTAACCAACTCAAGTATACTGATCTACCCTTAGTACAACTTTTGTCAATTTAGCAAACAATTAGTTCGATTTTCGGTGATTTTTCTAAAAAACGGAGCTATGAATTATCCTCCCGTAAAATGAGAATAAAAAATCATTGAACCTGATGATAAAAATATTAAAGTTATCTATGATTATATTTAATTGTAAATCAATTATAATCCAAGTTTCCTTGCAGACAATGCTGCTAAAATGCTTTGCTTAGTTATAGTAATGAAGAAACGCGCGGAATTGTTTGGTTAAACAACACAAATTTTGTGTTAATTTTCGAATAACACAGAAATGTGTTACATTACAGATTTTCTAATCATTTAACATAAAAAATAAGTTAAAGTAAAATAACACAAACGGTGTGTGTTGAATTAACAGATTTCAGTGTTGAAAATCAACACAAAAAATTTAACCAAATAATTTTTTAACACAAATACAAAAAATTTCTAACTGCCCTGATTAAAAAAAAAAAAATTCGAAACGGTCTGCAATGTTAAATGTCCAGAAGAAAAGCGATTCAAAAATATTCAAAGTATTAAAAAGTTTTTTTTTCTAATCGTTTTAAATCGTTTCTTTTAATAAGGGTGTGTACTATCCACCTCCATATGAATTTATTATTTCATTATTATATCCATCATACATAAATATACTCATAGTAATATATTTATTTGAGTACCTTGAGTAAATATATGCTGATTCACTCGATCAATAATTAATAATACTTTTGCAGTGACAGCTTCGACATAAAATTTTTCATTGGTCGTATATCTGTAATTAATATAAAAAATTAAATATTTAATTACTAATTTAAATTACATATTTATATTATTTTTTAAGGAATTTTTAAAAAATTATTATTTTCAAATTAACTGTCAAATAAAATCAATAGCATTGGAGTAAAAATAAACAAATAGTCTAGTAAAAATACTTACAAAAATAAATCATCATAAACATCTGTATTTAAAGTCATGTTGGAATCAACTGTATTTTTTAAAATCAATCGCAAGTATATATTTTACTGCAATATAAAAAAAAATCCTCGTTCAAGCAGCATCAATCGAGGAACTTAAATGTCCATTAATATTTTTTTTTTTTTGTTTCAAGTCTGTAATTATTGTAAGAAAAATAATAATTAATAATTACGAGCTATGAGTATTAATATTTTACTATTTAAAAAAAAGTCATCGTGTCATATTTTTTTACACCACGATGACGTATAATCACATAACAGATATAGGTAAATACTAAATATATGCATGATATCTTACAGGTATATGTCAGTATATAATCCGGTAATTAGTCGGCAGTAATGTTATGTCCTCAGTGGGCCTCAGGTGCCTCCACCTGTTAGTTAATTAGTGAACATAAAAAACATAAATAGGCACGTATTCAAATTTCATTTGAAATTTATATATTAAGATCTTACAACACTTATTGCGTCTTATCAATATTTGGTCAATAATTTAAATAATAAATCGTCGTGGCACATACTTATTAAATTATATATTTAGATCAAATATATAATTATAGATCAATTATATATTTAAATCAAATCATGATATTGTATTCAGAGAAATATAAATACAATTTAAGTGGTCTTGGAACGTTTCCTGTCACCCGATACTTAAAACCTAAACAAAACACACGCATAAAAATCATGAATAGGCCCTTCGCTCAGGATGTTGATAAAGTGAAATTGTGTGGACAGAATGAAGACGAAGTTGATAATGAACGGCCGTCGACTTTGGAACTTAGAACTTTAATATCCCGAGTCAAAAAACAAATTTGGATTTAAGTCTCAAAGTTCTCAATGAAGTTTTTGAGGATCAATTTAGAATTTTTAGATTGACAACAGTATAGAAAGTTATCCTAGCTTAGTCCTCAGAATAGTAATCACGACCAATTTTACCACTTTGAGGACTAAACAGGAATAACATTATCTGGAATAGAGCCTCAAAATACTCAAAACACAAAGGAATAATTTTATCCACATTTGAACTTCAAAAGTCTCATTCGACGTATTCTCTACCCTCCCTTTTTTTATCTAAATTTTTTCAAATTCCGAAATATAACTTTTCATTCGTTGAGAATTTTGAGGTCTTATAATTTAAAATCGATAAATTATTCTTATTTAGACCTCATAGTTACCATTGAGGATTTTGAATACTAAAATAGTTACTTTTTGGGTGGAAAATAAAATATCTTTAGCTCACAGTATTCGACTCATCAATATATAAATAATAAATAAATATTTTACTTACTCCCCACAAGCATACTAAGATTAGTTAGTAAACTTTCGGATGGATTCCTCACTAGATGTGCCATTTTTTAGTAAATATGAGAGAAAATTTTATAAAAAATTTAACGTCGTTAGAACTTGTTAACACACTGATCAGGGTGGAGTCTTATATAGAAAAAAATATATACACAGGATTGCCAGAAAATTTTTGTCTCAGTCGCCCCATCGATGATCAAAAGTAAATTCAAAATTTAGTGTTTTTGTGTACAAAAATTCAATGGTTGAATATTTTGAATCAATTTTTGACACCATCGAGTGTAAATTCAACTAAAGTTGAATGTGATCTGATCTCAACAAGTTTTAAACCCGTATTATTGTTTCACAAAAGTATAATGTCTTAAATTAACACAAAAAATTTAGTGGACCATTTGGGATATGTGATTTGTGTTGAATTTAACCCAAATTTTTCAACCGTGTAGGAAAATTTTTTACAAATCGCCCAATCATTGTCAAGTTTAAAATAATTCTATTGGCTCACAATTTATTCTTTACTAACCAATGAGAAAGCTTTTTTCATTACTTAAATTATATTTGTATTGATAGAATACTGCGCCACCTCAGTAATAAAGATATCGAGTCATTGATAATTGAAAGTTAACCGAAAATCGTAAAGTTATTATTTTCCGATTGAATCTGATCAAAAAATTTCAATCGGATTTTATCGGAAAATGATAAGTACTTTTTTCCGATTAAATCCGATTGAAATTTAATCAGATACTTGGAACGCTCTCGAGCAATTCTGATTAAATGTTTGTTTCCGGTTAAATCTGATAGAAATTCGACTGAGTCAAACAGATTTAATTTGAGTTTTGAATCAGGACTCATGTCACCAAAAAAGTTCGACTTTATACGAAATTTAGACTGATGCCAGACATTATACAGTATTTAAACTTAATAAGATGTTTGCTTATATTAGATATTATTTTTTAAATATTACAGATTTAACTTATTGTTAAAGTTCTATCTGTAATATTGTTTGTTAAAATTAGCCAAGCTTTAAAGTTTCTAGCAAAAAATTAATTTATAAGTTTATATTTATCGGTTAATTTAAATTTTTAAGCACATGTGTCTAATAAACATTACATTTAAATATTTTTGACAATTGAACTAATTCATACATAAATACTCGGTAATTAGTTAACAATGACAATGCCATTCAAGGTTTGTTGATACACAAATATTTAAATGTATAATAGTTCAAGGTTTTTATTGTATTCATTTATTGTATATCATCATAATTAAATTAAAACATAAAAGTCATTTTTTAAATTAACATCCGGTTTTTCGATTTCCGTAATACTTTCATAACTAATTTCAAAATTTATACCATGAACGAATTTTGTACGCACTAAGGATACGCTCGACATCATTCCTGAATGTATATTTTTTCCTGTGGGTTTTTATAAATTTTTAGTTTATAAAAATTCATTAAAACGATTTATTAAAAGCCAATGATGAATTTTAAAAGTTTTGTTTATATTTTTATATTAATAGTTGTGTTATCAAGTGCTGATGGGTATGTAATCATTTTTAAAATTTTTAATTAAGAAATCCAATTAATAAAAATTGAATTATTGTTTTTTTATTTAATACTGAATATATGTTTCAATAGAATATTTTATTGTTTTAATCAAAAACGTTCGATAAATTTCAATAAATTCTAAATCCAGTTATTAATCAAGGATATGATTTACTATTTTTTATAATTTTGGCATAATTACTATTTTTATTTCTAGTTCCAAAAACTCGACAGAACAACCTAATTCCTGTGAAAATAATAATTCAACTAATAAACCTAATAATGATATTGATATATTAGTATTAAGTCAAAAATGGTCTCCAGCAATTTGTTATCAGTTTCAAGAAAGTAATAAAAATTATACAAATACTTTGTGCAATGAAAAAAAATGGCTCATTAGCGGACTAAGGCCTTCATTAAAATATTATACAGGCCCGGCATTTTGCGATTGCTCCATGGAATTTGATCCACTAAAGTTATCACCAATCATGAAAGATTTGGAGACCAAATGGGTTGACAGTATTGTTGATAGTCACCGTAATCATTCTTATTTGAGCCATCAATGGAAAAAATATGGCACATGTGGGACGACAATTGATGAAATAAGCAACCAATTTAATTACTTTAATAAATCTCTTGAGCTGCTTGATAAATTTAATATACAACGCATACTTACTAATGCTACCATTAATCCGGGACATAGTTATCGTAAACAAATATTATCATCTGCATTTTTCAAAAATTTCCATAAAAAAGTTCAACTAACGTGTATTTTAAAAAACGTAAGTTAAGGTCTTAATTAATTAATTTTTTTTTTAAGTAATGATTACTATTTAATTTACTTAATTTCTTATAGGATACACAAGAGCATTATTTTTCTGGAATTGAATTATGTTTTGACAAACAATTCAACCTCGTTCATTGTGTTGGAAACAATATATACCAACAAGGGGATAAATGTCCATCAAAGAAGCGTCCAATTATTTTTCTAGACAGTATTTTAAAGCAAGAAAACTAAGATTTTTAAAAAATGTATTATTCAATAAAAGATAGGGGAGGGAGAGGCAAAATGAAGTTCTTAAGAAAATATTAAGTTTTCGAGGACTAAAATACATTAATTCATTTTTTTTTTTTAATGGTATTCAAAGTAAACAGAAAAAATTTTCATTTTTGCGAGCAAAATGGAGTACTCCCTAAAACAATCGGATGTCATGATGATTAAATTCGAAGTAATAAATAAAATTTATTTTCATATATATCAGTTATAAGTTAATGTATATAAAAAAAAAAGTAAATGCGGTAAAATAAAAAAATAAATATCACGAGTGTATAATTTTTTTTATTGAAAATAAAAATTTGCGGTTAATTTTTCTTCAATTTAAAGGTAACTTTACGAAAAAAAAAAAAACTCGGTAATGTTCATTCTTACCATTTCAAAATGTAAGCAAATTTATACATAAAATTGTCTACAATTTGACGGTAAAAAAGTACTTAACAATTTTTCAAGTCAAATTAACAATAAATTGACATAAAATTTGTCTGAAAATTGACCATAACTTTTTTGTAGTCAACTTTTCAAGTGAATTTGCATTCTACAATGCGCGACATTAATTCATCCCTGCTTATGTTGCTTTTGTTTCAATGTACTTTTGTATTTTTGGCCATTTGAATTAATTTTTTTGGGAATTTATAGAAATGGTTATTTAAAATTTAGGAAAAAACAATGAAAGAATTTAAGTATAAATGTACAATAATACAAATGGAAATATGTGAAATTAGGAAATAATTGCAGTTGTACAACTGTACATGTGGCCAACTGAAAAAAAGAAAAACTTTATTTTTGAACATACTTCCGGAAGGAAATATCTTAAGTTGGTATAATTTTTAAAAGTTTAAATAAATTAATGGACTTTTTTATTACTGGAAATATGTAATTTAGGAAATTAATTTAATAGGTAATTTATGAAAATGGTTAATAAAAAAATTGTATAATTAAAAAAAAGAAAAATTTGCTTAATGAACAAATGTAATCTAGGAAATAAATATAAACGTAAAAAAGTATCGATGATTAATTGAATAAAACTATTTATGAATAAATGAACATATGAGTTTATGCAAAAATTAATTTATGGACAATCGAAAAAATGGAAATTTGAATTTTAGGAAAAGTAAGAAAATGGCCATTTGTATAAATACCCATCTATAAAAATAAAATCTGTATTAATGGACATTTGAATAAATGAACTTATGTTTTAGTGGAATTTATTAAATGGACATTTATAAAAATGGACAAACCAGTTTTTAGTATTTACTATGTTAAAGACAATAATCAAATTTCCATCGTGGTCAGGAATTATTGAGTGTGTATTAAATAGAAAGTATGTCAGGGGAACTCGAAACTCAACAACCAAGACATCTTCTCCGAAGGTTTTTGATTGTACAAGTGCAATCATTTCCTAATCTCACATATTTCCATTTGTATTAGTGTACATTTATACTTAAATTCTTTCATTGGTTTTTCCTAAATTTTAAATAACCATTTCTATAAATTCCCAAACAAATTAATTACCCTAGCGAATTCGGTTACACCGAAAAAATATCTAAAACATACCTGGTATTTAAGTATGATTTCGGCGTGTTTTCAGTAGAATTCTAAAAGTATACTCAAATTATACTCATCCACAACAATAATTTAGGTATGTTTTTGAACAATTTATACCGAAGTTATACTGAGATAAAAAAATAATTTCGTAGATATCGATATATTAAATGTATTTAAGTATATTAGTTGAATAATTTATTTATTTGTTTTTTTAATAAAAAATTCAAAAAAAGCGATAATTGACTGATGTTTCGAACTCGTGACTTATCACTTGAGAGTCTCGTGGAGTTCTCATGGCACTGTCACAGGTCTTGATGATACAAACAAGTTTATTTTTATTTATGGTTTGTTTTTTTATGCATTATATTTGTGTTAACTATCTATACTGTTATTTCAATAGAATCAAATAAATCATAAATTAAAGATAATTGTAGGCCTATCAAACATAGACAGAAATATTTCCTTTAACACTGATTTTTTTTTTATTTTGGTGAAAAAACTATTTACTACTAAAAAGCATTATAATACTAAACACTTAATTGAAATAGTATTTTTATAGTTTTCTATGTATTCAATAAATTTATTTACTTCAAACTTCAAAGAAACATTTTTCCTTGTTCCCACGTAAAGACTTATATAGAAAGATCTTGTCCTCAACCTCTCTGATTTCGGTATAATTTGAGTATAAAACATGCTTGAAATAAATAATTTTTCAGTATCATTTAAGTATGAAAAATTCAAAAACATACCCGAAACATGAGACGATTTGAGTATAATCTAGGTATGAATTGGGTATAATTTTTAAAATATACCAAAATATTTATCAATTTCTACTATACCGGAAATGAACGCAAAAGAAACTTAAATTTTCGGTATAAACAAATTCGCTAGGGATTCAAATGGCCAAAAATACAAAAGTACATTGAAACAAAAGCAACATAAGCAGGGATGAATTAATGTCGCGCATTGTAATTCGGTCAGTAAATTTACATCAAATTCACGGAAAAAAAATAGAAGTGGCTACTCTCTGGGATAGTACTGAGTACTACGAATTGTAGTCATCACTTACAAAATATTTTCAAACTTACTATTTCATCCGCCATTTTTCCGCATTCCTCATTTTTAAAATTCAAACCCAAGCCCGCCATTCCGCGATCTCGAACAAGCGGAATAGCGAACGAATAAAAT
Organism: Microplitis deprimator; assembly: GCA_964016945.1. NCBI lineage: Eukaryota > Metazoa > Arthropoda > Insecta > Hymenoptera > Braconidae > Microplitis > Microplitis deprimator. Next base: position 3,567,153 of record OZ024712.1, on the reverse strand, counting down.
CACGCTTGCGCTTTTACACCATACTCATACTATATTACATATATAGTGTATTAAAAAATACATATGTCTAATATATGTGTACACACACATACATTATATACATACATACAAAAGTGACGTATGCACATCAAAAGCTCCAGCACCAGCGAAAGGATTCTCGAGTAGGCAAGAACAAAATCCAATTTTTCTGTCGTCAAACGGATCAAGCTTTTTGTGAGATTTGGATCAATCACAAAAAGCAGGATTCGCTTTTCGTATAGAAATTGGCTTACACATTAAATAATAAATTATTTATTATTTGTAATCCTAATCGTAAGTATTTAACTTTATTTTAAATAGACATTGTATCGCTTATAGTTCACCGGGTTCTCTTAACTCTATATATATATATATATATATACATATATATACCACATAATTAACTCCAACCAGTATCACAATTTTCTTTAAAAAAATAATTAATTATTCCATCGTTATCAATAAATATATAAATATATATTTTTAAATTCCATATCAATTTTTTTAAAAAATATCAAAATTTTATTCATTTTACTAAAATATATAAAATCAATTTCTAATAATCGATTTACTCATAATTAATTATTTATTGTCATCAATATAAAAAATTATTTATTTGTTGCTATGAAATAATTAATTTTATTTTTAAATAAAAACAATTTTTTAAATCCCACTAATTTATAAGTAAAATTAACTAGGAAATAATTAATTAAATTAAAATAATTATATTGTCTTATTAATGAATTGATTATTGTCAGAAATCATGGAAGAGATGCGACATGGTCAGCAAATTGGTAACGTGGTGATTGGAGTTGCTGGCGGTCCTGTTGGTCCAGGTAATGTTGGTGGTGGTGGTGGTGGTGGCGGCGGTGGTGGTGGTAGTGGACCTGTTTTAAATCATTCATCAAATAATTCTCATCGTCGAGGTAGAGCAAGAGTTACCATGCATGCATTGATGTCTGAAGCTCTACCATTGTATGAAGCAGCGAGACTAGAAATGAAATCGTTACCGTCTAAAACACCAGTCTCTGTACTTCAAGAACTGTTATCACGACGTGGTACAACTCCAAAATATGAACTTGTACAAATAGAAGGAGCTGTTCATGAACCGACATTTCGTTATCGGGTAACCGTTGCTGATGTCGTTGGTTCGTATATTCAAGTTATTGTTTTATAACTGAATGTTATGATGAACGGTTTTATTGTTTGTAAAGATGTTTTTTTTATTATTGCTCTGATTTCATTATTCTATAAAAAAAAAAAATTACAATAACATATCTAAGGTAAAAGACCTAGAACCTGATCTAGGACCTAGTACACGATCACTACATGTATTTGTATATCTATATTTAGTCAAATTTAGTAAATACAAATGTACAAATACATGAGTGATCGGGTACTAGTTCCTAAGCAGGTACTAGTCTCCTGACTGGGTACGAATTTCTCGACTAGGTACTCAGAAATTTTGTGTATTTGTGTTAAAAAATTATTTGGTTAAATTTTTTGTGTTGATTGTCAACACAGAAATCTGTTAATTCAACACAAACCGTGTGTGTTATTTTACTTTAACTGATTTTTTATGTTAAATGATTAGAAAATCTGTAATGTAACACATTTCTGTGTTTGAAAATTAACACAAAATTTGTGTTGTTTAGCTAAACACTTCCGCGCGTTTCTTCATTACTATAACCAAGCAAAACATTGTAGCAGCATTGTCTGCAAGGAAACTTGGATTATAATTGATTTACAATTAAATATAATCATAGATAACTTTAATATTTTTATCATCAGGTTCAATGATTTTTTATTCTCATTTTACGGGAGGATAATTCATAGCTCCGTTTTTTAGAAAAATCACCGAAAATCGAACTAATTGTTTGCTAAATTGACAAAAGTTGTACTAAGGGTAGATCAGTATACTTGAGTTGGTTAGGTCATGTGCTTATATTTATTAGTTAATTTTAACACGAAAAGTCTGTTAAATTTACCCAAATTTTCTGTCAAAATAACAGATTTTGTGTTCAATTATTTAAGATAAAATTTGTGTTCAAGATCAACACAAATGCAATTGAATTAACACAAAAATTTGTGTAGACCGTTTGCAACACACGATTTGTGTTGAATCCAACACAAAATTTATAATTGTGTAGTTCAGAATATGATTATTGTAAACATAACTGGAAAAATTGAGGGAAAAATTACTTATCGAATTTAAAAATGCAATTTCATTTATTACTTCACTCTCACTGCAGCCAATGACATGAAACTACAGAGATCATGGCAACTACACGGAAAAAACAATATAGTAATGGAAACTTTCTGGGATAGTACCGAGTACTTTCTGTAAAAAACAAATTTCAGATAGTACTGTATGCTATCTAGACTTTATCCACTACTGTCCGGGATAGTACTCAACTTACTTACACATGAACACTCATGTTAGCACAAATTTTCGTTCGTTTTTTACAATTACTGAACAAATTTGCCTCGCGTACGATGATCTCGATCATCCCCTACTAGTTTCCTGACTGAGTACTAGTTCCCTGACCAGGTACTAGTTCCCTGATCGGGTATTAGTTCCCTGATTGGGTACTAGTTCCCTTATCAGGTACTGGGTCTTACCTTAATGTGAATTAAAAAAAAAAACAATATTTTTGAAATTAACTTATGACTAATAAGTATGCGATGGTATGTTGAATGTAAGTGAGTTATTAAATTTTTTTATTTATTTTAATTGTGACGGGTATGAATTTTCACTATTCGTAATATTATTTTATCCATGAACAATTAGATTATTGAAGCAGATCCAATTGTTTCAGCTATGGGGACCGGTAGGTCCAAAAAAGATGCTAAACACGGGGCGGCCAAAGCTGTGCTAGATAAATTAATTGGAGTCAGTTCTGGTGATTTGGCCACTGAAACACAAATCAATAACATCAATGAGTAAGTTCATTTATATTTATTTATTATGTCTACTCAAAATTTACTGATAATTTAAATAAATAAATAAATTATTACAGTAGAGATGTCGGTAGAATTTTTAAAATTGTCATCGAGTAAAAAATTTTACTTGACATCACAACATTTGAATTAAATGAAAAAAGAAATTTTATTTACTTGACACTGAAAATTTTTAATTTTATAATCATAATAAATATGTATATATTTTATTTCTTTTCCAGCTTACAAAACTCTCAAACAGATGCAGAGGGTAATTATGGAGATGAAAAAGTAATAAATAATCCAATTGGATCACTGCAAGAAATGTGTATGTCTCGTCACTGGCCACCCCCGAAATATACAATGGAAGGCGAAACAGGTCTCCCACATGAACGCCAATTTACAATTGTGTGTGCAATGTTGAAATACAGACAAGTTGGACTGGGAAAAAGCAAGAAATTAGCTAAGCGTCAAGCAGCTCATAAAATGTGGCAGGCATTACGTGACGCCACTGATCAGGCCAACTCAGGGGGTGGTCTTGATGACGATGAGGTAAATTTAATATATTTATTTGATTTTTTAAATTTAAACTAGTTGATTAAATAAATGTCTTGGTTAAATTAAAAACAGATTCCATAGATTCTGTAAAAATTTATAATTTTTTTTTCTTATTTAAAAGGAGACGGCATCAGTTACCTATATTATTTTTTCTGAATGTATCAGTTGCCTACAATATTTTTTCGTACATTATAATTTCTTACTGCTCCTGTCTACTAAAATTTATTTTCTACGGTTCTATTGCCTACGGAAATATTAAATATATAATTTAGTTGCATAAAAAAAAAATTGCACTGTTCTATTGCCTACAGAAAAATAATTCATGATGTTCAATTGATTGCTATTTAATTGTGTACCCAATCAAAGAAATTCCTAATTAATGTAGACAAGCTTCTGATTTATTTGCTGAGAAAATCTTATACTTGTTGAGGAGAAATGATCAACTTAAGACCGATCACTTGATAAAAAAAACGCAGCTGATCTGAAAAATATCAGAACCTCGGTAGTCTTGACAAAAGCAACTGGAAAACTTGACAGAGTTTTCTATCAGAAATTAGTGACCTGATCAGGTGATTCCCTGCGTCGACTATGAGATTCAACCCAGTGTCTTATTATGGACCGGGCGAGTTATACTTTTGTCAAGACTACCGCGGTTCTGATATTTTACAGATCAATCCTCTTTTTTTTATCAAGTGATTGGTCTTGAGTTGATCATTTCTCCTCAACAAGTACAAGATTTTCTCAGCAAAATCAGGAGCTCGTCTACATTAATTAGGAATTTCTTTGATTGGGTACACAATTAAATAGAAATCAATTGAACATCATGAATTATTTTTCTGTAGGCAATAGAACAGTGCAATTATTTTTTTATGCAATTAAATTATATATTTAATATTTATGCAGGCAATAGAACCGTAGAAAATAAATTTTAGCAGGCAACTGAGCAGTTAGAAATTATAATGTTCAAAAAAATATTGTAGGTAATCGATGCCTTCCTATTTAAAAATATTTAAGTAATTTTATTAAAGAATTACTTAAATATTGAGACATTTATTTGATAAATTATTTAAATTAAAGTATTTAATAATAAGAAAAAGTTGAATGTGAAAATGTGTGACAAGTGAAGTGGAGGTGATGTTTTGCTACTTTATCTATAAAACTAAAACTAAAAAAACTTAATCTACTAATGAACAAAAGTCAACTAAAAATAAAACTTTCAAAGTTTTCCATCCTCCAAAATCTATAACGGAATGTCTTTTATTCTATTTTCTATTTAATATTTTCATTATTTCTATCATTTCTCCACTTCATTTAGAAATGTTTGATTAAAAAAAAATAATATAAACAATAGATTTATTGATATTGAAAATAAAAAACTTATCCGTCATAGATTGCCGAGAGGAATATTAACTTGGCTGCTCGCTATACGACATTAAAAGATAGCAAAATTTCAACACTCACCACTCCTCACAGTCATAAAGTTTCCCAATTTCACAAGAACCTCAAGTCTTCCACGGGAGTTAAATTATCGGAGTTACAGGTTTGAAAACAAATAATTTTAATTATTAAAGAGCTCAAGTACAGACAATACACTAAATAATTATCATCTTTCGAGAAATTTACAAATATAATAATACTTGGACGTGATAAGTTATAATTTAAAAAAGGGCGGGATAAATTTAAAAAAATTTAATATTTAAATTTCAAATTATTTTTTTTTATTTTCAGAATACATGTTTAAATGATGGAGTAATTAACTTGGTACAATTTTTACAAGAAATAGCATCGGAACAATTATTTGAAGTGACGTATGTTGATATTGAAGAAAAATCCATCAGCGGTAAGTTTTATAAATTTTAAGTCATTTATATTTTTATTAAAATGCATTGAAAATTATAAACCAAAATGTGACACATTAATGAACTTTTTTTAAACGATTTTGAATTTCGGAAAATACAAAGATAAAAAAAACAATTTACTTATTACGATAAATGGGTGTGCCGTCAACTGATCCCAAAAATTTTAACACAAGTGATCCCATCGAGACTGATTCCATCGACATTTGGTTGAAAATGATGAAGATAAAGGTTTTGAAGATGATGACATTGAAAGTTACGAAAATCTTGACGAAACTGATAAATAAGATCAGTTGTCAGTTGGATCTTGTCGGTGGGATCAGAAGTCTGTGGGATCAATTGGCGTGTGATCACTTGTTGGGAATCATTAGTCTGGGATCAGTTGTCATGAAATCCAATAAATGAACGTTTTTAAACTTTTTCTGACTTTTCATCAAAAGTGCCAGGTTCCATAATTTTTTTCAGTGCAAAAACGGTCAGAAGAACTGTTTTTGAATTTTTTTTCGAATCTTTTTTTTTTGAACATATTTTAATAATGATACTGAAAGTAGCATACATCAGAAAATTTTTTAATTTTTATAAATAACTTGCAAGTAAAAAAAAATTTTCATGTTTCTGAAGATCGAAAGTTTTTTACGCAATGAAAAAAAAAATTGCTAAGAAGAAAATCTATTGGATGACTAGATTTGTGAAATGTTTCGCTTATAGATGCTGGTATGTCAGCCGAAAATCTTAGGCTACCTCCATCTTCGGAACTTCCCCTTAAGCAGTCGAATTACATAAATTTCATTTTGCTTACGCGAAAAACGTTTTGATCTCCAGGTAAATAAATTTTCAGATATGCGCAGAATTTTTTCTGAGTATTTTAGTTGTGTATCTAAAAGAAATTAATTTTTTTATTGTTTGCTACTTTCAGTATCATTTTTAATAGTAATCAGATCATTAATTTTTTCCTTGAACTTCTATTTAAAAAGTTTTAAAAAAAGTTCCTTTTTGTGTCACATTTTGATGTTTTAAATAGTCCGCGCTTTTTAAACTTTTTTTCAACAATTTTTTTTTTTTTTACGGGTTATTGTTTGAAAATTTTTATGTTAACTTTTCTGTTATCACCATATCGAGATTCATATCTTTATCAGTAGTAGGAATGTCTTTTTTAATTTGTTCATTAAAAGCCACCGCAACTAAAAATGGTTTCTTTTGTTGTGATTTAATGCAGCTCTCGATAAATTTATCATAATATCCCATCCCGTGTCCTAATCTCTTTCCTGTTAATTATAATAAAGTACAAAATAATTTTCCAACTTTTTGGTTTACAATAACAATAGTATTTTTTTTTATTACGGTTTTATAACTTACCAGTGGTTGTGAATGCAACACCAGGTAAAATTATCAAATCTAGTCCACCTTTTATGACAAAAAAATAAATTTTAAAATTTGTGTATCATAAAAAAAAAAAATTAGTCATTTAATTTGGAAAATACCTGTTTCAAAACAGTCTTCTCGTGTATTATCATCATTAGCGGGTTGTTTGATATTCCATTTAGTAAGCGGTAATTTATTGTAATCATCCATTGAATATAACTTTACCATCATCATATTTTTGCCTTGATATTTAGGTACGAAAACTTGTTTATTGTTTTTAAATAAATACTCCAAAATTGGTATTGTATTTATTTCATTTTCAGTACTTAAGTAGACTGATATTTTTTCACTTAATTTAAATTCCGGTGTATTAATTAACTAAAAATAAAGAAATTTATATAAAATATATATTAGACTGTGCCAAATAAAACGTATTTTTTTTTTCGGTCGCATATGAAAATTACGTTGAATGTAATATAAAAAAATTGGGTACCAAGCTGGGCGCCAACTCAATTAAAAAACGCGCGCTTGCTTAAATAAATTTTTCCATTTAAATAACATGGAAATTTTTTTTTAACTTTGAAATTTTATAACTCGTTAATGGATCGATAAATTGAAACGACCATAACATATTTTTGTAGAGAATTGAACGCTCTACAAAAAATGTCTCTTATAATTTTTTGATAAATCTAACCGTTGAAAAGTTATTTAAGCTTAAATTCAAATTTATGGTAAATTTATCGTTTTTTTGACTTTTCCAGCAAAACTTTCAGTCGTATCGCAAAATGTCACAGGAACTTTCTTGTAGATCATTTTTTTTGCAATCGAAATATGTTATTTAATCATTTTTTAATCTCACAGTTCAAAAATTTCAGGTTTTACAAATTAATTATTTGGGAAAAAAATTGAAATTTTCGTAAAAAAGTAACTTTTGAACGGTTTGATTTATCAAAAAATTATAAGAGACCTTTTTTGTAGAGCGTTCAATTCTCTACAAAAATATGTTATGGTCGTTTCAATTTATTGATCCATTAACGAGTTATAAAATTTCAAAGTTGAAAAAAATTGTTCCCATGTTATTTAAATGGGAAATTTTATTTAAGCGAGCGCGCGTTTTTTAATTGAGTCGGACCCAACTTGGAACTCAATTTTTTTTATGTTACATTCAACGTAATTTTTCTATGGGACCAAAAAAAAATATGGACTTTATTTGGCAGTCTAATATATATGTATATACATATATATGTTTTCTGTGTACATATAACCTCAAAATAAATATATAAAATAATTTATGTATTTTAACAAATATATACCTTATTGTAAACAGCATTAGATTGTCGTATTTTTTCTTCTTTACTAATTTTATTAATTAAATCTTGTAACTCATTACGAAGAGTTCGTTTGGCTAATTTTATTGCGTCCATGGTTACTTTGCTTATGCTCATGGTTCAGCTAAAAGTAAAAAGAGACATCAAGTTATAGATCGTCTGATCTGTGACTTTCAGTGTCAATTTTTTTTTTTTAATCAAATCGCATATTGCATAATTTATTCTATGATATTATTTGCTATTTCTAATAACAGAGTTTCATTTTTTAATTAACAATTATAAAAATGATTAATTAAATGATAAAAAGTATGAAGAAAACGGTTCGAAGAACAAAAAAAATGGCCTGCCCAAGAGCCCCGAATACTCCAAAAACCAGAACATGTCTGGGAAAACTCAGACAGGCGGCAAATTTAATTTACAAAATTACCATATGAGATAAAAATATAAATAAATAATAGGAAAGCGTCAATTGACTACATTGTTTTTGCTGAATGTATCAGTTGCCTATAATATTTTTTCATAGATTAAAATTTCTTACTGGTCAGTTGCCTGCTAAAATTTATTTTCTACGGTTCTATTGCCTACGGAAATATTAAATATATAATTTAATTGCATAAAAAAATAATTGCACTGTTCTATTGCCTACAGAAAAATAATTCATGATGTTCAATTTATTGCTATTTAATTGTGTACCCAATCAAAGAAATTCCTAATTAATGTAGACGAGTTCCTGATTTTGCTGAGAAAATCTTGTACTTGTTGAGGAGAAATGATCAACTCAAGACCGATCACTTGATAAAAAAAAGAGGATTGATCTGTAAAATATCAGAACCGCGGTAGTCTTGACAAAAGTATAACTCGCCCGGTCCATAATAAGACACTGGGTTGAATCTCATAGTCGACGCAGGGAATCACCTGATCAGCTCACTAATTTCTGATAGAAAACTCTGTCAAGTTTTCCAGTTGCTATTGTCAAGACTACCGAGGTTCTGATATTTTTCAGATCAGCTGCGTTTTTTTTATCAAGTGATCGGTCTTGAGTTGATCATTTCTCCTCAACAAGTACAAGATTTTCTCAGCAAATAAATCAGAAGCTTGTCTACATTAATTAGGAATTTCTTTGATTGAGTACACAATTAAATAGCAATCAATTGAACATCATGAATTATTTTTCCGTAGGCAATAGAACAGTGCAATTATTTTTTTATGCAACTAAATTATATATTTAATATTTCCGTAGGCAATAGAACCGTAGAATAAATTTTAGTAACCAAGAGCAGTAAGAAATTATAATGTACGAAAAAATATTGTAGGCAACTGATACATTCAGAAAAAATAATCTAGACAACTGATGCCTTCCCATAAATAATTATAAAAATAATAATACTTGCTATTGATTTATGTTATTAGGTAAATGCCAGTGCCTTGTGCAATTATCAACTTTGCCAGTAGCAGTATGTTATGGTAGCGGTATTACCAGTAAAGATGCTCAAGCAGCAGCTGCTCAAAATGCACTTGAGTACCTCAAGATTATGACAAAAAAGTGAGCCAGCGTAAAATAATTTTATTTAATTAACATGATCGAGTTACTTATTATTTCCGGTCGTAAGTAAGCGATATTACACTACATAGCTTTTAAATTTAATTGATAATAATAATAATAATTATTTAAATAATAACTACAATAATACTTACTATCAATAATCGGAATAGTAACGAAGTGAGAAAAAAAAATGTTTTTTTATCATAGAAATCATAGATTCAAATTGAAAGTAGATCGTTCTGTAGTTTAATGAATTTTAAACTGAAGAATTTGAAAATTTTTCGCGCCTAAATTATTTTAAGTTAAAAAATTAATTTTTTTATTTTATTCGCTAATTTACTGCTGCGATGAATTTTTTTTTCTTACATGCGGGTAAATACAACTGTCAAAATAAAAAACATATTTATTGACTACAGTATTAATTAAAAAAATTAATTGCATTGATTTTCATTAACGAATCAAATAAAAAAAAAACTTATTGAAGATGTGAACTAGACTTTAATTAATTTTAAAAAAAATCATGTCTAGTCATTTGAACTGTGAAACAGTAAAAATAAATGGAAATATAAAAGAAAAGTCGATTGAAAATTTTAAAAAATTATTGGATAAAAAAAAAGAACTGAAAATACGAATTAAATTTTCGTGCATTTTATAATTAAAATAAAAATTTGTTCGATATTTGGTGTTTGTTAATTTAAATTCTGATACTAATTTAATATCTAATTATTAAATGATAATAAGAATAATAATTATCGTAATGAAAACAAATACCTCGCGATAAATTAAAAGTATGTACCGAGTTACTTTTTACTTCTCGATATAATATATTAATTAATGATAATTAATATAAAATAGAAACGTGAAACAATTAAAATTTTGTTTAAAAAAAAAAAAAAAACTTTAACTGTAATGTAAATTTAGTGTTGAAGTAATCATTAAAAATTTGTTGTAATGCAAATAAAAAAAAAAATCGCAACTTACGATCGGGAAGAAAATATTAATTATTATTACGCTAACTGATAATTATAAACTAATGGACACTGATATTTTTTTTCGATTTTCTGATCAGAAAAAAAAGATTTCTTGGAGCGAGAAAAATTTTTTGCTGCTGTTTAAATGCGACCTCTAAATAAACAATAAAAGAAAAATAATTTCATTCTGAAATGAATATACGAAATTTTTCTTAGGACTAGAAAAATTTCTTGGCACAAGAAAATTTTTTCTTACCGTAAAAATTATTTTCTTAGCTCAAGAAAATTTTTTTTCGCTTTAAGAAAATTTTCATTTTTAATTCAAGATGCGAAAAAATTTCTTGGCTCAAGTAAAAAATTTCTTGGCTTCAGTAGAAATTTCTTGGCTCAAGTCAAAGTTTTCTTACCTTAAGAAAAATTTTCTTGGCTTCAGTAAAAATTTTCTTGAAATGAATAAAAATTTTTTTGCACCAAGAAATCCTTTTTTTCTGTATATAATAATATTTATAAATATCTAATAAACTAAAATGATATAAAATTATATAGAAGTGAATAATTAAATTAAACGATTTACAATTTAACTCTATATAAAGTTATAATACTTTTTTTTTTATTTATTTATAATAGTGAACTATTAAAATTTGAATATCAATTTCCATTACTAATTAATTATAAACAATAAAATTAACTGCCAGTCACAGTACGTTCCAATAAATATTAAAATTAATTATTTTTTTTCTAATAATTAATTAATTTTTATTCAATGACATCACAATCAAGTAATGTTTGTTTTTTTAATTTAGTTTCACGTTTGTTTTATATTTATAATAATTAAAAATATGTTTCTAAGATAGGTGTGGATGCGGTGAAATTTATTTCAATTCTAGATCCAATTTGAAATAAATTTTATCCATCATTTTAATTAAATAAGTAAGAATTTATCAATAAGTTAATTAATTTAAAGTAATTTGTTCACTTTAATGAATTTAAAAAAGTCTTTGGTTTTTTTTTTAACTAACCGAGGTGGTATATTGTGTTAAATTATATTTAAATATTCATATTGTCAAAATCATGAGACAATAAATTAAGTATGATAATTATAATTTAACATAAAAAGTATGTAAATATTAAAATAAATATAAATATATTTAAATTTTTCTTGAGCTTCTATGATTTTATTATTTATTTTAAATTATAAATTTAAATAAAAGTCCCAATTATTGGCAGTACATGAAGTTTATCAATTTTTTTTAGTATTAATTTATACTATTTTGTATTTAATGACATACCTGGAAAATAATTAAGATCTGATTAGATCAACGAAGAACTTAATTTTTTAAATTTAAGATCTACGTGTATATCAATAGATCTATTTAGATTTACTCAGATAGATCGAGATCTTAGATCTTATTTTTTGTTATTCTTTTTCTTTAGCGGCAGATCTATTCGCATATTTATAGATCTTCATAGATCTATACAGATCTAAATTATTTTTCCTTAGTTGCAGTTTCTATTTATTGAAAAAATCATTAAGATCTGATTACATCAATGGAGATCTTATTTTTTAAATTTAAGATCTATATGTAAATTAATTGATCTATTTAGATTTACTCAGATAGATCGAGATCATCTTAGATCTTATTTTTTTCTTTACTTATTTTTTGTTATTCTTTTTCTTTAGCGGCAGATCTATTTGCATATTTATAGATCTTCATAGATCTATACAGATCTAAATTATTTTAACTTATTTGCAGTTTCTATTGATTGGAAAAATAATTAAGATCTGATTACATCAATGAAGATCTTATTTTTTAAATTTAAGATCTACATGTAAATCAATTGATCTATTTAGATTTACTCAGATAGATCGAGATCTTCTTAGATCTTATTATTTTTTTCTTTACTTATTTTTTGTTATTCTTTTTCTTTAGCGGCAGATCTATACGCATCTTTATAGATCTTTACAGATCTATATAGATCTAAATTATATTTTCTTAGTTGCAGTTTCTATTCGCTGGAAAAATGATTAAGATCTGATTACATCAGTGATCTTATTTTTTTAAATTCAAGATCTAGATTTATATCAATAGATCTATTTAAATTTTCTACAATTCATCTTCATCTTAAATCTTTTTTTTTTTTTTTACATCTTTTTTAGCTTCGAAAAAAAATTAAATAAATAATAAAAAAAAATAAAGTGTCAATAATTGGGTCTTCTGTTTGAAATTAAATAATTACAAAAATAATTACAATTCAAATATAATTATATCTATAATTATATAAATATATACTTAGTTGCTATTCTTTATTATAAAAAATTTGAAGCAGGAATTAAAAAAAAATTTTTTAATTTTCTCATGTTTTCTAGAGGGAAAGAATTTAAAAATTTACAATTAAAAATCACAAATGTTTTATACAAGTAATATCATTCGAGTTGTAATAAACTATTTATTGGCAATTGATTTTTTATGATTATTATTATTTTTTTTTCACTAACTTATATTAAAAAAATTAATAATCATTTTATATACTTAATTTCCTAGATATTTTTCAAGTATAGAATTTATTGATATTTTTCTTTCATCGATAGACGATTCAAGTTTGAAAATTTATAATAAAAAAATCATACCGATAATTATTGAACATAAATAACAAGCAATATCAATAAATCAATAAAAGTGTAACTTTTTTTTTTTTAGGTAATTTGGTTCTCATTTTTTTTTTTTAATAAAAAAAAAAAACATAAATTTATTTTTTTGAAATAAAACTTTATTTCAAAATTAATAATAAAAAGAAAAAATTTCATGATAGATAATTCAATTATTTGCTTTTTTTTAATTTTTTATGAATGGATAATAATAAATAATAAATAATAATAAAATTAAAAAGACACAAATAATAATAAGAAATCGAAAAACCACAGAAAAAAAGGATTTCTTGGAGCAAAAAATTTTTACTCGCCTCAAGAAAATTTTCGTATCGTGAATTGAAAAGGAAAATTTTTGTTGGGGTGAGAAAAAAATTTTCTTGTGTCAAGAAATCCTTTTTTTTCTGTGTATAAAAAATAATAATAATAATTATCGATTTCTAAACAAATATAATTAATAAAATTAATAGGCACATTTAATGCATACAATTAACGTATTTACTGTATGAAAATAATTATTTTTTATTCAATTACTTGCTTGTACCATCGCTTTATTGCATACATACAGCAGAACATAATTAAAATTTATAATATAGTGTGATAATTAATCCTAATAAAATTATAAAAACATTTGCGATTTAAAACTTTTAATTTTGGACTCAAACTTCAAGTAAAATTTTTTTTTAATTTTTGAAATCAAAAATATAAATATTTAAATAAAAACAAGTAATTTAACCCTCGCATAAAAAATTTTGATTTTTTTTTTCCAGAATAATTTCAAAATTTTTTTACATAAAAAAGAAATTAATTTATATAAGTTTTAATAGTTTGAAAAAATCGATAAAATTTTTAGCTAAATTAATTTTAATTTTACACTCAAAAAATTTCTGCACTCAATTTAAAAAATTTTACCTCGCAAATGCTTTTAGAATTTTTTTAGAAAAAATTTTTATTTATACGAATATGTAATAATTACAAGTAAAATGTCATATTAATATCGTAATTAATAATTATAAATTTAAATATATATGAAAATGTGCTTAATAATGATACATATATTTATTTATTATTATTATTATTTTTTTTTTAATTTTGACAGATTTCATTGTAATTCATAATTTAAAAAAAATATTAATATAGAAATAGTTTAAATTCTTGAGTTATGTAAAAAAAAATTTCTTTTTTTTTTATTACTTTCTTTTAGTAATCATATTAATTTATGCAATATAGTCATTAAATAATGTAATATTTATTTATATTATTTCGATAATAATACAGACAGAAAAAACTGATTCCTTGGCTCAAGAAAATTTTTTCTCACGCTCGGAAAAATTTTCGTTTTTAATTCAAAATCCAAAAATTTTCTTGGGTCGAGTGGAAATTTTTTGCGCTAAGAAATCCTTTTTTTTTTGGGTAGAAGAAAAATTTTTGAATAACAAAAAAAAAAAAAAAATAAAAGAAAGAAATGAAAAATTCAAAGTTACGGAAAATGAAATTTGATGTTTAATATTTACAATCATTGAGATACATTTCAATTTATGTGTGAAAGTTTTCCTAAGAACAATGATTATATATAATTTTAAAAATATATGATGTCAGTTGTCACTAGATACATGATAAATTATATTTTCCAAATTGTCATAAATGTATTACTGTAATTTTGATTAATTAGTAGATTAAATCATTAAGTTATTATTTTATAATAATGACAGTAATTATGATAATGAATTAATTAATAATTAATTGTATTGTCACTTTTAATAAATCAAGTTTTTTCTTGATAAAAAAAAAATCATTGTGATTATAGGAGTGGGATTTCAGTGGTACTTTACTTCAAGTATGAAAATTTTAAAATTTATGTGTAATTAATTCAATAGATTGTTAATAAAAATTTGTTTGGTGTTTCGCAATTTGGATTTAGATGAACTTTTGTTAAAAAAAAAATAAAGGATACAAGAAAAATAAAATTTTTTATTTATTTCCTTATTTTTATTTTTTTCAAACTCTTCTTTATCTCAAATTTTATTTTAATGTAATTTGTTTACCATGGGCTCAATTCCATATTTTTTTTTTATGTAAAAAAAAGTCTAGGAAAGCTCAGACTTTTTTTAACTTTTAACTATCTCACGAAGTCTTAAAAAACCTGAGTAACTTTGAACTCAAAATATCTCGATTCCTATTGAGTTTTAGAAAAAATTATAAGATACATTTTTTGTAGAGAATTTAAAGCTCTATAAAAAAGGTCTTATACAATTTTTCAATAAATTCAATATTTACAGAGATATTTACAAAAAACCCATCACAGGTTTCTATTAATACTTTTCAAATTTCGCGGGAAAATTTTGAACTTTAATTATAAAAATAAATATATTTTTTGAAAATTTAAAATTTTTCATTGATTCTACGTCAAAGTTCATTCAATTTATAATAATTTGCTGTAAGATTTAGTTAAAAATAGTAAAAATTGCTATATTTATATATATATCTTTATGCAAAAAAAAATTTTCTCCATTTTTTTTTGACAAACATTTTTTCATATTTAAAATTAAAAACTTGTAATAAAAATGTTAATTAATTTTTAAAGTTAATTAAAAACTTCGGGGTCCTTTAGACTCCTTCTGACCGCTAAGGGTTGAAGCGTTCGTTTAATTTTTTTTTCCATCCATGAAATATTAAAAAAAAAAATATTTTCTAATCAATAATTTTTTTTTCTCATATTTCATAAATTTAAAAAAATTGTTTAGAAGTTTTTTACTCTCCTTTTTTATTCTAAACAACTTTTTTACAGGTATAATATGATATAAAAATTACCATAAATTTACTAACATAAATAAAATAAATGAAATATCAAAATTGATAAGCTCGGAATTGAATGAAACTAAAAAAATTTATGTAACTGAATATAAATGTCAAGTTAAAAAATGTCATTTATTAAAATCAATACTAATCTCATAAATGATCTACATAAAATCTATTACGGAATATTTGATGAAAGCCACACCCTAGAATGGATCGAGTTCACACGATTTTAAATAAAATTTATAAGTTTATTTTCATTACTCAGTTATCGCGCTCAAAATATTGATATATTTAACATCAGTATCCTTACATCTATCAATTAGTTAAATAAAAACAATTAGTCTACAAATAATAATCATAATTCCAATTACAATAGCGACAAAATAAAATAAGTGATTAATTAAAATAAAAAAATGCACTCCAACAAGCGCCGATAGTGTCTGCAGCAACACATACTCGTTACAGAGAAAGTAAAATATAACGGAAATGTTAATTGTATGTGAAATAGATATAAATATATTCCAAGTTATATAAATCATCAAGGTAACAAAGTGGATTAAAAATAAATGACATCTAATACTACAATCCTTGATGACATTTTTATAAAAATCTGATATTCAATATCATATATTTTTATTTATGTATTTATCTCTTCATATATCAGGAAGTTAAAAATTTTATCCAACTACCCAAGGACGCTGGAGTTAAATTTACAGAAAAATAATTAATCCGCAAACAATTTTTAGACATTTAATTGCACAACTCAATTTCGAAGCAATGAGATGCGTTCTGCTATCGCTTACTTGACCCTAGCTGATTCACTCACGTAATAATCATATTTACGCATGCAAATATTTTCGACTAGAACAAAATTTGTACTATTGAAAGATAATTTATTGATGAATAAAACGAACCCACTTTTAAGTTTTTTTTTTTTTTAATTATGATTGAAAAAAGAAATAAAATTTTAAACAAACCTGTGATGTCCTTCAGTACCTTAGTGGATCCAAATTATGGTAAATTACGGAATTTTACCCCAAAACACTGTATTTTACTGTAAATTTGCTACATTTACGGTAATTTTCGGTCAATTACGAGAAGTTACCGCAATTTCTGGCTTTTTTTACCATAACACAGAAAAATATTGCACTTTACAGTAAAATACCGTAATCTTGCAGGAAGTCTGCACGTTTACGGTAAAATATCGCAAATTTGCGGTCAAAGACTGCACTTTTACCATAAAAAACTGCCTGAATGCAGCAATTTCACGGTTAATTGCCATATAGTTACCGTAAATACCGCATTTTATGGCTAAATACCTTAACTTACCGCAAACTCGTACTGTAAATTAGCGGCAATTTACCGCAATTTCTGTTTTTTCACCGTTACACAGTAAAATACCGTAATCTTGCACTAAGTTTGCACGTTTATTGTGAAATACCGTAATTTTCGGTCAAATACTGTAATGTACCAAAAATACCGCAGGATTGCCGCAAATTTACGGTGAATAATCGTAACTTGACCGTAAAATGCCGCAATTTACAGTTAAATACCTTAACTTACCGCAAAAATCCCGTATTTCACTGCAAAATATCGCGATCTGCCATACAATACCGCAATTTGCAGCAAAATGCCGTAAATTGCGGTAATTTTCATAATTTTCGGTAATTTACTGAATTCGGGCCCGAAAGAATATTTACGGATGTTGGTAAACACAATAACGTAAAAAATTGACAACTAATTGATCTATTTTATCTTTTATTACATTTAAATTTCTAAATAAAAGAACCCTATAAAAAATCACTTTCCAAATCCTTTCAGTTTATTTATAATTAATAAAAACGGAAAACTGACAATTCACGAAAAAATTTAGCTGCCATTTTTTTTATCATTATTATTATTTTAATATTTTCTTGCATAAGGGCGCCATCTAGTTCATTTTTTTAATGTGCACTTTTGGAGTTTCCATTTTTTTTTTTTTTCACGAATAATAACAATAATGAGTTTAATTATATATTAGCTTTAAATTATTATATATCAAGGATTAGTCCTTGACTTATTTTAAATTTATATACTATATAGTAACCAATGATCAATACATACCTTCGGTAAATATTTCACAATTTTCCAGGACTATTAAGAATGTCTACAGATAATTCGAGATAAGTAAATTCGATTTGCGATTTATAAATTAATAACTTTGTATAAGGATATAATATGTGAATGTGAAAGCGTTAAAATTATAGACCCCCATAAACTTGTATAGACTAGTATAAATTTATATATAGTTGAACGAATACATATGTATATATAAAATATATATCTATCACGTTATATCTTTACTTACGTTATTTATATTCAAGCAGCAATGAACCTGCATCTTGCGGTAGCTTGACCGTAAGTTAGTTTTCAAGTTACAAGTTCGTATATAAATGCACATCCATGATATAAATTTAAATTACATATATAAGTTTTGTATTGGTTATAATAAAAGTACATTACTCTGGGAAATTAGTATTATTATTTATGCTAAAGGAAATTTAAATAGGAAAATTATTAGTGTAATTTTTTTTTTTTTTTTTTTTTAATGAATAAAAATGCTGTCTTAGGTATTTCCTTATGATTATTAATTGATACATACATCAATTGGACATAAAGCAATTTGTTATAAAAAAAATTGCAAATCATCTTTTTTTTTATAAATTTTGATTTTCAAATTTTATTTATAATTTTTTTAAATTTCAAATATTTATTATAAATTCAAATTAATAAAATTTTATAAATTTTTAATTAAAAATTTTCAAATTTCAAAATTATTCAAAATTACACTAAAAAAAATTTGGAGTAAATTTGAATTTAAATAAAATTCAAATTTACCCCTTAACTCAGAGTTCCGTTTAAAAAAAATTACTCCGAATATGGAGTAAATTTTTCCATTCTGGGGTTAATTTGATTCTACATGGGATTAAAAATAATTTGCTTTGAATTAACTCCGATGTAATCGACATTCCGCAAATTTTTTCCAGTCTAATACTTTTAAATATATATATAAAAAAAAATGTATTTATAAATATTAACAATAACTAAAGTAATGATATACGCAGTTACTGTAACGAGTAATGAGTAATAAGTAATAAGTAACAAAGCAGTAGGTGAAAGTAGGAGAAATTACGGGTAAAATGCATAACATATAGATAATCCATTGAAGGTAAAATCCAGCAAACACGCCAAGAGCCAATACAAGTAAGACAGATTTTCCGCGTACAGTCTTAGTGATATCAGCCAGTGCTTATACACCAGTACAGAGCCTACACAAGGTTCCGCAATGCTAAGGTGCCCGGTATGACCGATACGAGAACGATAGATAGTGAAAGTTCTTTTGCTTGCTGTCTGCTAGCTGGTTAAATCTATCCTACTATCCACTGCAGTAAGTGTACTATCCCAGCAAATTGTTGGTCGGACAGTAGCTTGCCCGGTTGGGGAGGAGTCAAGGGGACCAACGAGTCCGTAGGGGGATTAGACGGGGTCCTAAGGTATATCAAGGCCCCGATTCAAGCTCCGACTTCTATTCTAATTTCGCTGTCCACTAATACAATCACACATTAGGTCTAATAGGCATATTAAGTAATAAGGAACTAAGTTTTTTTTGTTTGTTTTATTTAAACTCTTGTAATTACATCTAATTAAATACGGAGCTAATGAATTATTGAAAAGTAAAAAAAAACGAGATCATCATGAGCACTTTTATTATGGTACGTATTGGTAGTGTGAATTATTTTAGTTTCCCAGATGTGTCGGGTGATATTGTGTGTATATATATGTATATATATGAATATATATGTGTTGAGGAATTTACCTATTGTTAGTTTTATTTGTGAATGGTAGGCAACTTTTTTATGGATATGTTTAATCATGTAAGCGCTGATTATTAAATTTCATTGTATAACAATTACTTTAACGAATGTATATATTTATATATATATGTAGATAAATCGGATGAAAGGAAAATTATTTTTATATTTCCTGTATAACTATAATTATCGAGTTTCACTATTTCATTATTTTAATTTTGTTATAAGTGATTTAATTATTGTAATAGTATAGTTTATTAATTATAGTTATTTTGATATTATTTAAATATAGTGATCGGTATAGTGAATGAACACGACCAGTAAATCATTATTTCATTTTTACTTACATTTAGATTTTTATCGTAATTACGTAAGAAAATATTTGCGCTGTTTGATTGACAACTTTAGGAAATTTGATTATTATTTTTTTGCATCCTTGTATATTCAAATATGGAAAAATACGACCGTTTACTGGCTCGGTTGTGTTTTGGTTTGACCCGCGAAAATAATTAGTTTCAAAAATATTCAAAAAATTTTGAATTGTAGAACTTTGAAATTTGTGACAGGTTAGAACTTTGTTCAACTTTTTTCGGATATGACGTTAATAGAAAAAGATAGATTTAGAATTTTTGGGACGAAATTGAAGTCAGGTGAGAACGTTTTTGAAACAATTCTAAAAATGTAATTTTTTAAACTTTTTCATTCGTTCAAAAAAGTTCAAACGTCTCTAATTTGAAATTTTGATATTGGGAAGGAAGAATTTTGTAAGTGTATGTTTTCAAAATTATGTTTGCAAAATTTTGTCATTTGACTCAAAATTCGCCCACATAAAGTTTAAAATCAACAGTTTTTACTATTAAAATTTTAAAAGTTCAAAAAAATTTAAACAAACTTCTAATCTGCCTCAAATTTGGAAATTCTATATGTCAAACTTCTTTTTAATTTTTTACACCGGTGTATGGTGTAATTATTTTTAGAAATTGACGAAAGCGGGGCATAATGGAATTATAGATCAAATTTTTAATGATTGCAAATTTTGGACGAATAAAATTAATTGTTAAAAAATATTTTATTATTTTCGTAAAAAAATGTTTTCTTTTTTTTTTATTTTAATTAATTTGCATATTTTCAATTCACATATTTACTTAATTTGTAATTAATTATTAATATTTTTAATAACAAAATTTTTTATCCAGCAAAGAAATTTTTTTTTTAAAGCAAATTTTTGAAGTGTCCCATTATGCCCCAGATAATTCGTATTGATTTGAAGTTCGTTTAGTTTATTTTCGTTTTTTACCCCCACTCTGAGTGTTCTGCGTACCAAATATTCTCCCACTTTTCCTTACGCATGCGCAGCTTAAAAATAATCGGTAGTGGGGCGATTCTGAAGTTCATTCTCTTTCCGGACGAAGTTGAGTTCCATGCCCCGATTTTCTCTGTAACAATAAAACTGCCGTAAATTTATCGTACGAAATTTTTATTTTCATTTAAATTTAAAAACAATTGACAGTTTAAAAAAATAATAAAATTATGACAGTAATAAAATTTAAAAAATAATTATTTTAAATTATCAACATGTTCTACATAAATTTATTATTCAGTGCACTTTTATTTATATATATACGTAGTATTTGTCTGCCTATAAAAATTATAACAATCACCGGTAAAATTTGTTTATTTTACGTCATTTTAAAGGCAACAAAAAATTTTTATTTCGAAGACTATCATCCAATAAATTCACAGCTCAAATTCTAAGTGTTTTTTCACAATTTTCCAAATTTTTATCCAAACTTTTGAGTGACCATTTTGCCGCAGCCTCTCTTATAGTAATTTAAAAATATATGACTTGTAAATAACAAATAATTGCAGACTTTAATAACATAAATATAAATTTTAGGTTATACTTGGCCTGTTAATGACGACATGTCATAGTCAGTATCAGCAGCCATCTTTGCAAGCAGGCGGTTACGAAGACTACGAAAATGGTTTTAAAAGACAAGAAGAAATACCTCGAAATTATGATAACGTACCAGCACAAAGGGGTGAAAAACAACCAGCAGCAAAACCAACCCCTCCAGTTGCGATATTAAAGCAAATAAACCGACACAATGAAGATGGTTCTTACACTTATGGGTTTGAAGGAGCAGATGGTTCTTTCAAAATAGAAACAAAGCTTGCAAATGGCGAAGTAAAGGGTAAATATGGTTTTACTGATGATACTGGTAAAGTACGAGTAGTTGAATACGGTGCAAATCAATATGGATTCCAACCATCTGGAGAAGGAATAACTGTCGCACCCCCAACTTTAGTTGACGATTCGACGGACAAAAATCAGCAGCCACTTGATTACGATTACCCTCAAGAACCAGTAAATGCTAAGCAACAAATTCCGCGACCGGCACCACCACCACCCCAACCTCCACAACCAAGACCTTTATCACGTCCTCAGTATCACGAAAATGAAGCTTATGCTGCGCAACCAAAAGTACCGATATTTACTCCAGCTGCCAGTGGACAGTCGCAATTTTCACAGCAATTCGATTACGCGGATCGACCACCCGTTTCTCAGGCACTTAATCAAGGACCTGTGCAATTTAGCCCAGCTCCTGCGCGGGAAGCTCAACCTAGTCAGACTCGTAATGTTCAACGAGCGGCACACAATGCGGGTATTCTTGATCAATTAGCTAGAGAATATGCACTTCCTCAGAATGCTGCGACGCCTTTACATGACATAAGTTTTGGATATTACTAATAAGTAATAATTATAATTATTTTTGTGACGTTAGAAAAAAATTTATTAAAAGACAACAGGGTATAAGTGAAAAATTTTTTCATTTTTGACAGATTGGGGTAAATCTTACAAATAATTTTTTTTTTTTAATTTATGAAATTATTAAGTTTTTAAATATTTTTGTAAAATTGTTAACTAGATTTTTCAGATGATTTAAGTATTTAGTGGAAACTTGGGTAAAATGGGACACTAAGTTTGGGGAAAAAAAATTCTTTAAAAAAAAAAAAAATGATTGAACAGTTTGTTGATTCGAATGGGAAAAGTTTGTTAGTCTAGGGACGGCAAAAATTTTAGTAAAAAAAAAATCGTGGCCTATTGATCTCAGTCATTTTTTTCTGTTTTTAATAAAATTTTGAAACAAAAAAAGAAATTTTAAATTGACCGCAACTATCCGGCTGAACTTGCCCCATTTTTTTCTATGGATTGTAAACGAGGATAAAAAAAAATCATTTTTTTGACTGAAAACTGGTGGCTCATTTTACCCCTGTTCTCTACTATATTTCCAAAAAATATAATATAATTGTAAGATTCACTCAAGATTTGACTATTTATTGTACTGAGAAAAAATGACAAAATAAATGTAACTTTTAAAAAATGACATTTTCATCAAAGAAAATAAAAAATTTCTGAATGTAATATTTATAAAAAAATTATAAAAAATTATTTGTTGTGTTAAAATTGAGCTTTTTATAAAAATGTCTAAAAATAATATATTTAAATAAAAATATTTAATTACGCTTACTTATATATTTATTTATTTTAATTTATTACTCTGATAAATTTAATTTGAATAATTTATTTTATTGTGTTGAAATATTTTATTTTTAAATGACCGGGGCATGACGGAGAATTTTTGTGGCTTGTGATCAAGAACACAATTTCTTTTTTTTATTTTGATCAAATCTGTAGTAATTTTAATTTTAGAAAATTTGTTTTTGAATCACGAACGAGTGCCCTCATAATTTCCTTTTTTTATTAAAAGATAATTTACCCAGTTCCCGCCCTTTTAAAAAATTTTTCTCAAAAAAATTATTTTTTATAAATTTTGACATTACGTTGACTTTTTTTTTTTTTTCATAATTCTAGAATAGTTAAATTTAAATTGGATTCTATACTTGATACTAAAAAAAAATTATTTTCAAAAAATTGTTTCAAAAAAATTTTCAAGAAATTGTTTCGAAAAAATTCATAACAGTGAACTTCAAAATTTGAGACAATTCTGAACCTTGAGTTGATCATTTTTGGAACTTAAAAAAATTTTAGAACTTTTTGGAAAATTTTTGGAACTTAAAAAGAGTAGAGTAGTATATTACACACCAAGAGAGGAAAGTAGGGCCCATTTTAACCCACGTGTGGAATTTTCTACCCAAGCTGAGCAAAAGTAGCAAATACGTAGATTAGGACGTCCTCCGGACGTATCACCAGACTTGTATCTGAAAGTTTAAATTTTTGCCTCCATTGGTTTTAAATTAACTTGTTTCTGACTGGCTGCTGACACTGAAACTTTAAGTTCCAATGCAGGTAATCATGAAAAATATTCTGTGTAACTCAGAATGAAACACGATTTCAGACTACGGGTGATTAGCCCTAGGGCAGCCAACTTCACCTTGGGCAGAAATCGATTTATTTCATCCCTTGTTCCATTCCCTATTCTAAATTTCAAAACTTAACACAATGATAAACTTTTTTTAAACGATTTTTAAACTTCCAAAAATACAAAGAAAAAAAAAAGTCAGCGCCTTTTCAACAATTTTTTTTTACACGGGAAGTTATTGCAAAATTCCACTATGACGAATGCAATAACCAAATTTATATGAAATCTATAGTATACTAAAAAATACAAGTAATTATATGCAACAAAATATCAGTATTCAGTCCTCCGGATTTTATATTTAAATAATAACTTAATATTCACTATAACTAATCTGTCATAACAGCAATTTGTTAATCAAATTTATTGGCGGGCTGAATACTTACTAGGGAATTTAATTTACCCTAATAACTGTAGATACTTTCATTTTGCTTATAAATTAATAACGAACCATAAAGACTTCATAAATGTTTTAAATAACAAAAAATTTCATTTCCGCGGTAAAAAAAAATAAATTTGAATTTTTGAAAATTTTTAAACGGTCCCATTTTACCCCAGTACTTAGTGTCATTCAAAAATTCATAAAAATCCCAAATTATATTTAAAATTATCATTTCAAAAATCTTTTTAGTAAATCGTAGCCCATAATTTTTGATTTTGGCAAATTCCCAAAGCATCCCATCTTGCCCCAGTCTTACATAAACACACAAAATAAAAAATTTTAATAAATTATCAACCACTGGAGTAAAAATTAAAAAATTCTTTCCCAAAAAGTCAAAAATAAAAGTAGACAATAAATAAAAAAATTCAAATTTTTAAGCTCAAGTTATAATTTCTCAAATTATCTAATTAATATCAATGAACACAAAAAAGAAAATAAATAATTAGAGCAATTAACCGATAAAATAAAAAGATTGTAAATTTTCTAAAATAATTAAAATAAAAAATAAAAAATGTAATGCATGCACTCATAATTCAAATTAATTTCCTGTCATTAATCATATGTATAAAAGTACACATACAAATATATATAGGTATAAATAAAATTTATTAAGTATTCAAAAGGAATGTTTGAAATGACGTAAGTGAGCCCTATCTTTGGCGCGGTAAAGTTTGGCAATGGCCAAGCCCAAATTTTTTATTGATACACATACATAATAAACAATCATAACTAATTACTAATACGACTACAATTCATATTGTATTTAACAATACATATATATATGTATAAGTATATATATACCAGGAATTTACGGTATGTAACTTTGGAGTTATTTTACATAGGACTCGATTGTTCCACAATCCAGTAGGGTATGGACACTTAACTTACGTGTATGAACAAGGAAGCCTATCCAGAAGTGAGAATATACCCCCACCTGGTGGATAAACTGTCGTATAGTTTATAAAGCACCGTTCTACCTACTATCTCGTTGCACTTTCTCAGTGAAACTCACAGAGAACTACTCGTAACAGTAAATTAAATTGTTTTGTCTCAACCCTTTTATTCAAAATTTTTTACTACTGAATTTACATCATGCGAATTATTATCCTGGTATGTTTCAAGGTCTTTATTTATAAACTAATAAATTAACAACTTTATTTTAATTACTATTTAATTAAACCTTTTTTTTTTTAACAATTTTTTTTTTTTTATTTACTAATTTTAATACTGAGTGATTTTTTAAAATCAATTTGTGATTAGAAGTGATTTTTTTTTTTTCTATGAAAATTTAAATTTTGAAAATTCAAAAAAAATGTGCTGTGTTTTTTAGTGAAATTTTTTTTTTCATACAATTTAAATTTGTCAGTACATAAATTATCGGTTGAAATAAAAAATAAGTAGGACTTAAAAAAAAAAAAAAAATATATATATATATATATATATATATATATATATATAAAGACAAGTTATTGAGTCTAATGATTTTGTGTTTAATGACGTAGTAAATATATATAAGTACTAGTAAAAACAATGTTTCATATATATATATATATATATATATATATGAAGAAAGACCGCGAGAAAAAATGGGAGAGAGCGCGGATGGTAATGAGTTCTAATACGCGAAGTTAATTTAAAAAATTTTTATTCATTTCACGCATATGTTGACAATACTTCATTTATAAATCATACAACATACTCTTTGTATGCAATATATATATATATATATATAGATAAATGTATTACACATTGTGTCTTTTCACTTTCATCATATAGCCGTCCTTGGAGTAACGAAAGTAAGTCCGGTCATAGTGTTACAGTACGAATCCGTTAATAAAGATGTTATAAAAATTCAATGAAATTACCATGTCCTTAACTAAATATTGCTCAATAATTAACTAGTCAATTTGTTCAAGTAGAGGAAAAAAAAATAATTTTTTTTTAACCATAGGAATTATGAACAATTACATATTTAGTGGAAAAGTTTAACCGGTAGTTTTATTTCTATTAATTATTAATGAGCGCACTATTAAATATTGATCTGTATTGAATCAATTATCGGGAAAGTTAATGAATAATTGAATTTATAAATAGTAAAGTAGATAATTGAATAATTTTTTTTTTATTTTAAATTATGAAATAATAAATATGGAGAGTTTACTTATTGGTTTAGAAAAATTTCGGGCATTAGAAATTTTTTAAAAGATAACAAGTTTAGAATTAGATAAATTTAAATATTTATGGCGCGGGTTTTTAAATTTTGAAATCGTCAAGGAAAAATTTAAATTTTTAAATGGATCCACTTATTTTTACGATGGAAAATAAAAAAGAATTTATTTTTAGAAATTACTGATAATGTTTTAAAATTACATATATTTTGAATACTCAAATATATAATTAACATAAATTTTGTATTTTTTTTATAAACCATATAAATTTCAAAAATAAAAATTTGAAGCCCCAAATTTTTAAATTTAAATTTTTACTAAAAAATGAGTCAATTTTATATCCCGCCAAAATTAAAAAATTCAAATTTCAGTTTAAAAAAAAAATTAACCCCCACTTCTACCTCATTAACTAGAATAATTTCTGATAATTACATATATTATTAATTCAAATACCTGTTATAAAAAAAATATATGAATAATTACATAACATAAAAATGGCTAATAAAATTATCTCAGCAAATATTAATATACCGGTCGATTACTATAAAAAGTAATCTGTATATTTGCATGATCTTGATAAAGTAAAACTAAAAAAGGCGGTTTAAAAAATATCTATATCACTATCACTTTTAAGTGAAATTAAAAAAAATATAAAAATGGTAACGGGAAGTCAGGGCATATAGAAAGAATGTGTCGGGGCGAATAGAGAGAAACTCGAGCAGCTAATCGGGTGTACAGGGCGTGGTGGTTTGTATTTACGCTATATAATAGTAATACATATACATATATATAAATATATGTACAACTTTACTTGAAGTAAACCTCAACTCTACTTTGCACTATTTCATACATACATACATACATAGATATATATAGATATAAAATAATGTTTCAACAAAGTTTTAAAACGTGTGCGTGACTGGCATATGCCTGAACGGGAACTGATTACAGAGTCATTCGTCTGTACATAAAAGACTCACGATTTTCCCAGAGCGATCGAACCACAAGAACTCATTAGCTCATTTATATCTACTGACTCAGTCTTAGATTTAGTCTCCCACTTGGTCTCTCTCTCTCTATATATATATATGTATGTATTTACCTGAAGTATCCGTGATATCATGATCTGTAGTACATGCAGTATCTGATGTCTAATGCAAGTAGTGAAATAATAAATATATATGTAAATATAAAAAATATAAATGATAATTTTTTATATATTATTTAGTTTTATATGATATAGTTATTTATTTATTTATAAATAAATATGTATAGTAACCTTGATAATTTAGTTTAATAGTTTATTAATCTAATCGCACATTTCACTTTCACTGCTTTCACTTAGAGTTCAAAAAACACATTATATTTATAGATACACATTGACATATATGACAATAATTTTTTAGCTTAATTATATATGTTTATAAACATTTATTGTAGTAAGTGGATTATTAGGACACTTAATAATTACTTTTGTTGAAATTATTAAGTTTAATAAAAAATATATGAAAAAAATTTTAAATTGATGTTTAATTGAAATAAAAAAAAATTTTCTTTTTAAAATTATATGTAATTAAATTTCGCGGGTAATATATTATTTAAATATATTTCACCATCGTCCTTGAGAGTGAAGTAATTAATAAATAAATATTTCCAAGGAGTGGCAAATTAATAATTTTTATATTTCCGTTTACACAAAAAATTTTTTTTCAACTAATAATAGTATATATTATATATATTACATCATTTAAACCCATGTCTACAGTCGACTACCCGTTATAAGCCTCTTCACCTCAATCGGCAGGTACTGAGTCCAAACAGCCCCCACTTAACCACTTTTTTGAGTTTCGTAGCAGACATCCCGTTATAAGCCTCCGTTAAAATTCCATAAATTATAAACTAACAGAAGGAACAAAATATATAAATTAATTATGAAAATTTACTATCGATCTTTCGCGGATAATAATTTTATAAATATTAAGTTAAAAATTATTTATTGTTGATAATTGTAATTATTAATTACAATTAAAGCTTCTGTTACAATTTAAAAGTTTTATTGAGCATTATGTTGATCAATAACAATTATTATTATTATTATTACTGTAATTAATACCGTAGTCATTATTATTTTTTACATTACAATTATTATTTGTGTAAAAAGATAAGTATTTATTTTAGCGCATAAGCACTAGAAAAATCAGGACACTGACGTATGTAACAAAACGTAAATTTGACGTTTAAAATGATATAAAATACACAGGCTTATAACGAGTAGTCGAGACCAAAACTAAACGCACGGTGGGAAGACTGAAATTTAAAAAAAAATTTCCCTGTACCCTAGACCAGGCTTATGCCGAGTCGACTGTATATTACATCATTCAAACCCATGTTAAAAATTATGACTTTGCATAGATAAAAAAACTTTTTCAAACAACAAACAATATCACATCTATTTATAATTTGAATTCAATAGGAAGTATAATTGTATCGACAAAAGATTACGAAATTTTATATGATGTAATGATGTAATATATGAAGGACATTGCTCCAGGCAATGAACAATTAAAAAGCTTGAATACCAAACACTAATATAATCAAACATCAAAAAATATATAGATATATTTATTTATATCCATTTGTAAAGGTGCGCCAATCGTCGAGTTACTTGAGTTTACTTGAATATTTTTTTGTATCTATATATACATATATATTTAAATATACAAATCTAGATCCAGGCGTGGTTGCATTGAGCATTACATCCGCCGTCGTTGCCGCCACAGCCGAGGGTTCAAGGAGAGTGAGCGCGAGTTACGACGCGCTCAATCTGAATCTCACGCTAGGTCGCCGTGGGCCGCGAGTCCTATCCCGGATTTAGGTCACTCACACGCCGGACTCTATATATTTTATTTCTATATATATATTTATATATAAGTCATATACATATTACGTCAGAGTCACGAATACTGTTCTCACAATTGCGCGCTACTTACACAAAGCATTCTGTACTAGTACTGCAGCACAATCTGAGACGGAAGCATTACGCATTTTCTCAAACTTTCGATTCATTTTTTTTACCGTGGAACAAATGCATTTATATTTTTATCTTAAATCTAAATTTACTACTAATCATCATATATAATAATAAAACAACAATGATAATATTGTAATTTAATAATTATACAACAAAAAACGGGAGTGAACGAGAAATGAATATGAATTTTATTTAAATTCGTATCCACTACGATCTGGAATTAATTCAATTTTGAGAAGATTAAATTAAAAAAAAATTCTCGCTTCGAATTCACACCGGATTCAAATCGCGATTGTTCTTAAAAATTTTTTCTGTTGGATTCTCTGAGCAAAAATAAATCCCAGTTACAAAATTTTTACTTTTATATTTTATATATTTTGTTCTTAGAAATATTTATTTTAGAAAAATAATATATGTTATTTTAATAGTTTTGAAATGTGAAAAACACATTTAAAGCACATTTGGGCAGCTAGTATACACGGAAAAAAATGATGCTCAAAATTTTAATAGATTGTAGTTTATTTTCAATTTAAAATTAGTATATTCGATACTAATATCAAACCAGGATCATTATATATATTACAAAATGGCTATTATTTATATTAAAATTTGATACACATAGAAGAGCAAAATTTGTAATTTCGTATATTAAAATTAATATGAAAAAGAATTGATAAATTGGTATCTACAGTTATTACTATTCAAATAAACATAGAAAAATTTAAAAATGAGGAACCGAAAAATTAGTAAACGTACACATTAATATATAAAGATCTAGTATACTAATTTTTCATTTTATTATTTACCACTTATTCGATATATGTATATAATAAATTAATTTATAATAACGAATAAATAACATTTTATATTAATTATTAGTCAATGGGATAGAATTTATAAAATAAGAGTTAAAAATTTTCGGTATTTTTATCAGCAAAAAATCAGTATCTAGTATACTAATTTTTCATTTTATTATTTACCACTTATTCGATTTATGCATATTGTAAGTTAATTTATAATGATGAATAAATGATATTTTAAACTAATAATTGATCAGTGATATCGAATTTGTAAAATAAAAGTTAGTAACTTTTGCAATTTTCGGCTGGAAAAATCAGTATCTAAGATAGCAATTCTTAATTTGACCAATCATTACTTTTTAATAGATTATGCCATAAATTAATTAACTTTCACTAATAAGTCACGTATCATACCTAAAAGTAATAATATTTGCTTACTTTTTGAAATAATTGATAGTAGTTTTTAGGAATCTACAAAAATTAGTAAACTACTTTGCATTAAGTACATAATAGTACTAATTATTGATAACAGATTCCACTTTTTACTATTATTTATTAATTTTTAATATTCTGTTTTTTCCGTGATAAGAAAGCCCGTATAGGTTTGATTTTATGACCTTAGGTACTTGAGTTGTACAAAGGACTCCTTATTTTATTATGTACAGTACAACTAAATATTACGGTCTTAGTAAGAAGAAAAACATGTGTTTTACTAAGGACAATACAGAGGGTTAGACTTCACAATAAAATAGTTTTAACATTATAGTTAGTCTGCGACTAAACTCTGTCAAGTAACGACACTTCTCGATACGATTCTTTTAAAATAAAGATTCTATTGGAATCCTATGTAGATAATCATATTGTATTTTCTCATTATTTATAATCAATCCTATCCATAACTTCCTACACATTCATATTTTAATGGTATTTTGTTGGTTATTTTATAGGTTTATCTAACGGTCGCTCTAGTGTCAGCTCGACGTGTTCAATTGCGTCCACAACTAGCAGCACCCCAGATATACTACGAAGATGAAGACACCCGACTGTCTGCTGCCGAAGAAGTAGAAGCAGAAGATGGTGCTGGTTACTTATCACAAAGACAAGATACTGCTTATCAACCACGCACACGAGCACTTCCGTCGCCACGATCCAAAGACATCGAAAGCCCGTCAAAAGTCGCGCCGGTTCAGACAATTCGAAATTACAATAAAGTAAATGACGATGGGTCATTTACATTCGGTTATGAAGCAGCTGATGGTTCATTCAAAGAAGAAACTCGCGGTACCGATTGCGTTGTTCGCGGGAAATACGGTTACATTGATCCAGATGGCAATCGTCGTGAATTTGAATACGTATCTGGAAATCCTTGTGACCCGAACGCACCCAAAGAAGAAGATGATGAGTTACCCAGTAAACAAGAACCCGACGAAATCGGTGGACCAGCAAATTATCCATTGATTCGTCCACGGCCGCAAAAAAATTATCCACGTAAGCCAACTGCCCGGCCACCAACGACAATTTTCCAAAGCGAATTGACTCTTGAAGACGAGGAAGCCAGCCAGGAATTGAAACCCAATGACGAACCAGTACTGATCCGACCAACTTATCGTCCAAAAGTTAAACCAAATTACCTTCAAGTTTCTGCTGTTCAGGGAGAAAGTCTTTCCTACGAAAGCCCTAACGCTGTCACCCAGTCCGCCAGTACAACAGCCAGTCCCGTTTATCGAGCGACCTCTCCAGCGCCACGTTATCACAGTCTAGCCAGTCCGACATCATCTCGACACGTACCAACGCCATCTTATCAAGCCTATGAGGCTACATCCCCTCGTCCTCAATCAACAGTTGCCATTACACCCCGTCCCCATTTACTGCAAATAGCCGCTCAATATGTTTCGCCCACCAGCACTGAAAGACCAGGTGTCATTTACGCTAAGCAAAGAAGCACTACCGCTAATTCATTGATACCATCGCCGTCTTCCAACGACGTCCACCTCAATTTCGCCGCCGAATTAGAACGATACGTGAAAACAGTTCCGGTAACAAGTCGACCAGTTGCCAAAGTAACTTCCGTGAAAGCTGACCCGATTTACCAATCGGAGCTGGTCTATGACCCAACAAGTGGACAATACAGCACCCAATTGTATCAGAGTTTACCCCAATCACTTGGCGACTATCGGGTCAATCATAAATTGCAGCCATACGTCGCACAACAAAGCGCGCAATCTGCCCTTGGACTTCAGCAGCAGCAACAGCAGCATCAGTTACAGCAACAGCAGTTGCAGCAACAACAGCAGCAACAGCAACAACATTTACAACAACAACAACAACAGCATCAGCAACAGCAACGATACCAACCCCAATCGATTCCAAGACCGACTCCGAGACCACAACCACAGGAAACTATTTACCGACAACAGCAAACTGATCAATTGTTACAATCCCAGCAACTTTTTGCCCAACAGCAACGACGTCAACAACATCAGCAACAACAGCAACCGAAATATCAGTATTTAGGTGCGCAAAGAGATCCAAATTCTTATTATTATGCTGTTGATCCATCACAATCGCCCAGCTCTGCTCCACTTTCCATAAGTCAAATTGATCAGTTCTTACGTGGCAGCACAACTGGATATTAATTATCCCATAACATTATGAGAATAAATCGAGAATTTAAGTGGAGGTAGAGGTGATAGAGCTGGAGTATTATAACAGAGTTTAAAGAGTGAGAAAATTTTGTATTGCCGTTGCTAAATAATTGTGGTGCTTTTATGCAATTAATGATAATTTAGATACTTCAGCGGCTTTTACATTTTACATTGTACTGTTTTGTCTGTTGTGTGGGTATACACTACTATTATTATTATTATTATTATTATTTTGATTTATGATTTGTGAATTTCCATAAATTTTATTACCGCGAAACCGATTGCACACTAGGAAAATATGTTTGTATTGTTTGATACTGTTTAATACTCAATTGCAAGAGTCGCAGTTGCCAAAATAACTTTTTTTTTGTTAGCTTTAAGATTTTTTGTAATGTTAATGGATCAGTTAAACGGTTTATTATTTGCGGGATATAAACTTTTTTTTTAAATCAGGAAAAAAATTTTGACGTATTGTTTTTTTCAAAAACAAGGTACGGATACAGACGTTTCATCAAATGTATCGTATGATGAGATTATATAGAGGATGGGCAAAATGGGTTACCTCGAAATTTTATAAAAAAAAAATTTTTTTTAATGTTTTGTAAAAATTCCAAAATCACTTTTGTAAATATAATGGAGCATTATTTTGAATTTGTTTTGGTAAACTTTTTCAAAAATCGAGTCAGGTGAAAAATTTTAGGGACTTTTGTTTTGTGGTAAAAACTATAAAATTTTTTTTTTCTTTGCATCTAATAATTTTGGGAAATGTAAATTTTTTTTATAAAAATTACTTACAAAAAAATTTCATTTATTCGAATTTTTTTAATACCTAAAGTTTTTTTCACTTATTTTAGAGGGTACCCCATTTTGCCCCCCCCCCCCCCCCTTCCCCCTATATATATATTAACTTTTGAAGGTCATACTTCCGGAATTAAAACGGTCGCAGTTTTTGGGAATTGGACCCCAGAATTTTTGATCAACTGTAGAAATAAAACTGATCAATTTGTTTTTATATTAAATTTTGATATAAATATTTTTCAAAAAAGCTAGTATCTGTTTTTATAATAAATAGGGTAATAAATGTACTTTGATATAAAATCAATTAAAAATTTTAATTTAAAAAAAAGAAATATTTATTTTAGTAAATGAAGTTCAAAAATTTCAGTTATCAAAAAAACAGGCTGATTGGTTTTTTAAAAATATCTTTGTAAATATTCAATTTTCAGAAAAATTGTAAGAGACCTTTTTTGTAGAGCTTAAAATTTTCTATGAAAAAGGTGTCCTATAATTTTTTGAAAAAATGAATCGTTTTCAAGATATTTGGAGTTTAAAATTTGAAAAATTATATAGCAAAATTTGGAGAATTAAATATATAAATTTGGTGTTGAAAATTTTCTGGGGTTTTCTTGTGACCGTGACCATAAGAGTCTAAAACACAGTATCTGGAAAACTTGATGCCATATATTTAAAGTTTATCCAATACAATCTGACACCGATACTCTGCCAAAAATTAAAAAGAAACAAACAAATAAATAAATAAATAAACATGAACGATACAGTATTTTTATAATAAATATTTTCCTTATAATCTTGACATCTAAAAAATATTAAGAAACTAAACTAAAGGTCAATAACTGAGACATTAACTTTATATATAACTAATGAAAGAATTCAAATTGTGATTGCGTCAACTTGTCCGTCCATATGTAGCATAATTATCTCATTTTACTATTCATATGTCGCATTATATATTTCTAATGCCCCAAAAGCGTTAATAATAATAACTCCTCCTTCCTTTACACATCAAAAATTTTTTTATTTTAAAATTTGAATAAAAAAGTTCAGGCCAGATTTCAAAAATTTTGTAACAAAAATTTTTTTTATCTATTCTGCAATTAACAATTTTTTTAGCGACACAAACTTGGGGTCAAATGGACATTTATAAATTTTATGTAAAATGAGCCCATTGTACCCCGGGTTCATTCAAAAAATTAAAAAAAATTGGCATTCATTAAATTAATATTCAAAAACAATTTTATTTTTATTTAAAATATATACATATATATGTATATATTTATATAAATATATATGAAACATTATTAACGCAAATTGTAAATATTTTTGATAATATAAATACTTATTATCGTTTATAATAAAAAATAATAATAATTATCATATTTTTACTCTATATATTATTTTTTTAATTGTAATACATTTTAATAGTAATTAGTATAAATCCAAATACATTATGACCGTTTTTTTTGTACCTTTATATTGAACATGTATCAAAAATAAAATTAATAAAGAATAAATATTAAAAATATATAATTACCTTTTATTATATGATACTGAAGTTAGCCGACTTATAATAATTTTTTGATTTTTTTTTGAAACGATAAATCATAAAAAAAAATTTTTTCAAAAAATTGCACCTGTAGTTTTTTAAATTTTCTACAAGTGCGTATTTTTAGTTTTTTTTATATTTTTGTAAATTATTTGTTAAAAAAATCCGAAAAATTTTAATTGTCTTCTAACTTCAGAATCATTTTATTATTATTATTCATATTATTAATTAATAAAATAAATGCATGTTAATTACTTATGCATAAGATAAATTATATTATTTATTTAAAGTAAAATGCATTTGGATAAAAATAATTATGATGCAACAACTCTTTGTTTATATTTTATGTGTTGTGTGGGTTTGAGACCTATGAGTGTAAGTATAAAAAAAACATATATTATAATAATAAGAATAACAAAAAGACACGAGATAATTTCGTACTCTACAATAACTCGTATTACATACCATGGGAACTATTGTTATGCATTATTTTACAGTACATACTCTTGTTCCCTTCATTGCGTGCTTTTTACTCCCACATGTAATGGCTTTCACTTGTCGCCGTAAGATTTCTAACATCTATTCTCCTGCATCATTGGTCTAGCTGATTTAGATTTTTTTTTTTTTCATTACCTTTTCTTTCTTTACTTGTCTATTTTTATCCTTCGCTGTAATAACAAGCTGATTAATTTCACTCTGTTCTATTATAATTTATTTCCTTCCTTCCTGTCAATCTCAATTATTTTAAATTTATCATCAAATTGATTTTTTATTTTTCATTTTAAATTTTTAACAAAAAAAATCGCGTTTAAATTTTTAAATAAAAAATTAAATTTTTACTTTAATTAGAAAAGACCCAAAATATGACAGGAAACCAAAAAAAAATTTTTTTTTACTCCACAATTTTTTATCAAAATTTTTTCTGTATAGAAAAATTTTTTTTTTAATTTTTTTAGTATCCCATTATACCCCAGGTATAAATTTAAAATTTCGAGTTCCCGTGACTTTCATAAAAATGACAGAAAATTTTTTTTTGGTTTAAAAAATTTTGAAATTTTTTCATATCCCAATTTCATAAAAAAAAATTTAATTATGAGAATTTCAAATAAAAAATAAAAAATTTTTGATGAAATTTTCAAAATAAAAAAAAATTTAATAATTAGAAAATTAATTACACTTTTTTTGTAAAAAATATTGATAAAGATATTTAAAAAAAAAAACATTTTTTTTTTTTTTTTCAAATATATGATAAGATCGTAATTAGATTGTAAATTGATGTATTATATGGTGTCTAGATAAAATCGAAACGTTTGCATCAAGGTTGGTAAAATAAGTGGTAAGTAAGTCGGTTGGGAAGACTTTGCATCAAACATATATATATAATATATATACCAAAGGATGAGAGAGGGAGGATGTGGCGATGGATAATATGAATGGTGTCTTGTTTAAAAGAAGGGTTTGGGCGGTGGATATATGATTGTGTCACTATATATATAATAGAGCGGTTGTAACCCACGCACTTATTGTTAAATTAACCGCGTGTGCGGTAACATGATTTCCAGTTGCAAGGTAGCAGTTTTTTTTTTTTTTTTTATCATTCATTTCATTTTTGTTTATTTATGCTGTGATTAAATACAAG
The DNA here is from genome assembly GCA_964016945.1 of Microplitis deprimator. Lineage (NCBI taxonomy): Eukaryota > Metazoa > Arthropoda > Insecta > Hymenoptera > Braconidae > Microplitis > Microplitis deprimator. The sequence goes on along the minus strand of OZ024712.1, from coordinate 3,529,829 downwards.
TGCAGATTTTTTAAAAATATATCATTTATAATATATAATCAAAATTTAGTAATAAAGTGACACTATGTAAAATTTCTATTAATTTAAATATATATTTTTATATATTTGTTGTAATTAATAATTTATTTTATGATACTGATTAGCCGACGTCTAATAATTTTTTGAATTTATTCAAAATGATAAATTACGAAAAAAAAAATATTCGAAAAAATTGCACCTATAGATTTTTTAATTTTCTACATGTGCATATTTTTAGTTTTTTTTGTAATTGATTCGTAGGAAACGAAATTCGAAAATTTTAAATTGTCTGCTAACAAGGATCATTTTATTTTGAGTTAAAAATATATAATTTTTTTATTTATGTTATTAAAGTATATGATAATTTAATGGAATGAAAAAAAAAAATATGTAGAGGTTTGTTTTATTAATTGCAATGTGTTTTTATTTGTTTATATTTAAGATGACGCCATGGCTAGTGGCAGTTTTTTGTTTGGTAACTGCAGGTTGTTTGAATGTTACCGATCAACAAACATCCGAATCTCAAAACGAGCAAGTTGCGATTCTTAAACAGCTTAGAAAAGTAAATGAAGATGGATCTTATACATTTGGTTACGAAGCTGGAGACGGTTCTTTTAAGGTATTATTTTTATTTATTTTTAAATTTTTTAAATTCAATACTAAATTAGGGAGATCGGGCGCGATTTGAATCCTCAAAATTTTGATGAAAAAAAAAAATAAAAAATAATTTTTATAAAGAATTTTTCGAATATATTACGATTCTTATTAATTTCAGGGTAACGTAAAATACCTGGGGTAAATTGGGGCACAAATTTTTTATATAAAAATACTGTTACAGTTTGTAAAAAAAATGAGGCAAGTTGGAGCTAATTCAAAATTTTTTTTATAATTGACCCATTTTACCTCAGAGTACTTTTTTCGTGTCAATAAAATATTTTGGATAAATAAAACAAATGGGCTGACCAACTTGCCCCATTTTTTTTACGAGCCCTCGTGTGAAAAAAAATTCGTTTCAAAAAAGTTCGATATGTGGAACTTCTAAATTTGAGACAAAATAGAACTTTTTTGAATTTTTATAAGCAAATTTTGAGTAAAAAAACATTTTTAAAAAATATTTTTACCCCGGATGTGCAAAAGTTCAAAAACTCAAAATTTAGAACCTTTTCTAAAAGTTTTTCGATTCTTATGAGTTTCTATTGGTTTCTAATCGAAACTTTACATAAAATCCTAAATAAATTTTTTTTTTTCTATCAAAATTACAAAAGTTCCAAAAAGTTCTAATCTGTCTCAATTTTAAAAGTTCCAAATTTTGAACTTTTTTGGAACGATTTTTTTTACATGAACCATAACTGAGTATTTTTAAATCCAAAAATTTCGGGTCTCAAAAAATAGTGACTCATTTTACCCCGCATTCATTACACGCCGGTCTCCCCAATTAATCGAATCAAATAATAAAAAAAAAATACTTAATTAACTCGTTGACTTTCAAAAACAAAACAAGTAAATAAAAAAAATTCAAAATTTTGATTAAAGTAACGATAAGGGTAAAAAAAATTTATCAGGTAGAAACCCGCGACGTGCTCGGCAATGTTAAGGGTACCTTTGGTTTTGTCGACGGAAACGGTGAAATAAAACGAGTAACTTATTCATCATCAAATGGGACAGGGTTTAAAGCAACGACGGTCTCACCATTGCAGGAACGTCCATCAGTAGTCCAGACTATTCCCCGTACGAACCGAAGTTCCAGTACCAGGAAACCCAGTCCGACATTAGTCTACGCAACATCAACTTCCACAGAGTCATCATCAACATTATCCACATCATCAACCTCATCAACATCATCAACAATAAATTCAAAATTAAACGTCGGGCCGTCAACTGTTAGAAGCAGAATCAAAACGACGCCAATGCCAAGTTCTAGTATCAACTCTACAACTGAAGCAGCACCAAAAACAGTTTTCGGTAATTATTTAAAAAGTACTAAGCGCCCGCGTTCTTTTATCAACAGCCAAAGATCTTTACCGTCATCGACATCCAGCGAACAAGAATCTGCAGACAATGGGGGCGAAGATTCCCAAATAATTCGACCAACCGTCGAAGCAAAAGCTGCAACTCAACGTAAAAATTATTTCACAAAACGTCCACTTGATCATACGCTGCGTCCAATAACAGAAGAATTCGATGAAAAAGATGACGAGTCTAAATCAGCAGTCACTGGAAATAATTTACGCCGTCAACTTCATGACGAAACGACAATTAAAGTTGAAGAATCTCGTGAAAGTAGCGACGAACATTCGGATGTTTATCACAGCGGATCTTTATCAACTCCAAGACCACTTTTCACGACAACGAATAACCCGAAAATAATTCAACGAATCAGAATGGAACGGCCCAAAATACTTTACCACAACCACAATAATCATCATCAGCAAGTAAAGTCTTCAAATGAAGAAAACTACGGACCCGCCCAATTCGATGATTCAAAATATCAAAACACCAGAGTCTACGAAGCAGAGAACAAAATCGCAGAACAAGAACGCGAAGCTCCTGAGCAATTTGTCTACCGGGTGCCGCATTCTCGCGTACCCCAAAGAGACTACGCAAAAACTATGGAGCCGCTTTACATTCGAAGACAGCAGCAGATTCTCAAAGACTTACCCCCGAATCTTTTCGTTCCATCTCCGAACAACGATGAAGAAGATTATCAACCACCAGTTGAAAGGATCTTGGCACGATTGCAAGCGAGAGCTTATCCCCGAGCCAGTGAACAAGAAAATGTTGATTACATCGCAGAAGCTCCTGGCCAACAGCCAATGGAACCCGTACCCCAACCGCCTCCGCCACCAGTTCCTGCGCCAAATCCAGCAAATCATCAGAATTACATCAACCCCCGGCAGTTCGCCAGATTGATTCGACCCTACGTTATGGACCACGAAGCGAGATCTCGAGGGTACATGAGACTTCAACCGGTTGACGAGAAAGATTACATGGACGGTTACTACCGGAATGTTGTCTTGCCTCCAGAAGCGCCAAATCCGATCGCACCACCGCTGAGTCGTCGCGATTTCCAGCTTCTGCTCCGACGTTTACTTGTCAGTCAGTACGGAGTCCAGGCATTAAGTCACCCAAGGACTTACTTAGATCACGCTCTGTATGACGAACAGTCTTATCCTTATCAACGACCGCGACTCATGTATGAAGAACCGATCCCGCAACCCAGACCGCGACTGATTCCTGCGATCGATCCTCTCTACAATTCCTATTATCCTGAACAAAATCCAAGTTATCAAGATCCGCGATACGCTAGAAGAGTTTACCGTCAGAAATTTTATGATCAGGATGTCAATGACCCAGATGACCACAATCATGGAGACGAAATTTTACCCCCGCCTGTTAGAGAAGCTCTGCTACTTCGGATGTTGCAATTAGCGATAAATAATCAGCGTTCGATTACGCCGAATACTATTCTAATGAGCACTACGCCATCTAGCTCGATGACGCCGGTAACAACTTCCGGTTATAGGAAATCCGGACCTGTCAGAAGTGTTCAAATTATTAATGACGATAAATCTGAAGACAAAGATGACACAAGAAAAAAATTATAAGAAAAATTTTATTGTGAAATTTTATAAGAGGGAAAATAAATTTTTTTTTTTTTATTATCTAGATCTCTTCGTGTTATTTACGGCTTTCTCACATTCATATTCGTGAGAAATGTGAAATTTATAGTCATCATAACAATTGTGCCGTATGAAGTTTTTGTTTTTTTTTTTTTGTTTTATTTTAAATTATTATGCGTTTTTAGACCATCAGTCATTATGAATAAAATAACAGATTTATATTTTATTCTTATTCATTTTATGAGATATATATTTTTATTATTCGCTGTAGAGAAAATATTTCATTGTAAATATAAGTGTCGATTATTATATGTACAGTATTTTGCTTATTATTTTCAATAAATATAAATTACTAGAGAAATTTTACTCATTTCTTTTTTTTTTATGAAACTCATAATTTTGAAAAATTTTAGATTTATATTGATGTCAGTAGATACTGAAATTAGCCATGATACTGAAGTTAGACGTCTAATAATTTTTAGATTTTTTTAAAAACGACAAATTATAGAAAAAAAAAATATTTTGAAAAATTGCATTTATAGTTTTTTTAATTTTCTACATGTGCATTTTTTTAGTTTTTTTTTTTTTGTAATTGATTTGTGGGAAAAAAAAATCCTAAAGTTACTAATCATCTGTTAACTTCAAGATCATAATTAGCCAGCTTCTGATTTTTGAATTCTTTTAAAAACGATAAATTATAAAAAAAACAATATTTTAAAAAATTGCACTTATAGTTTTTTAAATTCTCCATATGTGCATTTTTTTAGTTTTTGTTTTTTTTAAATTTGTATCGTCGAAAAAAATTTTGAAAATTCTTCATTGTCTGATACTTCAGGATCATAATTAGTCTGCGCCTAATAATTTTTTGATTTTTTTAAAAACGATAAATTATAAAAAAAAAAAATATCTCAAAAAATTGCACCTATAGTTTTTTAAATTTTCTACATGTGCATTTTTATAATTTTTGTTTTTTGTAAATTGAATTGTTGAAAAACAAATTCAAAAATTGTTAATTTTGCGAACTTCAGAGCCATGTCCAAAGATCTTTACAAATCTATATAAAAATTTTGTTTTAATGTTTTAATTTTTTCAAAAATCAAAATTTTGAATTTTGAAAATTATTATCTACATAAATCTAAATAAAAAAATTAGTTCATTACCTAAAATTATTTTTCCCATTAGATATAAAAAAAAGTTATAATCAAAATCTGTAATAAAAAAAATAATTAATTTTATTTTTTCAAATAAGAATATTTTTTGTAATAAAAATATGTACTATAGTCGTAGCTTACCTTTAAAATAAAAGTAAATAAAAAAAATACTTGTCAATGTATATGTCATATATACATCCATAATTTTTTTAACTTTCATAACGTGATGATGTTTACTTTACTTTCAGAGGTTAAATAAAAAGGCATTGTTTCGAATGTAATTAACACTCTGGTATTACAGCAACCGGCGTGGCTTATTGGCCTATTGTATTGTTTGTCATTTCAAAAAAAAAAAGAAGAAATAAAAATAATAACTCCCAAAGATTTCGGCATGGATTATTTTCACAGAGAAATAAGTAGTTTTCTGTAACTAATTCCCATGTTTTAGTGAAATGAGAGTAAAGTAGTTAAGTGTCTCGGATCTTATGAGAAAATTTATATTATCTTCTCACAGTACAATTCAATGAAATGGAATTTAAAAATGAAAGTAATAATTTTAAATGTATAATAAAAATTATCTACTTTATTAAAATTTTTTTGTTTCGTATTTTGATCTTACAATTAAAGTAATTAAAAAATATACAATTAAAAATATATAGGTATATATTTATGATTAATTAATTAATAGTAGATGTTGCGACCGATAATTTTGATTGGATTGACGTAGATCGCGGTATGTCTTTACTATTACTTTCGATATCTTCATCGAGAGTATAAGAATTAAACGGCTCTGTCTGTACGGCAACGTCTTCGTAGTCTAGTTCGAATGCATCTTGTTCGTAAATTACATCGTGACTACGAGGTCGTGCGACAGAGGGAATCCATGGCTGAGGTACGCCTTTTCCTAAGGCCAAAAAAACTGCTGCTGTTAATAAAAGAACGAGCGATGCTACGCCAAAAACAAGTCGCCATGACCCGGCGATCTGGAAATTAAGAAAATAAATTAACATTTTTTTTTTTTTTTTAATGTAATCATTACTTTGATGGTTAATCTCTCGGTAATTATTGTAAATACAGTTAATTTATATGGAATACTCATAAATATATATAATTTTTTTTTTCTGATGATTCCCTACAATTTTACAAAACAATAAACTGAAAGAAAATTAATTTAAATTTAAATAAAATATAAAATTTTTTGAAAAATTAAAAGTCAAAATATTTAAAAATTTGAATTTTTTAAAAAATTGTAGATAGAGAAAGTAAAGGTGGGGTAAAATGGACCCTTGGGTAAAAAATATCAATACTATTCACATGATCCATTTTACCCCCCCCCCCCCCCTATAGTTTAAAATTCTAAAAAATTTTAAAGGGTCCATCTTGCCTCTGTTCCTTGAGTTAAAATTGAAACTAAAAAATTTAGAGATCTGAGGATTTTAAAATTGACAATTTTTTGAAAAGTTACCACTTAAATTTTTAAATAATTTGAATTTTTTTAAAAATTGTAGATAGAGAAAGTGAGGGTGGGGTAAAATGGACCCTTTGGGAAAAAATATCAATACTATTCACATGATCCATTTTGCCCCTCCCCACCTTCAGTTTAAAATTCTAAAAAATTTTAAGGTGTCCATCTTGCCTCTCTTCCTTTAGTTAAAATTGAAACTCAAAAATTTAGAAACCTGAGGATTTTAAAATTGACAATTTTTTGATTTTTGAAAATTCAAAAATTGAGGCAGTGGTTAATTTAAAATTTTCGTGATTAAATTTAAAAAATTAACTTTATATGAATAATCAAATTTCAAATTTTGAAAACATAATAAGCGAATTTTTAAATCTGAAACAATTCCGAGTTTTGAGTTGATTATTTTTGAAAATTAAAAAAAATTTTAAAGTAGAAAAATTTTCTCTAGACTTCGTTTTAAAAAAGTTCTTAAAAAAAGTTAAAAAATTTTCACAAGCGGAACATTTTTGGAAAATTTTCACACGGGATATTTTAAAGTATAATCCAAGTTAAATAATTTTTTTTCTTTTTAATTTTATGAACTTTCAAAAATATTAAATATTAAGTAATTGAAATTATATACCGAGCCATGAAGTGCTTGAGTAACAAAATAATTGGCAGCAAGTAATCCAGCGGCACCAAGAGTAGAACAAAGTGCGCATGCAGCAGCAGCACATGCTGGAGATTCTGCTGGTGCTAAATCGGCAATTGCTGCAAGTGCACCAGCTGGAGCAGTACCAGAAACTAGTAGAGCCGCTATTCCCAACCAAGCTGCGCCAAGAGCTTGACAGCCCGCGTAACCCGCGACGAATAATAACGCAGCAGGTATAAAATGCGCTATTAAATAATTCATTTATTTATTTATTAATCAAACATTTTTTTTCACCATATCTACACCGAAAGTTTAAAGTCTTGCCCTGTTTAGTTGAAAGAAAGTCGTTCTTTCCTCTTATAAGAAAACAAATGATAAAAATTAGCGCAGGCGCCAATTTTTTCTAAACGAGGCTAAAATTCAAACTTTCAGATGTAGGTCTGGTAAAAAATCGTATTCACACCACGGGGAAGGTAAGACTCGGGTAGGTAATTATACACATGGGTCGGGATGTCCTAGTTTCCTCCTTAGGTGTATAATCTACTAATTTTTTACTCATTACGATAAAAAAATCGGTACCTGTATAAACTACAAGTTTCCTTGCAGTTGTTGTCGACACGATTCCAGACTCGCGAACGTGATCAACAAGAAGACCACATGTTAAAGCTGCCATGAAGTGACCAATGTGAGGCAATGTGGTCAATACTGAATTCTGTTATGACACTTAACGTTAGAGATCATTTGTTTTTTTTTAATTATCAATACCTGCCGTATGTCATTTTTATTAATTACTTTTTTTTCCAAAGCGATACATTTATTTATCGGGCAGAATGGGGCAAAATAGGCCGCGGAGGGGAAAATGGACTTAAATTTATATTACATGTCAGCCTTTTTTTCTTAAGGGCTCCATTTTATTAAAATAGTGATAAAAAAAAATCATTTGACTAAAATACATTCACAATTTTTGGACTAATATACGTCCCAATTATTTTTCGAGGAATTTCGGAGGCAAAAATATTTAAAAAGTAGAATAATTAAAATGTTAGAATTATATTTTTAAAAATTTAAGTATTAAATTATAAACTTACATTTGCTGTTGAAAATCCGTATATAAGTTTAAGATATTTAGTCATGCCAAGAGCCAGAGTAGCGTCGCCCCATTGATTACCCATTGTAGCAACCGCCGATGCCCAAACAGGCACCGATCTCAGTAATTTACCCCACGGTATCACAGCACCCTTTTGTAAAATAATTAAATTAATTATTGTTATGTTTTACTTTTTTAAAAATTAATCAGAGCTCTGTCGAAGTAAAAAAAATTTTGTATTTAAATATCAATAAAAATAGTAGAAATTTTTTTTGAATTTTTAAATTTAATTACTGAAATAAAAATTCCGAAAACAAATTTAGGGGGTGAAAAAAAATAGTGAGTTACTTCTTTACTTTAAATAAATAAAATAAAAAAATTTACCGTAGTGTCATGTTGATACGACTTGGGAGTGTCTTTTACAAAATGACCAAATGTAAAGTACCAACAAAGTGCTATAAATACTAAACCATAACAAAGAGAATCTCTGCCAAAAGATCTTACGGCGGCAGTGCCAATCCATCCAGTTAAACAGTAGCCAACACTGACAGCTAAAATTACAAGTATATTTATCATAATTCAAAATTTATTACCGTTTAATTATAAATATTACTAAATTTTACCAGCGTAACAGCTGAAGTACCAACTCCGATGGTTACTTTTGAACCATGTCATGGCGAACATATGAGCCGCAGGCATCGTTGCCCCCTGAAATAGTAAATTAAAAATATTTTTATTTGATTGCCGTAAGAAATTTTTAGTGAAAAAATAATTTTATTGCAAATTTAATGAAACGAACTGTGCAAAGTCCTTGAAATAGTCTTAGAGCAACGTGCGAAGGACCTCTCCATGCGGCGGGGACAAGTATAGAAGCTAGACAAGCGCCTAAAACAGCTCGGGAAAAAACCATCGATGGTCCAGATCTTCCCCAAACGAGACAACCGCCAAGTATTGGGCCAGCCACTTGTCCCCATAGAAATGCTTCTCTCATAATTGACTCGGCTCGTTCTTCTTGCGGTAACTGTGTCAAGTATCATTAATAAAATTTATATATTTTATCCTATATAAGGTTTAATAAATATATATATATGTATAGAGGAGAAGGGGTGAGACAAAATAGAGTCGTTAAGGAAATGGTGAATTTTTGACTTCTATTTGAAGTAATTAAATTTCTAGTTTCCATTGAAAAAAAAAAATTCCCAGACGAGTAAAACGGATCACCCGAAAAAGGAGTAAAAAAAATTTTTTAATCAAAATTAATTAATATCTAATTTAAGTGAAAACAAAAATTTGAAATATTTTTAGTAAATAGATGTCAAAAAAAAAATTATTAAAGATAAATGACTTATAAGATTTTAATACAGCGAAAAAGACTACGTAAGTATTTATTGTAGTCAACAATACATTGAGTCTACTGAAAAATTTTAGAAAAATTTTTGGAAACTCAAAATTGTAGAAAAATGATGATAAGAATCGTAAATGATGATTAAAATCATTTTTTGGAAAAAAAGGTTTTTTACAAAATTTTTGGTGATCCATTTTACCCACTTGGTCCCATTTTGCCCTCATACTTTTCCTATGGATACTTGATTTTTTTAACTTACTTCTAAGAGAATAACTTCAAAATCTTCAGTACGATTTCGACGACTGATATTAACCAGCATATCACAATGCCACGATGTATCAATGATAGCATGATTGTCTTCTTGATTTGCCAATAATGCAACTGATGAACTCACCTCAACTGCACCACAAAGGGCAAATCCTACTGCAACAAGTCCTGCGACAATATGCCGCGCTCGTACGGCCGCTGAAATATAATTTTACATATTTTTTAAAAGTAATTCAATTTTTTTTTTTTTTGTTAATATTTTAATATAAATTACTCTGTACATGTTACTTAATATTTTATAAAATATCATGAGTGAACACGGATTTTATTTCAATCTGAATTCATTCAGTCACTCGGAATTCCGGAGTTTTAAGAAAATCTTTCGAAATTCGGAGTGAATAGAAAATTTTTATTTGCGGAATGATTTTGGAGTGATGAATTTTATTTAAATCGACATTTCCTCGAATTTGGGGTTTTAATTCTTACAATAAACTTTCCTCGGAATCGATTTCCCTACGAAGGGGTTAAAAAATTCAAAAATATTCCGCTGCGGATTCACTGCGAATTTAATTCGCGTTCACTTCGAAAATTTTCTACAGTACTAATTTTGAGTAGGGTAGACATGAAATGTTAGAGTAAGGCAAAGTCATCACATGGGGTAAAATGGCCACCCCAAAATTTGTAGGACTTTTTTAAAAAAAAGATATAAATCTCAATTTTTAACGAATTTATTTTATAAATTAAATGAAATCCCAATTTAATAATAACTTTTTTAAAGAATATTTTCCTTCATTATAAAAACCAGTAATTAAGCGTAACGACTGTATTAAATTTAATTTTAACCGGTTAAATGGTTCAATCGTGACGATGATCGAAAAAATAATTAAACTCAAGCGTGCAATGACTCAAAAAAATTTTAGAAAGCAATTAGAAATTAACATTAACACAAAAAGATGTTATTAATTTTGCAAATAAAGGAAACATCTCAGTTGACTTTCAAGATGTTTTTATTCTTATTTTTTTTCTCGCTTTCTTTATCATTTTCTAAACATCATACGCCTTCTACAATATTGATTTAACTACATAGTAAATGCCTAAAATTAGAGAGAATTTAATCCGTTGTAATCTCTCTATACATAATTATTGTGATAATGAAACCAGTATACGCTGATTTTTTTTATTGACTAATACAAAAAAAAGAAAAAAATACGAAATTCCCAAAATAAAAAAAAATTGCGATTTAAAATTAGTATAAAAATAATCACACATGTTAACTATAGTTATATATAGTTGATAAATAAGACTCAGTTGTCTTGTGTATATTATCAGATATATTTTTTTTTCAGATGTAAACATAAATACTGTGAAGGACTTCATTGATAATACAAAAAAAAAAATTTTTTTTTTATATTTTTCGACGTCCAATAATTTTTGGATTTTTTTTTTAAACAATAAATTATAAAAAAAAAATATTTGAAAAAATTGCACCTGTAGTTTTTGCAATTTTCTGCATGTGCAATTTTTTAGTTTTTTTTTTTGCAATTGATTAATTTAAAAAAAAAATCTTAAAATTGTAAATTGTCTGTTAACTTTAGGATCATGTGAATGAAGCAGACATGAATAATTTAAAATTAATAATAAATAGAGTAAAAATTAATAAAATAAAAAAATGCGGATTTAGAAAATTTTGAAATTAATAAGTGCATTTTTTATAAATATTTTTTTTTTAATTATTTAATTTACTTATTTATAATTAAAAATTTTTTCGAAGTCTGCTACGTACATTCACACTCGTAATTAATTTACATATTTTTTTTAAATACTTATTTTTATCATAAAATTAAAAAAAAAAATTTCTAATTATTTTCCTATGGTTATCAAATGTCACTTTAAAATAATAAAATATATTAACAAAAGTCGAATTATTTTATTATTTTCAGTCTTGTTTACCGACATTGAAATCATTTTCCGTAATAATTTAAAACTTCCGCAGTGTTAAATTAAAATTTAATATATAGTATCTCGGTACATTCAATTCAGTGACATTTTATTTATAGTGAATCTCTTTATCGCAAGAAATAATGTAAATAAGATTGGGAATGACAAGCACACGTCTTTATTTAGATAATAACTTGGAATTTTTTATCATTGATATGATAGAAAAATCAAAATATACTTTTTTTATTTTTGTTTTCAAAATATGTCAGTCAATATTTTAATATTAAACTTTTTTTTTTTTAATACATTGTAATAAATTTCTTAATATTATAATTTTCAAAAATATATAAATATTAGATTAATCAAAATATATATATGTAAACAATATGAATAATTTTATTGTCACTTTGTTATTAAAATATTTTTTTTCGTTAATTTTCAAAATATTTTTATCAAAATTTTGTTCAATTTTTTGTTTATTTATAAATATATATATATATACTCAGCCCAATTATTAAAAATTTTTTCGAATTTCGATTTTGATTTTTCAAACAAACAAAAAAAAAATTTAATTCATTAAAAAAAAAATAAAATGTATGAAATTTTCAAATTTCTAGTACATCTAAAATGTAATTTTTTGAAAAAAAAGAAAGTAATATTTATTTTTACTAACTAACATTTTTTTTATAAAAAAATATAATCTATCAAAATATGACGATTTTCAGCATTTAAAAAATTTTTTCAATTTTTTATACATAATTATATTTAATTAACGACATATATGATATTACTGAAGTAAATTTTTGAATCAATAATGAATTATCTTTCCAAAACTATTTTTATCCTAAGCGCAGAATTAAAAAATCTCTTAAATTTCGCGCGATTTTTTTAAAAAGAAAATCTTAACAACAAACCTTTAACTTCTTGAGCAGCTTGTTTAAATTGTACACTGCTACGTTTAACGAGCTGTACACTACCTTTCCTGACAAAGTCTGCCATTTCACAAAGCTCATAAACATTCAGTTAAACAAAACGACATCCTCACATTACTTATCATTCATCAAGGCTTATTTGGATTATTTAAATATACACATTTATTAAAACATATATTACCACAAACTTCATGTGTACACATGTATGTATATACAAAATAACATTTTTTACCTATCTCTAGTTATTTCATTCAAACATCGCTATCGAAACGATTTTACATCAGTATTAATTCGAAAAAAAAAAAAATTATGTTAATGCCCATGTAGAAAAAATTCATTTCCAAAATATTCCAAAAATATTCATGATAGTGAACTTCTAAAATTGAGACAATTCTGAACTTTAAATTGAATATTTTTGGAAATGAAAAATTTGGAAAGTTCAAAAATTTTCTACTAGTGTAAGCATTTCCTGTGTGTTTTTTTTTTTAATTTTTTGAGCAAAAATGATTTGGTTTGACAATTTTTTGGGTTTGAAGAATATTAAAAAAAAACAAAAAATAGAATTATGAAAATTTGCGACTCTTACCAAAATTATTCCAGTAAAAGGCAAAAAAAAAATCAAAATTTTTTTATTTTTGTTAGAACTTTTTTTTAGGGAGTCATTTTTTTTCTCTTTTCGTATTCATTCAAAAATAGTCCAAAAAATGAATGATTGGAACTAATGATGAACTCAAAAAATTGTCGATTCAAATGATTGTTGTTCAAAAAATTTCAAATAAAAATAAAAACTCGCAAGAAGAGTCCACACTAGTTGAAAATTTCCAACTTCTAATTATTTTAAAATTCAAAAAATGTTCAAAATTGTGTCAATTTTGGAAATTCCCTATCAGGAATGTTTTTGAACGAAGTTTTTTTTACATGGGTGCTATTGAATTTAATTTTCCATAACAAATAATAAAAAAAAGTAATGAATTTATTTACCTCGTACTTCAAGTGCAGCATGTCTTAATTGAACACTGCTACGTTTGAGTTTATTAAGAGCAGCCATTATCAATAAATGATTAATAAGTGACCAATAAGTGATAAATATCAACTATAAATCTTAAATAAACTTATATCGATGCTTATTCGATACATTTCAATTAAATTAACACTTAATTAAATTACAAAACTACACTAATTAATTAATTAAATACATAAATATATAAAAAAAAAAAAATTGCATTAATGAATAAATTTAAAAAATCGCACCCATGTTTAAAATAAAAAATAAAAAAATCAGTACTAGAGTAAGCAGTTTAAGTCACAATCTGGTCGGTGTGAGATCGCGAGTACAGAGTATGAGAGTCAATAAAACATGGTTGCTTAACGAGTCTTGATACAATAAGTACCTATGCTAGATCAGCCTTGAGGGAACATTTTACGCTTACCTACATAAATACACTAAATTGATAGAACTTGCTGAGGGATCACTGTCAAAAACGGATTTATTATTTAAACTGGGTCATTATGCTATCTCTGTATATTATTTAATATTGTTTACAATATTTATAAATAATTGTTTCAATTACTGTGGGATTATTTTTAGATCGTAATGTATGAGAGTACTTTGGATCCATTGATGCATTGATACATTAATGCATTGTTTGTAAAATAGTTCTGTGGGTAAAAAATTGTTTATTTAAAAATTAAAGACAGGAAATAGTTAATGACATTTGTAAATGCGACAAAATGTATATAGTATTTGATTATGATTTTTTTTGTCAATGGAAAACTTGGGCAGTATGGCTCCAAGTCTTTCAGTGAATTCCAGTATTTGAGTGATTAAAAAAAAAATTTGAATTAAGATTTCATAATTAATTTTTTTTTAATTAATTGTTCTGCGGCTGGTTATTAAAATTTGGGTTAAAAAATTTTTGGAAAAATGTTTAAAAAGAGTTGAATATTATAAATTTTTGAATGTGACATGATGGCGCACTTTTTTGAGTTTTTTTTTAATTTTGAAAATACGAAGAAGAAAATAATTGATTTAATACTGAAAAATTAACGTTTTTGAATCGGATCGAATAATTTGAACTTTAGAAAAATTTGAATTTTTTCAATCATTTGTAAATTTTATTTTAAATGACTCAAAATTTAAATATTTTTCCCACAAATTCAAATTTTTGACAGAGGTAAATTGAGCTTAGACACGAATTTACGAAAATATTATTTTTGGTTATTTTAAAATCTGAGCTCTGTATTAAATAAAATTTGAATGTTTGAAAGCTGATCAGAATTTTATCGATTCGAATAAAGTAATTTGAAAAGTTTCAAATAATTCAACAACTTTCGGATGATTCGAAAAGCGACAGAGTTCAAAAACTTACGAACAATTTTAAAAGTTTTGAATTTGTTCGAAAACTTACGAATAATTTAAAGTTTCAAATTAGTCGAAAAGTTACGAATAATTTGAAAATTTTTGAATTATTCGATTCAAATTTCGATTCGAATCATTATATTTTGTTCAATACAATTCGATTTGAATATGATTTGCACACCCGTAATCAAAAGTAATATTAATAATTTGAATTCATTTGTATTTAAATAAAACGCGCGCTTTATTATGATCATGTTATTTTCTGTTCTACCGACAGATTTTATAACGAAATAGTTACAAATCAGTGGCGCTGCAGTTTCTCCATTTTTTTTTTATTGTTCAACCTGCGTAATTTCTAGAAGAGCCAAGAAATCTATTCCATAAAATTTCTGCAAAGTTGATTGCGCAATAATAAGTCAAAATGGTTTTACGCGAATTTAATCGTCTTGCTGGAAAATTGCAAGCTTCTGCAAAATTACAACCCTTATATCCAATCGTAAGTTACATCATTTATCTATTATTAATGACATTATCATTAAATCAATATTTAAAACCATCACGAAATCTGCGTATGAATTCCCCTCTCCTCACTTCTCAAGGCGGAAAAATTAATTATTTTAATGAAACTATTCAATTCACTAGTTTTTTTTTTTTTAATTAATCACGCAATTGATTCATTCAAATTTTTAAAAAATTTCTAGTCTATCAAAATATATTTTATTATTAATAATAATAATTTAAAAATCATAACCTCAATTTTATTCAATTGGTTGAGAAAATTAAAAAAAAAATTGATTTTGTGATTTTTTTTATCTGATTAATTATTTTGAAAATAAAAACCTTATTTTTCAAATATAAATTTAAATATATATTCAGAATTTTATGTTTCTTAATTTTGATGATTTATATAACTAATGAGTATATAAATATATTAAAAATTTTCCTAAACCAAAATAACAATCAAATTTAAAAAATGTATTTAAAACCTTGATATCGAAAATAGCCGAAATCTGACAATTTTCAAATTTTTAATTACTAAGTTAATTGTCATAAAAAAAAAAAAAAAAAAAATGATATTTTTAAAAATTCTTCAAATTTATTTTTTTAAAATTTGCCTGTCAGTATTTGTTTTGTTTATTCAAAATAATAAAATTTTTTAATGTCTACTTAGATAAAATACCTAGTACCTGGTCAAGGAGCTAGTACTCGATCTCTCCATGTATTTGTATA
This sequence comes from Microplitis deprimator, assembly GCA_964016945.1. Taxonomy (NCBI): domain Eukaryota; kingdom Metazoa; phylum Arthropoda; class Insecta; order Hymenoptera; family Braconidae; genus Microplitis; species Microplitis deprimator. Next base: position 3,513,789 of record OZ024712.1, on the reverse strand, counting down.
TATATATTTAGTAAAATTTAGTAAATATAGATATAAAATTACATGAGTGATTGGGTACTAGTTCCCTGACCAGGTACTAGTTTCCTAACCAGGTATTAGTTCCCTAACCAAGTACTAGTTCTCTGATTGGGTACTAGTTCCCTGACCAGGTACTAGTTCTCTAATCGGGTACTAGTTTCCTGACCAGGTATTAGTTCCCTGACGAGGTATTAGTTCCCTGACCAAGTACTAGTTCTCTAATCGGGTACTAGTTTCCTAACCAGGTATTAGTTCCCTAACCAAGTACTAGTTCTCTGATTGGGTACTAGTTCCCTGACCAGGTAACTAGTTCTCTAATCTGGTACGAATTCCTTGACCAGGTACTAGTTTCCTGACCAGGTATTAGTTCCCTGACGAGGTATTAGTTCCCTGACCAAGTACTAGTTCTCTAATCGGGTACTAGTTTCCTAACCAGGTATTAGTTCCCTAACCAAGTACTAGTTTTCTGATTGGGTACTAGTTCCCTGACCAGGTACTAGTTCTCTAATCTGGTATGAGTTCCTTGACCAGGTACTAGTTCTCTAATCGGGTACTAGTTTCCTGACCAGGTATTAGTTCCCTGACCAAGTACTAGTTCCCTGACCAAGTACTAGTTCTCTGATTGGGTACTAGTCCCCTGATCTGTTACTAGTTTCCTGATTTGGTACTAGTTGCCCTAATTGGTTACTAGTTCCCTGATTTGGTACTATTTCCCCGACCGAGTACTAGTTCTCTGATTGGGTACTAGTCCCCTAATCGGGTCCTAATTCCTTGATCGGTTACTAGTTCCCTGACTGGGTATTAGATCTCTAATCGGGTATTAGATCTCTGATTGGGTACTAGTTCCCTGATCGGGTACTGAGTCTCTTACTTTACTTCCAGCATCATTTAAAATCCATACCTATTACTTATAATTGAATAAAATGAATTACTTTTATTAATAATTGATGAAATTAACAGAAACCAATACCATTGAGCAAAGCTGAAACTCCAAAAATAATCTATGATTCAATAAAAACAAAACCAGTTACAGTAGACAAAGTAGTAGGAACAGCATCATACTCGACTGTTCCCCCAAGACTTTTAGCCAAGATGAAGAAATACCAGGTACGAAAATTTCTCAATGAAAATTATCTATAAATTCATTCAATTTTCTTATGATTAACCAATTAATTTCCATTATTTATTTTAGGCTGATGTTACAAAGCCAGTATTTCTAATCAACGGTACACCCGACAAAATATTGTTCGGTGCCACCGTCTTCTTAACTGTTATTGGTCTTGGAATGTGTGCAGACTTTTACTGGCCATTGATCTGGACAAAATAAATATTTTGTTAAAATGTAAAGTTTGTAGATGATGATTAATTAAAATGTCTAGGTGGTAATTAAATATTATAAATCATTAATTATTGTCATAACTGGTTACAATAAAAATCATTACCAGTAATTTTATTATTATTTTTATTCTAATCTTTTTGAATTAATTATTTTTTTTAACCAACACTTCAGTTAAAGACGAACTTGAGAAATTTGCTATTAATAGATTATAGTATTTCAGACAACAAAAGAAGGAAAGAAAATATTTCTACTACAAAACATCGAGTATGTAATTCAATAAATTTATTGAACTATCTCTGTTATAATTCTCTGGTATATAATAATAATTCTAGTAATCATAATAATTTATTTATTTTTTTAAACAAAGACCTGACAGCCAAAGCCAGTAACGGTCTTTTAATACAAATACATAGTTTTTGGATCAGTAACAATACTTATGAACTTGAACTCTAATACAGATATAAGTTCTGTAAAAACAACAGCCATATTAAGAGATCATTCTGGTTTAGACGGTGAAAAAAAGGCTATTTTCATTAATTTGTTTAGAAAGGAATTGATATAAATATTTATAAAAAGTTTATTTAGGTTGACTAATACACTCTTGAAGTATATAGAAAAATTTTATTTTTTCACTCTTCTAATACCTTAAAATGGCGGATGGTAACTCCGTAAAAAAAAGTAGTTTGCTGGCGGCGGTGATATTTCGATAATGGCTCGTCTAAAATCAAAAATAAAAATTACTTATATTCAGTGGACGTGTAGCTTTTATCTGAACTACGGAGGAATTTAAATTTTGATTTTAACTATTTTTTTTGGCCCAAAAACTGAAAAAAAATACCGCATTTTTTTAAATCTTAGTTTTAAATATCCGCCATTTTTTATGTATCAGTAAATAGCAATATCTGTATTTCAGACGAGAGCTACACGTTTACTAAATGTAAATAATTTTAATTTTTTAATTTTAGATCAGCCATTATTGAAAAATCACCACCCGCACCCTACTTTTTTTATGGAGTTACATTCGGCCGCCATTTCAAGATATTAAAAGAGTGAAAAAATAAATTTTTCACATCTCAATTTTCTGTTTCCGATTTATAAAACATCCAAAACAAATATCGCAATATTCTAATTTTGATATTGTACAGTAATTAGACAAAATTGGAATTTTTCAAGTTAATTTAAAAATTTTCCGTTCTACTAAAAAAATCTGAGATAAAATGGACATATCTCAGATAGCAAAATGACGTCTTGATGAGTTCCGAATGAGTTCCTCATGATTTGGACGTCTCATTCAGATTTTAAAGAAGTCTTTAAGAAGTTCTCAAGATGTCAAATCAGCCACCTTGTGAACTCAGTAAGACGTTTCTAAAAAGAGTTATTTTTTCTGACTTCGCAAATAAGACTTCAGTATGAATTTACCATGACGTCTTAAGGAGCTCCTAATTTTGACTTCACAAAGAAGTTAAAAAAAAGAATACATTTAGACGTCACAAAATTGACGTCTTATTTATGAAGTCTTCAACAACTCTTGAATAAGTTTTCAAAAATGGCACTTTTGAGAAGTCATTACAAGACTTCTTGAGGATGCCTTTAAAAAGACATCGTATAGCAGTGATTCCGACTTGAATGCTGTCTGGGTACTTTGCACCATTTCCAATACAGTAGGACCTCGTTATAAGACTATTAGTTTCTCTCTCAAACTATCACGATACCTGATTTATAAAAAAGACAGCAATATAGTCTAATAACGAGGTCCAACTGTAATTATTAAACAATATTTTACGATAAAGAAACTCAAATATCCTAAATGATTATACGTTTTTTTTTTTTTAATTAACGCATTTTATGAATTTTTTTTAGTATCATTTATTTTAATAACCGAATGTAAAAAGTAAGTATTTATTATTAATAAAAAAAATAATAATTTCTTTTGAATAATTAACATTTATTAACATTAATTATTGCCAATATTTAATTAAATTTTTTTACGTCACGGTATTTACTTTTGCGGCCGTTATCACTAAACCGCATGCAGGATTCCCAATACTGCGGAAATGATGACTTATATTTTATCTACACATAAAAAATTAAATTTATGTTCTATTAAATACTTTTCCTTAACTAGAAGTTACTTCACATATCTAAGTAATTAAAAAAAAACTTCGGTCTCACTATCATTGTTTGCTGTAAAAAAAAATGATTCTAATTAAAAGTAATTTATTTTCCAGCAGATTAATTTATTTTATCATAATGAGTACGTAAAAATAAGACAATTAAATTTCATATGTACCAAATATAAATATATCACAGACATTTATTATTGATGATTACAGATTTGGGTTTAATAGAATTTTGGACCCAGAAAAAAAATACTATTGGCCAAAAAAATTTTTGAATCCCTAATTATTTAAAATAAATTACATATTTACTTCACAGGAAAAATTTAATGAAAACCGAAATTCGATTTTTATTTAAAGTTTTTAAATGTATGAGTATTTAAATTTGAATTTTAAAAAATTTTTATCATCTCAATAGATCATTGAGGGAAAATAAATTCCTTATAATTATTTTGTGTCAAAAAATTTTCAAAAATTTTTGAAAATTAGTTTTTTAATTTGTCACTAAAAAAAAAAATCCGAAACTGTATTAAAAAAAATTCAATTAGTCAATGTCACAAAAATTTTTTTAGTACTGTTACATATTTTTGCAAAATTTATAAAATACGTCTGAGATAATATTGCGCAAGAATTTTCCAAAAATAATTATTTCTTATGACAACTGATAAAAATAAATTAAATATTTATTTTTTATGATCTGAATATATTTTTTCATTACTCCGCTAAAGGAACAAATTAAAAAAAAAAAAAATATTTATTTTTCAATTTTTTACCGCAAAAAAAGTGAGAGCTGCGTAATTATTAGCATTAAAATTATGAATAATTTTTCTTAGATAAAATGAATAATTAAAATTTTATTTCTTCCGAATTACCATTTTTTTTTTTTTTTTTTTTTTTTTTATCCTAGCAACCGAACAATAAAATTATCATCTCTAGTAGGTGCTGTAACATCGATAGTTTAACATGAGTTAAAAGTAAGAAAGTTCGTTATTTTCTTCGATTATTTTGAAAACTCAGTTGTAACAAAACTAGTACATGCAATGGCGTCATACACCCTTCGACTTTGCGTGTTGACATTAAATCGACGAAGCTAACACTAATAAATTGCGCTCGCGTCGTGTATTCTCGTTTGTTGTTTTCACTAAATAAAAATAATGATAAAAATAATTTAATTAAATTTCAAAATATGAAAAACTCATTTTTAAACATACTTACTTATATTTTTATATTTATCGTTATATAACAAAATCTATATTGATTATTTGTTTGTTTGTATATAAAATCTGTGAGTTTAATTTACTAAAGATGGCAGAAGATTCTAAGGATTTACCCGGAAATACAGAAGAAGATTTGAAGATTTTTGAGACACTTTGTATTTCAACACCCGACAAGGTTTTTTTTTGTTATTTCAAATTTGTAAATAATAAATAATTTTTTTTCATTGTTCAGATACAAAAATTTATCACTTGAATTAAAGTTTTATAAATTTGAAAATAATTTACAGAGCTAGAAATTATAAAAATTTTTTTTCATTCATTTTATATTTTGTATAATTAATATTGTGTATATTTATATTTAATTTAGTACATGTGCTGCTTGTATGAAAATACACAAACGAATATTGACCTGAGAATAGTGTACGTTGCCATAGTTTTATAGCGAATCGATTTTACCTGTCACTATACAATACTCTCTTTAATTTTTATGGTAATAAAAAAAAAATAATCGTTACATTCCTGTGTAAAAAACAAAAAAAATTCTGGAAAAATGCCCGGGTCAAAAAAACAACTTTTGGCGCAATTTTTAAAATTTAAAATAAAGCGACTCAAGCTCAAGTTCTTTTTTTAATAAATAAAAACACATGTGGTTTTGACTATAAGTTGTCTTACTTAGTACCGATTTACCCCAACTAAGTAAAATTAAAGTCACGTCTTGGATTTTACTTAGTTGATTTAAATTTAAATTTGAATCAAATCCAAGTCAATGTGATTTGAAATTGACAATTAGTAATGTTAGGGTTTTTTTTCAACAAATAAATCACAAAAAAAAAAAAAAAAAATATGCACATGTAGAAAATTCAAAAAACTACAGGTGCAATTTTTTAAATATTTTTTTTTTTTATAATTTATTGTATAAAAAAATCAAAAAATTACTAATTGTTTGCTAACTTCAGAATCATCTTGAATTCCGCTTAAATTTTTAAGTCAAAAAAGTCAAAATCGAGTTATTTTTTGACCCGGGTGTTAACTACTACGAACTTCAAAACATGACACAACTTTTGAAAATTCAATATCCTAATATTACTAAGATATGTTAAAAAAAAAACAACAGTTCAGAAATAGTCGTCTATTTTTTTGAACGTATTTTTGTACTAAAAATAATTATGAATCTTAGCACTTTTAATGGAGAGTCAAATAAAAGTTACAAAAGGGTCTAAAAACTTTAATTTAAAGTACTAGGTCAATTGTTTTTTTCTTTGTATTTTCCGAAGTTTAAAAGTCGTGTAAAAAAATTCATTGTCAATTGTCATGTTTTAAAGTTTAAAATAGTCAACAATTTTTTTCCCACGGGTTATTAAAACTCGAATTTATTTTTTTAAATATGTGACGTAATAAAAAATTAGTACATATTTTTTTTTTATTTATTTTCGATATCAATTCAAATTATAAGGTAGTATTTATATGTAGAAAGTATTTTCATGTTTTACGATAAACTAGAAATATGTTAAGTATGATTTATTTGTTTAAACTGTATGAAATATACATATATATAAATATATATATCGAACAAAATTTAGCTCATAGAGTTAACTCGTGCATAGTACGAGTACGTCACGAAACGCTCTATCACGAATTTAACTTGAATTTTGTGTATTTTTATACATAGATATACATCAATATAAATTTATTACATATATATGTATATACATATATATGTATCTATACATTTGTTTCAGCGCTTATTTCTTTGACAAAATCTTAATCCCCAGTTCTAAACATGACGCGGTTCCTACAATATATTTTTTAGTGGCTCATATTACCTCTGAATCTCATATTTTTTATTTTTCTCAATTCAAAAAAATATCAAAAATTAATTTCTAAAAAAAAAAAATATTTTTATTAAAAATTTCTAAGTGGCAGTGCCACGGGTGGTCAACTTACCCCATCCCAGGCTGTAATTAAAAATTTTTCAAAAAAGTCATTTTTTAAAATTCGTGTTATTTTTGGATTAAATAAAAATTTGGATTTTTTAAATGAATTGTTTTTTTATGTAAAATAAAAAATATATAAAATATATATATTTTAGTATGATCAAGAGGATATGACGCATGACGTCACTACAAGTTTAAGAAGTGAATTAGCAGCTCTGGAGTATAAACGAGACCGACTTTCATCAGAAGTAAGTCTGGTTAATGTTTATTATCATGAACTCGAGTGTTAATTAATTTTAACAACAACAGCAAATCTTGATAAATTATTTTTAAAATTTTAAGTGTTACAAGAAGATATGATTTACTATTACGATTTAATTTATGAGCTGTTATTATTATTATTTAAAGCTCCAAGATATGAAGACTACATTGAGATCACGGGACCAGAGGGTGACTGAGTTACAGATGGAGGCCGATCAATTACGTGAACAAGCTGCCAGACAAAATTCAATAATTTCTAGTTTGAAAAAACGAATTCAAGTTAGAAAAAAAAATTAGTAGGAAGTTGTGACGAATTACGGAAATAAAAATTAAATGGTTAAATAAATTTTTAGGACTTAGAAGACAGAGAACGAAATCTTTATGCAACTCATGGACGGAGTGAAATAACGATCCAGAGTTTGCAGCGTGATGTCAAGTATCATGAAGAAAAAAATCGAGAGTATGAAAAAAAAATTCGGCAATTAGAACATCATCTTACTGAAGAAACGGATTTAAAAGAACGCGCGCGCTTGAATTTACAGGTTTGTATTTTTTAATATAGAAAATTTTTGGGTTTTCTGTTCAAAATATAAATTTTCTTTTGCTAATTGTATCATATTTTATAATTAAATTATCTTTTGATGTTCCCGAAGATTGAAAATGGCCAGTTTTGCCCTAAAGTTACTAAATAACACGTTTTCTAAGAAAAAATACAGAAAATACAGAGAAAAACAGAATTTACTGGCTGATATTCCAAAAAAATTTTTTTTCGAATTGCATCATATTATATATTGTTATCATATATATATTGAGTAAAGATAACATTTTTGATATTTTCAAAGGCTAGAAATAGCCATTTCCAATGTTTTCTAAGAAAATACAGAAAAAAAATAATTTACGGGCTGATACTCGAAAAGAAATTTTTTTTTTATTGTATTTTACTAAATTTTATTTGAATATCACTTTTGATACTCTCTAAGGCTAAAAATGGCCATTTTGACTTCTAGAGCCTATTCAATACGTTTTCCGAGAAAATACAGGAAAAAAGGACTTGCTGGCTTATGCTTGGATTAAAATTTCTTTATAACGGATTTTATTAATAAAATGTCACTTTTAATGTTCGCGAAATCTCAAAATAGCCATTTTGGCTTTGAATATCCATTTAATACGTTCCCTGAGAAAATGTAGGGAAAAATAGAATTTTCTGGCTGATACTAAAAGAAAAGTTGTTTTTTTTCATTGTATTTTTTAGATATTATTCAAATATTACTTTTTACACTATCGAAGGCTAAAAATGGCCATTTTGGCCTCTAGTTCCTATTTCATACATTTTCTGAGAAAATACTTAGAAAATACAGAAAAAAGGACTTGCTGGCTTATGCTCAAAATAAAATTTTTTTATAATACATTTGTTTACTTAAACGTCACTTTTCATATTCCCGAAGGCTGAAAATAGCCAGTTTTGGCCTAAAGTTACTAAATAATGCGTTTCCTGAGAAAATACCTAAAAATACAGCGAAAAAAAGAATTTACTGGCTGATACTCCGAAAAATATTTTTTTTATTGTATTTTATTATGTATTATTTAAATATCACTTTTTGATACTATCGAAGGTTAAAAATGGCCACTTTGGCCTCTAGTTCCTATTTCATACGTTTTCTGAGAAAATACTTAGAAAATACAGAAAAAAGGACTTGCCGGCTTATACTTGAAACAAAATTTCTTTATAATACATTTTATTACTCAAATGTCATTATTAATGTCCCCGAAGGCTGATTAGAAATTTTGGCCTTTAGTTCTTAATTAATACGTCTAAAAAAATACAGGAAAAAAGGACTTCCTCGTCTATGCTCACAATAAAAGTTTTTTTATAACATATTTTATTATTTAAATGTCACTTTTTACACTATCGAAGGCTAAAAATAGCCATTTTGGCCTCTAGTTCCCAATTAATACATGTCCCAAAAAAAAAATGTATAGAAAATTCAGAAAAAAAAAGGACTTGCCTGTTGATATTCAGAATAAAATTTTTCAAACTCATTGGCGCTCGGAAACAGAAAAAAATTTTAGTCATTCCGCAGGATCAAAGTCCTTTTTATCTAAATACTTAACAAAAGTGTTTTTAATAATTTTAAAAATTTAAATTTGAATTTTTTTATGAAGTATTTTTTACATGTGGTCTTGACCAGAGTAAAATTTATTTCTTATAAAAAAAAATTAATTATTTGAAAAATATTAAGGAATAAAATTTGTAAATTAGGATTTCGTTAGAAGACTGGCCCATGCACTGAACAGTGAATTTTGCGATAGTACACATCACAGCCCAGAAATGGTAATCCACAAAGCGGAAGAACTTGTTCAAGAAGTAAATCGACTTCGCACTAAGAGTATTAATTTTGAGAGTCAATTAACTAGTGTAGAAAATGAATCTAAAAGTTGCAGAGATTTGTTAGAACGTTCTAATATTGAAAGAGATCAATTACAACGACAAGTTAGCACGCAATCAGCTGAACTAGAACGACTTCGTCAGGTCTATTATTTAACTATTTAAATTGTTGACATTATATACATATATATAGAATAGTTATATTTATATTTGAAGCTAGATAGAGTTACATTTAATTAATTGCGAGTCTTTTACAGGATAAAGAGTGCCTTGAAATGCAGTACAGGGCCACTGAGAGAGAATTAAATGAACTCAGGGACAAATTAGTAAATGCTAATAGAAATCTCACTAGTATTACGGGAAATGTTTCGAGTCAAGAGACACTCATTTGTCAGTTACGAGGTACAAATTTTTAATTTGCAATTTAATAAAAATTAATGGCTATTCATTTTTTATTTTTTTGAACTGATGAAAAATATATATATTTTTATTTGAAAATTTCTTTATTGATTACTAAAAAAATATAATAATAATAATAATAATTACGGATTTTTTCCTCGACTTAGAATTCAATTTTTTTATTTCGCCCTGTAATTTTTTTGAATAAAAACAAATTTTTTTTTTTGTCAAAAATGTATCTTTAATTGATATATGACTATATATGTCCATATGTGACAATATATTAACCATACATGGTCATGTCAAAAAATTGGCAATATACGGCCACATATAACCATGTACGGCTGCGCATGAAAATTGGAAATGTATGGCAGCATATGATTATATATGACCATATATAGGAAATGGCAGTATATGGCCGCATATGATTATATATGTCCATATATTGACATGTGTGGAAATAAAAAATATATGGCAACATGGAACTATATGTCACCATATATGTAAATGAAAGTATATGGCCGAATATGGATATATAAGTCATATATGGAAATTGGCAATATAAGACAGCATATGACTTTATATGGACATATAATGTCATATATGGAAATTGGCAATATATGAACGCATATGACTTTATATGATCATATAATGTCATAAATGGAAATTAGCAATATATAAACGCATATGATTTGATATGGTCATAAATGGCAATTGGCACTATATGAACGCATATGACTTTATATGGTCATATATGGAAATTGGCAATATATGAACGCATATGACTTTATATGATCATATAATGTCATAAATGAAAATCAGCAATATATGAACGCATATGATTTGATATGGTCATAAATGGCAATTGGCACTATATGAACGCATATGACTTTATATGATCATATATGGAAATTGGCACTATATGAACGCATATGACTTTATATGGTCATATATGGAAATTGGAAATATGTGACAGTATATGACTTTATATGGCCATATAATGTCATACATGAAAATTGGCAATATATGACCGCATATGACTATATATAGTCACATAGGGCCATATATAATCCATATATGGTCACAGCTGGCCATATATTGCCAATTTCCATATATATAGCATCATATAAGTGGTCATATATGGAGAATCATGTATATGGTCATGTATGATCATATATAATCCGTTTTTTCTGGGAAGTGAAAAAAAACTATTAAAAACAATGTTTTAAACAAAAAAAAAATTTTTTTCTCAGTACTTGAATTAATTAAAACTAATAATTTACTTTAGATGACTTAAAAAATCGAGAAGAAAAACTTTCACGTGTTCAAAATGAAATGCGTCATCTTCTTGAATCATTAGCAATACTTGTAAGTACGCCAAATAGATTTGTTGAGTCTCATGAAAACTCGATAAAAGATAGAATACGTGAAATAATTGCTGAAAATAAAGATCATGTACTGGTAAGTTATTTAAATACTATCTTATTATTTTTTTTTTTTGTAATTAAAAGGTATTGTGATTTTTAATGTTAATAATTGTATTTTAAATAGAAAATTAATAGTTTAAAAGAAAAATTGAATGGTCTCTCTGACTCGGCAAACCGTCAAAGTGAATTATTAGAGTCAAGTATGATGAAAATAAGAAATCTTGAAGACGATCGTGCGAATTTAGAAGCAAAAGTTCATAAATTAGAGTCTGATTTAACAAGTTGTGAGTTAACTAAAGAATCATTAAGACGCGATAAACATAGTGTAAGTATAAAAACTAATTAATACTTTCATAAAATGAATTCTGTTATTTTTTTTGAAGCAGTTAAAGTAATCGTATATATTATTAATTAATCTTTAAAATAATGAGGCCTATAAAAATTATTGTTTTTAAAATTGATGAAGTTAAATATTATTATTAGATTTTCTACATTCATTTTAATCCCGATATTAGAAGGAAGATTATAAGAATGGTTCCTATAAAATTATGGTAATAATTCCTATGTCATTATGGTAATCGTTATCATAATATTATAGTAACTGATATCATATATAATAATCATTATGATTACTGTATATTATGGTAATGATTACCATATATTATAGTAATGATTACCATATATTATAGTAATGATTACAATATATGATGGTAGTCATTACCATACTATAATAGTAATCATTACCATACTATAAGAGTGACCGTTACCATACATGATAGTAATTATTACCACATTATAACAGTTACCATTGCCATACATTATGGTATTGATTACCATAATATTATAGTAATCATTACTATACTATAATATTAATGATTACCATACTATAATAGTAATCATTACCATACTATAGTAGTGACCGTTGCCATACATTATGGTAATTATTACCATACTATAGTAGTAATCAGTACCATAATATTATAGTAATGATTACCATATATTATGGTCATGATTACTATTATAGTATGGTAATGATTCACATAATATGAGAAATTTTTAAATGTTATGGCAACCATTACCATATATTAGTGTAATTATTTCTGTCCATTATAGAAATCATTACTATACTATATGGTAACGTTTTCCATGTTCGTATGGGAACCATACTTACTATGCAACAATAGTAGTCTAGGAACGATTACCATACTATTATAGGAACAGTTACTATGATATATAGGGCTTATCCCCATTCGCACCCAGTAATCATTACAATATGAATATATCTATTCTCGAGAGTACGGTAATCATTACCATGCAATATAGCAACTTTAACCCTAATTATAAAAACTAATTTTATAGTTATGGAAATTTTTATCAAAATTATGGTAATAATATGGTAATAATTCCAAGTAATTATTACCGGTCATCTCAATTTTCTCTCCATGAAGACTAAAATTAAAAAAAATTATATATAAATATATTATACGATATATTTTTAGTTTACAATATTTTTGGAACGTTTGGGCAAAGCCATGCAAATGGATGACATTTCCCAAGAAATCGGTTTGGATCTTCAAACAGAAGCTCTTTTAGTTCGAGCTGAACAATTAGCTCGTCTTGAGACAGATAAACTCGTCGATAAGGTAAAAAGTACTTAATTAAAGTCGTTATATCGAGTCTAATGAATTATTGTCAATGATTAATAAAAAAATATAATAGCTTTCATTATAAATTTGAAATAAAATGAACTAATTGTTGGTTGTTAGTTGTCCTTGAGTGTTTTGCTTCTAATATCGGTATTTATTGTCTTGTCTCGTGTATGTGCTTTAACAGCTAGTCTACAACTACACAACATTCCCCAGGATACGACGGGAGCGGTCCTTCGAGCTTCCTTGTCTCAAAGAAGTAAGCCGTAGGCAGGAAAATTAATTACGAACGTCCAAAAATCAAGCCTGCATTTTTAAATCATAGATCTAGGATCATATTTTTTGTAGATTAATTTTTTTTTCATAGCATAGCGCACTACTCATCACTTATTCACTCATTATCGAAATCTATCGTATAAATTGATAGTCAAAAACAAATATTGAAATGACAAAATATTTGTTATATTTTTACATATGAATTTAATTATTGATAATTGATGATAATGATGATTTTCATTTTTTACTAGACTTCAGTTGTTTATCAACTTCAGAGAAGAGTTAGAACTTTACGCGAACAATTACAAAGGCGGGATTTACACTTGGATTTATTGCGTAGAAAACTTTCATTACAAGAAGATGGCGTGAGAATAAAATCTATGTTACAAGCGGAAAGAGATGACGCTAATTTACGGTATCTTAATTTAGTAATTTAATTATTTATTTAACTAATTACGCATTTTACTTTTTCAGAGTGCATATGAATTTTATTTAATGACTGCGTACAGAGTAGGGGAAGGTGGGGCAAAATGGGCCCCTTAAGAAATGAGGGCTTATATGTAATATAAATGTCAGCCCATTTTGCCCCCAGGGGTCCATTTTTCCTCACTCACCCCTAATAGGGGAAGGGGGGGGGGAATGGGCCACTTAAAATTTTGAGTGCCTCGAATGATTTTGGGGCAAAATGGACCCCTTAAATTTTGGGGGCCCATTTTGCCCCTACTTCCCCTAAATAATATTTACTCTGTATGCGGGGCGAGTTTTTTCAGCGATCTGGATTTTATTTAAATCCGCATTTACTTCAATTCAAAATTTTGATTGTAAAAATAAATTTCTCTTTAAAATAAATTTAACTTCTAAAGGAGTAATTAAATAAAAAAAAAAACCCGCCCTGAATTTACTCCGAATTTGAATCGCGTTTACTCTGAAAAATTTTTCGTGAATTCAATTTAATTTAAATAATTAATTATACACAGAAAAAAAGGATTTCTTGGCATAAAAAATTTTTACTCGTCTCAAAAAAAATTTTACTTGACTCAAAAAATTTTTTGCATTATGAATCAAAGACAAAAATTTTTTTGAGCCAAGAAATTTTTTCTAGTACTAAGAAAATTTATAATCCGGAAGTTAGGAGACAATTTGTAATTTTCGGATTTTTTTTCAACAAATAAATTACAAAAAAAACAAAAACTAAAAATATGCACATGTAGAAAATTTCAAAAACTAAAGGTGCAATTTTTTCAAATATTTTTTTTTTTATAATTTATTGCTTAAAAAAAAATCCGAAAATTATTAGACGTCGGCCAACTTTAGTATCATGAAAATTTTTGCATTAAAAATTAAAAACAACAATTTTCTTGAAAAAAAAATTTTCCTGAGGCAGAAAAAAAAATTTATTGCATCAAAATACTTTTTCTCGTCCTTAGAATTTTTTTTTTTTTTTTTTTAATTCATAATTCAAAATATTTCTTGCGCTGAAAAATCATTTTCTTCTGCGCAGAGCTAAAAAGGCAATGAAACAAATCGATCGACTACAGATCCAATTAGCCGAAGAAAAATCTCGTAATCGTGAATTGAGCGCTCAGTTAACTGAAGCCGCTGATTACAAGGTCAATATTAACTAATTAATGAATAATTTAATTATTGCAATATATTAAAAATATTTTCATCAGAGATAAAATGAACTTTACAGATTGCGGCGTTAGAGCGCAGTCGTAAAATAGAAGAACTACAAAAGCGTCTAGTGGAGAGTGAAATGTTGAGAACCCGTTACAGTAGAAAATTAACGATGCTGAAAGATCAAATGCGAACAATAACAGAGAGTGCTGATCAAGAAAGATCTATTAATGATCATTCATTACAATTACTACGTGATGAACTGGCTCAGGTTAAACAAAATTTATCGGAGGTCACACGAAGAGAATCACAATTACAAAGTTTCCGAGTTTCTGTTGTTAAATTACTTTCGGAGCCTATTTGTACGCCAGATTATGAAATTGTTTCACGTTTACAAAAAATAGTATCAGCACATCGTGATTTCACAATGTTATCTCGTAGATATGATGAGCCGTTGGAGACTAGTCCGTCCCGGTGTACAAGGTAATAAAAATAATGTTACATAAATATTTTTTATCATTTTTGAATTATATAGATTTTAATATCGGAGCTATTGGTTTTAGGCTGATAATACGTATCGTATCTAGTATTTAACTTTAGATAGGAGAGGCCGGAGCACTACGGAATGCCCCAGCGAGTAATTAGGTCTTGTTGTTTTTGAATAAAAGCAATTCACTTTTATCTGATTCGAATATATCTTTAAATTATTGTAAACGAAAAAATATTTTTCTGGGGCGTAATCAGATACCTTCAATATGTAGTGAATTTTTTTTTTATTTTGTTTTATTAATTTTTTTATGTTCCATTTTACCCAAAATGTTTGGTGATTATTTGAAAATTGAAGTAAAAAAAATTTGACTAAAACAAATTGTTTTATACCGTTTTTAGAAATTTTTTTTTGTATCTCAGCTTCTTTTGTATTAAAGTCGAAAAGTTCAAAAATTAATAAGTAATGATATTTTTGAGCTTCCGAGCTCAAAAATAGTGGGAAGTTCTGGGGCTGGTTCGCAGGGTCAACCATTTTTTAGACTTTTTTTTTTAGTCATAGTTTGATCGATGAAATTTTAAACGCCAATTAATACTAGAAAAAACTGTACTTGAAGAGATATTTATGGTAAAAATTACGATATGTTATGGGAATGGTTCCCATAACGATGGTAACAGGTTTTTTTTTTAAAAAATCGATTATAGAATCGATACTGATACAAATTATGGTAATTATTCCCACCTATATAGTTTTTATTCATATATAATATGGAAATATTTCCAATGTCATCATGGTAATTATTACCATATGTTATGGTAATGATTACCATATATTATGTTAATGATTACCATATAGTATGTTAATGATTACCATATATTATGTTAATAATTACTATATTTTATGGTAATGATAACCATATACAATAGTGATGATTATCATACTTGATGATAATGATTACCATAATGTGAGGAATGCCTAAATGTTATGGCGACTATTACCATTTATTATGGTAATAATTACCATACTTTAAGGTAACGATTACCACAATATGATGAATTTCTAAATCGATGGTAATGATTACCATTTATTGTGGTAATGATGACCATTTATTGTGGTAATGATTACCTTTTATTATGGTAATGATTACCATTTATTATGGTAATCATTACCGTTTATTATGGTAATGATTACCATTTATTATGGTAATGATTACTATTTATTATGGTAATGATTACCATTTATTATGGTAATGATTACCATTTATTATGGTAATGATTACCATTGAGTATGATAACGATTATCATATATTATGGTGATGATTACCATTTATTACGCTAATAATTATCATATATTATAGTAACCGTTACCATATATTATGGTAATGATTACCATAATGTGAGAAATGCCTAAATGTTATGGTGACTATTATCATTTATTATGGTAATAATTACCATACTTTAAGGTAACGATTACCACAATATGAGGAATTTCTAAATACTATGGTAACCATTACCATTTATTATAGTAATCATTACCATTTAGTAGGGTAACGATTACAATATAATACGGTAATTAGTACCATTTATTATGTTAATAATTACCGTACATTATAGTAATGATTACCATATACTATAGTAACCGTTACCATATATTATGGTAATGATTCCCATATGAAGATTTTCTGAATGTTATAGTAATCATTACCATAACATATGGTTATCATCACCATAATACACGGTAATATTTACCATAACATTTAGAAAATTTTCATATTATGGAAACAGTTATGCTGTCTAGGGTTTATTCCCATACCATTGCAATGAGAATATAAAAACTATTCTTATGTGATTATAGAAACTAATCCCACGTACGGTAATCATTACTATAATTCAATTATCACCCAACACAGTAACTATTACCATAATTATAGAAATTTTCCCATAATTATGGAAACTTTCTCTAGAACTTTTGAGCGCATACCCCATTCCTAGTAATTATTACCATAACACTATGCTTGATATTTCATAAACATTCTAGGAACAATCACCATAATTTTCTCTCCATGTAACACCATCGTGTTATTTTAACATCACACTGTGTTAAACTCAACATCAGACACTGCGTGGACCTATACCGGTTTTTTTACGGTCCCCCACACTTGTATATTTTATGTGTCCATACATAACTTTTTTTTCGTAATTTATTGTTTCAGTATTCATCCAGTTCATTCAGTTCACCCACCACGTTCACCTGGATCACGTTGTACGCGTTACGACGACAGTGGTTTCGCGGACCCACCAGATCTTCATGAAATTGATGATGAGTACAAGAGACCTGTAAGAAGCAGTTTGTTACCTTGACCCCGGGCTAAATTTCACTGTTAATTATAAGTCATAATATTATTGTACGCATTAATTTAAATTAAAGTTCAAGGTCAATAATATTTTTCTTATGAGTAAAAAATAATTTAAATAAAATATTTTCAAAAACAAATAAATTTAATACTTACGGTTTTAATTCTATGAATTTATGATGTAAAATATATTAAAATTCAGTATTGATAAAAAAGAAAGTCTTAGTGAAATTTAATGTAAAAAAAATATTGAATACAAGTTACCGGTTTTAAGTGCAATAAATCTTTTTTGTTTAAGAAAAAAAAAAAAAAATCACAAGTATTTGGAATCTGAAGTGTTCAATTTAAAATAATTGTAATTAATAATTTAATTATTGTAATTAAAATAATTATGTTAATTATATATGTAATAATAAAGTAATAATTAATGAGTAATGACATATTATCAATTCGTAATTTGTTTTAGCGAATTGTGAATTACTGTCATGAAAAAAAATTTTTTCACAGAATTATATGATAATTAAAATTAAATAATAATTTCAAAAATGTAATATAATACTCAGTAAAGTACTTGTTTATTATTTATGTAAACAAATTATATTTACTAATGTATTATAAATAAATATTTATGTAAAAATAAAAATGGATTTTTTTTTACTATTACCCGTGTAAAAAAAATTCGTTCCAAAAAGATTCCAAGAAAGTTCTGCATGTGGAACTTCTAAACATAAGACAGATTAGAACTTTGAATGGAACTTTTTTGAAACATTAGTAATTTTAATGTTAAAAAAAAAAAGTTTTTATGAGCAAATTTAAAATAAAAAAAGAACGTTCTTGGAACTTTTTTGAAATTTTTTATGGACGTTTTCTTTAGTTCTATAAAAAATTCAAAAATAGTGATTTTTGAACTATTTTAGCATGTTTTTAGAACGTCTTTATCTTACAAAAGATACAAAAGTAGTGATTTTGGAATGTTTTTGGAACGTCTTTTTTAGCTCCAGAAAAAGGTCAAAAGTGGTGATTATGGAACTTTTTTGGAATGTTTTTGGAACGTATTTTTTAGTGTATAAACAAGTAAAAAGTGTTGGTTTTAGAACTTTTTTGGAATGTCCATAAAAAATTCCAAAAAAGTTCCAAAAACGTCCTTTTTTGACTCTAAATTTGCTCATGAAAACTTTTTTATTACTAACGATCCATAAAAGTTCCATTCGAAGTTCTAATCTGTCTTATGTTTAGAAGTTCCACATGCAGAACTTTTTTGGAATCTTTTTGGAACGAATTTTTTTTACACGGGTATATTTAATATTTTGATTTTTTAAAAATAGAATTCGAAATTTATTATTATCTTTAATTATTCTTTTTTACAAATGAAAAAATTTTTTATTAATTATTATTATTAAAAAAAAGAATATTTTTTTTGTTTATCACCAGGTTACAAAAACAAAAATAAATTGATTTATTTTAAAAATAAGATTTTTTTTATCGCCACGAGAAAATTTCCTGATATGAAAAATTTTAATTTATTAATTCTTAAGATATTACTGATATAATTTTGTTTTTACAGTACAAAGTATTACGTGATATTTATTTATAGATAAAAAAATAAAATTGATATCAGTAAATTTAATTAGAGCGGGGTATTAAGACCATACTAAGTTTTCGGGGACTCGATACGTCAAATTTTTTTTTTAATGACATTCAAAGTAAATAGAAAAAATTTTCGGCTGTTGTTAAAAAAAAAGTTTCATATTTTGCGGGCAAAATGGGGAACTTTTAAAAAAGGTGAAAAATTTCTGGATATTAAATAAATTTGATGAAATTAAATTTTCTTGTAAGTAATTTACATAAAGAAAAATTAGGGATTCTACGGTTTTCGTGGCGCCGCCAAATGACCGCGAATTCATATCGAACTCAAAAAAATAAGACTTTTTTAAAGAATAAAATTTTTCGATATCTCGCTTAGTTTTCGAGAAAAATGGATTTTGGGAAAAATTTGATTTTTTTTAAAAAGTAAAAAATTTCATAGATTTTAATATCGTAATTTTTTTTGTATTTTTTTCCGAAAACTACATTTAAAGATGAAAATTTTGAAAAAAAAAAACGTCAGAATTAGTCCATTTTCGAAAAAGTTATAGCTATTTGAAAAAAAGTCTTATTTCGTCAAATTCTACACGAATTCACGGTCATTTGACGGTACCACGGAAACCGTAGACTTCCCGAAAAATTACATTTCACATAATTATTGGATGCAAAGTAAGAAAAAAAAAATTTAATAGTTTTTATCACAAAACAAAAGTCATTAACATTTTTCGACTGACACTTTCGAATTTTGAAAAAGTTTAACTACCGACTTTTAATTGGTAATTTTTTATTTGCTAATCACTATTGATTTCTAATAAATTGATAAAAAAAATCGAATTGATTTCTGACTTTTTTTTTACAAAAACAAAATTTTTCGAAAACGGTAAAAAAAAAAATTCAAAATTATACTCAATTATATTTACGTGATTTTGGAATATTTAAAAAACATTAAAAAAATAAAATTACAAAATTTTGGGGATAGCCCATTTTGCCCCCCTTTCCCTATATAATAAAATCTTAATAAAATAAAATCAAAAGTTACATCTTTAGTTGTAATAAAGAATAAAATTTAAACTGCAGTCACATGAGTATATATATTATATATATATATACATATATGACTATGTATAAGTAAGTGTATATATTCGAGTGGTACAACCGCATTCCGTGGTGCAGACTGAGAGGATGGTGAGCCAGCCAGGTGACCAAGACAACCAGGACGTACAGGAACGTGTTTACGGGGAACATGAATACGAAGGAACGTACGGAAGTGAAAGAGTTAAGGGGAAATATATATCTACAGGAGTATTGGTCCTATCCCGACATCCTAACTATACACATATATTTATATGTTATATATAAAGAGAAGAAACCATGGAGGAGTAGATATTATATTTCTAACTAAGAACGAGAGAGAAGAAAAATTTAAGAAGAACAAATAAAAATAAAAAATACGATGGGAATGTTAAGAAAACAATTCTTCTCCATGAAACTTTTTAACGAAATCGCGCTTCGTTATATTGTACTTGTTATCCCACGGCATAAGAATAAATTATTGTTACAGTGTCCTCTTTATTTGTTAAATTAACTTTCGTCTTGATAAATCAGGGACATTGCAAATATAAACACAGAAAAAAAAGAATTTCTTGGCCAAAAAAAATTTTACTTGCCCCGATTATTTTTTGAGGAAATTTTGAAAAGGAAATAATGGAGTTCTGTGGGTTTTAATACGGAAATATTCTTTTTTTTTATTTCAATTTGAATGAGAAAACCAAATTTTCACTTGCCCTAAAAAAGTTTTTCCCGAGAGCGCAAAAAGGATCAGCCTCCAAAAAAAGTAAAAAAATTTTCTTAGGATAAGAAAAAGTTTTTTTGGTGCAAGGAATTTTTACTTGTTCCAAAAATTTTTTTTTTGGCTCTAGAAAATTTTTTCTCACCCTAGGAAAATTTTCGGATGTATTTTTTGTGGCCAACAATACATTGAGTCCACTGGAAAATTTTTTTCCAAATTTTCAGGCTGGCTCGTTTTACCCACCTGACCTCGTTTAGCCCGCGCTGTCCCAATATAGATTCAAAAAATCAACACTGAAAAAAATAATCGGCAGCAGCTACCTATAGGAAATCGGTAACCGCTACCGATTATTTTTCGGTAGCCGCTACCGATTATTTTTCGGTAGCCGCTACCAATTATTTCGGTACTAGTTATCTAATTTTCGGTAACAGCTACCGATTTTTTTCGGTAGCTGGTACCGATTTCAATCAGTAACGGCTACCGAAATAATCGGTAGCGGCTACCAAAAAATAATCGGGAGTAGCTACCAATTGCAAATAGATGGCTGCTACCGATTATTTTTTTCAGAGTATGTATCACATTGTTTTTTTGTGTGAACATATTTATATACATATATGTTATATATTTATCTATATTTTGTTTATATATTGTCATATATGTCAACAATTACGCAAAATTTATTAAACAAATTTGTACTTCACGCGCACATATGTAATATATGTGACACAAAATTATCACATAAATTTTTTTACGCGGGATTTTAATTGAAATTCAAAATTTCTTGAGAGTAGAAATTTTTTCGCGCCAAAAATTTTTTTTTTGTGTATACTCATGTATATATTTAATATGTAACTTACATACGTACATAAATAATGGACAATAAATATATGTTGATAGTTATATTAATATTATTTAGTATATATTTTATTTGTCTTGATCAATATATCGGCAATACGGAAACGTCAATTGATATCTTATCCGCGTGGATTTAACATGAAACGGCGCTAATAAAATAATACAGGTAATATAAATGAGTAAACTGAGGTATTAAACTTGACATTTATTAACACATATGTCGTAATTTATATAAATAATATATGTTTTTTTTTTTTCAACCTTACATTTTTATATTTTATTTATATTGTCTATATCGTTAAATTTATTATTAGAGTTTTTTTTTATTATTGCGTCTTATTTACTATGAGAAAAACCTTGAATTTATATTTTTTTAATGACGTAATATATATTTATCACTAATTGATATAACTGAATAAAAAGATGTTTATCTTAAAAAAAATATCAGAAACAATATAAATTTTTATAAAATCAGTGTATAGAAATTTTCATTTTTCGATTCATTCATTTGATTCGAAGATAAAAAATTGGTTTTTAAGGATTTCTGAAAAGTAATTTAGTTTAAGTTTCTCTATTATCTATAAATACATTTTTTTTTTTTTTCATTACGTATAATTGATTTTGTAAAGACTTAAGTTATTTGAGGAATTGAATCATTAATACAAAAAAATAATTATTTTTGTTGTTTAAATTTTAAATTATGCGTTAATGTAAGTATTATTCACTTTATTTATCATTTCTTGGTATTTTTTTTAATAAAAACATTTTTAATGATATTGTTGTAGATAACTTATGTAATGACACATAAAAAAAAATTTTTTTAAGTATTTAATTTTAACAAAAAAAAAAAAATCTCTTGATAAGAGAAAAAAATTTTGACTCAGCTAATGGAGATTATTTTTAAAACAATTAGAGTACGAGATATCGATAAAAGATATTACCTGTAATCATTTTTTAAATTTTTCACAAAAACCAAAAATTCATTTTTTTGAATTTTATTTTTTTTTTCGATTTTTGTATCAATTCGTAGAGGATAGAAAGCAAAACTGACCTATGGAATAAAATTCCCCTCCCCCTGTAAATTTTTAATAAATAAAATAATGGGGCAAAATGAGCCGCTGAAAAATTTGAAATTTTTTTCTTACGGTCACTTTTTCTCAATGGAAATAAAACTACAATTATTTTATTTTTATTTAAAAAATTTTATCATTAAAAAAGGCGCGAAATAAATTTTTTTCAAAAAATGAAAATAATTTTTCAAGTACTTAAAATTTTTATTGAAAATTCTTAAAAAATAAAAAAGTTTTTAAATAATTTAAAGAATATTTTTTTACTTAGATACTTTACAAGTTTATAATGACAGCATTTAATTTTTAAAGATACCGATGATCTAAGTGACTATTACTAATCATTATATTTATCAGGAAACACTTTTCTATTATATTATTTTTTTAGCGGTTTAATTGATTCTTATCTTTCAATAAACAAACGAATGAAAAAATTTATTTTCAGTTCCTTATAAAATTTCTCATCATAATCAAAAGTCAATAATAAATTTAAAAAAAAAGATGAATAGATTGACAGTAAAACAATTAATCAATAAACGAACATTTTAATTTATTTTTTAATTGGCCGTGACTTTATCCCATATTTAAAGGTCAAACCAACTCTTAACCTTGACTTTAAACCAGCTGTCAACTTTACTTATTTTCACCTACTCAATTTATAAATTTCACTTTCTCCATAACAAAACGTGTATTTACATTTAACAATTTTTGAAAAAAGACAGGGTAAAACGGACCTAAGAAAAAAATATTCATCGGGCTCATTTTGCCCCCTATAGAATTAGTCAAACAAAAAAAAAAAAAATAATAATTAATGGTCCATTTTACCCACTAATGTCTTCATTACAAGAAAGTCTATTGATATTTATATAGACAAATTAACACTTTGGTATAATAAAATAGTAAATAATTTTAGCGCACTTGTAATTTTAAAAATAAAAATAAATTTCGTTTGTAAAATATCGGTCATTGGTCACTTTCTACTGATGCCTCAAGCGGTGACATCCTAAATTGTTTGCATGTGAAAGTAGCGTGAAAAAAAAAACATTAAATTCTCATTAATCACGTGACACCCATTATAATTATTATTAACTTTTAATCAGAATAATTAAGATGAATAATACAAAAAAAAAAATCTGAAAAACAGTTGACCCTATAAGCCATCTTCAAAACTTCCCGCTGTTTTAACAAAAAAATTATTGATAAACTTTTGAGCTCTTAGAGCTCAAAAAACCACTGGACCAAAAATTTGTACGTTTCGCAGAAAAAAAGCGAAGTTTTGATTTTTTGAATATTTCATCGATTCCTTTTTACCTAATAGACCGATTTTGACATCTGAGGCTGTATTCGACGCAGATTTTTTTACTCTATTACTTCTAAATTTTTTTTGAAATAATCAATGAAACGTTTTTGACTTAATTCAAAAATACAACTTTTTTGAAATATTTTCGATAACGATATCTTTTGAACAAATGATTCAATTTTGATGGTTGAGGTGTCATTCGACGTGGTTTGAAAAGTTCTAGAGCTGGATAGATTTTGGAATCAATCCATGGATTAAATTAAAAGTTATTTGAAAAAAACATTTTTCCAAAAATTTTATTTTTGAAATAATTCCTAACATACTGTACCGATTAACTTCAATTTTTCACAGGATGTAGGGATTAATGAGCCACTTCAAATGCCACCTCAACGATATAAATCGATTAATTTTTTCAGAAGTTATCGTATCTTCATACATACGTACGTACGCACATACACTAGAAATCATCTCGAAATTAGTAAAAATAGTTGCCTAGGATCCCAAAACTTCAAGATCTATTCAAAATTCGGTTTTCAAAAATCGGACCAAAACCAATAACTCTTTTCTTTTGAAAATTTTAAATTTTCTTGGCGGGAATTTAAAAATTGTAATAAAATTAATATTTAAAGTGAAGCGAAAATTGAACTGAAATAATTATAATCGCGAATGTAATGAAATATGTGTCACGGATTTAAAAGAGTAATAATTAATTTTTGATAAATTATCGCGACAATTGATTACAGAGATAAAAAATATATGTATCAGTAGACTAATCAGCTCGATGTGTATTTATTTTATTAAATGTGTAGCTGATGTGGATGGTGAAGTTGAGTGTAAAATAAAAATAATTTGGTTATCACATGGCAAACATGATGACCTCGATAAAATGAATTATCAGTAGATCGTCTAAATCAGCTCACCTATTATATTATATCGATCGTGAGTCTCAGTTATGATAAGACATTACCTTTATCTTTGCACTTGACAACGATTATGATTTAGGTGGTGGTTTATGTAAAAGCGTTAATCAGACTTGTAACTCGTTCATTGTGCTGAGAACTGCAGAATTGAAGTGTATCGTTTATTTTAATTACATTAAATATACATATATATACATATATACTGTTTTTTAAAAATTCAAAAATGGTTACCCGACGGATTAATTTAAGTTCCTTAGTGTTTATAAGTTTATTTATTGTTTCAAATGTCAATAAAGGTAATTTATTATATTTATTATTTTTTTTAAAACTGTGATTTTTTTTGGGTAATTGCAGTTTTTAAAAAAACAGACATTTAATTAACTGCAATTATGGAAAAATTTACGTTATTTTTTTTATGGAAAATAAACTGCGATTCGAAATTAATTAATTGATTAATATATTAATTAATTGGTAAGTTTAATTAATTTATTTTTCATAAATTCGTGTAAAATATATATTTTAATGATAAATATGTGAAAATAAAAGAAGAAGTTAACAGACGGATAAATTTAATTAAAAAAATTCGAATGCGAGTTACAAATTTTAACTTTAAATTAACATCAATTTTTAAATATTATTATTTACCATTTAATTTGTTCTTCCATAATTATAAGTACGTCATAGTTTGTTATATTCGTGAATACAAAAATAAATCACATTAATAAGTGTATATTTGCTGCCAATAAAATATATACATAATAATTTTTTAGGAATGTCATTGAAATGCTATCAATGTACATCAAATAGTTCTGGCGATTGTTGGACTAATCCTTCAGAGGTTTATTTAATGGACTGTGTTGAAGAAACTTCGACAGTTAATCCTTCGACTGAATCTTCGACTTCATCATCAACAACAACAACTTCATCAACTACTCCATCAACTACTACTTCATCAACTACTCCATCAACTACTACTTCATCAACTACTCCATCAACTACTCCATCAATTACTTCATCATCAACTACTACTTCATCAACTACTCCATCAACTACTACTTCATCAACTACTCCATCAACTACTACTTCATCAACTACTCCATCAACTACTCCATCAATTACTTCATCATCAACAACAACTTCATCAACTACTCCATCAACTACTACTTCATCAACTACTCCATCAACTACTCCATCAATTACTTCATCATCAACAACAACTTCATCAACTACTCCATCAACTACTACTTCATCAACTACTCCATCAACTACTACTTCATCAACTACTCCATCAACTACTTCATCAACTACTCCATCAACTACTCCATCAACTACTCCATCAACTACTTCATCAACTACTTCATCAACTACACCATCAACAACTAGTTCATCATCTGCTCCATCAACAACTAGTTCAACTGCTCCATCAACAACTAGTCCATCTGCTCCATCAACTACTATTTCATCATCTTCTACTACATCGCCTGATGATGAACAAAATCCAGCTGTAAGCAGAATTAGACGTCAAGCGAATCTTCGTGAGGATGATATTTGGGAATGTGCGAAAGAATTGTCCACAGGTAAAATCAAATAATTACATATTAATTATAAATATATAACTAATACTATATATTGTGAATAAAAAAAAAAAATTAAATACCATAAATTTTTACAGTCAATAATGTGGAAATGATCAACAGAAAATGTGTGAAAAAAAACAAAAGTTCTTGTAATGGTAAAGATGAAAATTCATGTTTTCTATGCAGTGACAAAGACGGTTGCAATACAGCTTCAAACATTGGAATTCAATTACTAACTATGATGTTACCGATAGCTGTTGCACTTTTTTTAGCACGATAATTATACCGCGTTAACGAATGTAATATTTTGATAAAATATAATTTTGTTTCAATATCTAATCAATTTTTTTTGAAAATATTTTGCAGAACAAGAATTCCATAAGACATTATATTAAAATTTTGTTTTTTTTGAAAAACAATCAAACAGTTTTATGTAAATAATTTAAAATTACTTTGATTAAATAAAAGTTATAGTGATTTAAGTTAAAAATAGTTTTAATAAAAGTATATTTATTTAGAATGAATTTTTTCATTTTTTTTTTTTGCTTTCATTGAAAAATGAAAATTTTCAAAAAAAAGTGTCAACTTTTTCTATTACGGTAACAATTATTTATAAATCAAATAGTTAATTGTTAATATATATATATTTTTTTCAACAATTGTGGTCCATTTTACCCCAGTCAACTTCTAGTTTTTAACAAAATAATTCGGATAACAAAAATTTTGCAAAAAGAAAGAAATTTTTTTACTGAAAATTTCAAATTGGCCGCGATTTTGTCGGCTGATCTAAAAAATGTCTCATTTTGCCCCTGACCTTACAAAAAATATATTTTTTTTAATTTGTCTCGGTCTCTGCTTTTTTTAAATTATTGCATTGTCATAAATTATTACGAAAATTAAATTTTCCTGATAGATTTTTGTAAATAAATTCCATGTAACAGAAAGAAACTGAAAAAAAAAAAAAAAAAAAAATGGTGGCTAAGTCCGGGAATCGAACCCAGGTCTTTTGATATTGCGTCAACTGGTTTCAGTTTTTTTGATAAAATTTGGAAATCTTTTTTTTTCATTCAAATTTTTCCATAAAAACTCAAAAATTAAAAATACTGAAGTTAGCCAACGTCTTATAATTTTTGAACTTTTTTCAAAATGATAAAATATAAAAAAAGAAATATTTTAAGAAAATGCACCTACAGTTTTTTAAATTTCCTACATGTGCATATTTTTAGTTTTTTTTTGTAATTGATCTGTTCGAAAAAAATCCAAAAATTTTTAACTGTCTACTAATTTCAGGATCATTAAAATTCATTTCAAAATTTGAAGATCTGAGTCTCGGTTAATTCATCAAAATGTTGAGAAATTCATTCAAAAAATCGTTAACAGAAAGTTTAATTACTGCTTATTAATAAATTCTTTTTTTTACTGTGTTCAAAGAGGTCAAAACATATTTTCAATAATATCTTTGAGCTCTATGCTCTCACAGACAAAGGAAAGTTCTAAGACTGGCCCGTATAGGGTCAACCGGTTTTGCATTTTTTACATCTTCTCTATATCTACAGCTATACAAACTAATATATTTAACATAAACTTTTAAAATGATTAATCAAATATGTGAAAGTGAAATAAATGAGTGTAAATGTAGCAGATATCAGACAATTTATAAATTTCAAATAAATAAATTAATTAACTTGTATAGAGAAATTCAAAAAATGCGCGTACTGATTTTTAAATTATCTAAATACGCATTTTTTTATTTCTTATTAATTCTTTTAGCATTTTAATTATTCATTCCAAAATTTGAAAATTGACTCCGAAAGTTTAAAAAAAATCACTTTGCCTAGAAAATACATAGGGAGTTTGTTTTTTAGCTGAGTGATTTCGAAATGATCTGGATTTTATTCAAAATTTGATATAATTTGGGGATCAAAATTTTTTCAAAAATTTCTATTTGGCAATGTAATAAATTGCATGCATTTTTTCATCAAATTAGACATGTTAGACCCCTTTATGTTTGTACTTTATTATAATTTGCCCTCATGACAGCCATAAATTTTGAAAAATTTTTGCAAAAATTTTCGAGAAAATTATCATACACTAAAAATTTTCAAAGTGAACGCGGATTAAATTCAGAGTGAATACGGAGTAAATAATTTTCTTATTTATTTAATCTCCTCGGAGTGGAATTAACTCCAGATCAGAGTAAATGCGGATTTAAATAAAATCCATGTTACCCCAAAATTACTCCCCCGAAAAAATTTCTATTGACTCCACACGCGGGCTTTTTTAAAACTCCAAAACTCAGTGACGAATCCAGACAAAAATAGAATTGACTCCCGATTTTTTTTTACAATCTACTAAATTATTCCGAGCACCGTAACATAAAAAAAACAAACCAAAAAAATAAAAAGTATAATTTCATACTTTTTCATCTGATTTTCATAATAATTAAATAATTAGAGTCTTATCACCATTCTATCAACAATAAAAATTAAATTAAACCCTTTCCGTCTCTAAATAGTTTTACTATTATTATTTTTTTGTTCATTGTTTATCTTTGTCTCAATTATATATTTATAAAACTTTTCTACCTACTTGTTTATGAATCGTGAGACATATTTCTACCGTAAATATTTTTCTCACTAATTACACTTTTCAAACAATGCTCATAAACCATAGTCTCGATTCTCATCAACTCATAATCATCTAGTCTGGTGTCAACGTCAATTGTTTCCGTCCTCCCAATTATCTTACTGTCAAGTGTCTTTTCCGCATTATATCAATATATATGGATATATATATAAATATATATATATATATATACATATATATACATACAATAGAATAGTAAAATAAAGATGAGTAACGTAATATATATAATGTTAAGTGTTTATATCGTAACAATACCACCATATATATAAATATATATATCTATATATATTTCAAATGTCAGGTGAAATTTTTAGTTGATATTTGCAAGTAAAGGGACCGATACAAGACCTAGAGTGTCATCTCCAGTGCGCAAGAGCATGCTCTGGATTTTACCAGGCCTATTATACACTAGTATATATCTGTTCTATCATACAATATATATGTATATATATATTGTAGACGCGAAGCTATGAGGCAAGGAGGGTCGTTCCAGCTCCTAGCTCGCGGCTGAATCGTGACGCACAAACGCGGTGTTGCCTCAGTCCTCAGTTCAACTCCATTCACCGTTGAATTAAGACCTGCGCGTTCTTACTCGGTTATTATTTCGACTAAAATACTATATATACTATCTAATAACTGTTATCACTATTTAATAATTTATTAAATCGATATTATTAATATCAGTGATTATAAAATAAATTTATGAGAAAAAAAAATTAATTATATATATATATTGTTTAATAAAAATCATATAATTTTTAAAAGTGAATTGTCAAATGGAATTTATTCATGTGAAGTGATTAATTATTTAAGTTTTTAATTTGCAATGTACATAAGGTCATAAATCAAATATTTTAAACACACAGATTAGAGGTAAATGTTTAAAAATTTGTTTTTTTTTTTTTTTTTAATTGCGGTACTTAATGAAATTTTATGAACAGTTTCATTGAAAAATTTTTTTAGATATAGTAAAATTTTAAAATTTTTTAGTTATGAAAATTTGATGAACTTTTTTTTTTTGATCGTTTGTAAATAATTTTTGTACTTTTTTTTATGTAAATTTATATCAGAGATGAATTTATTTAATGATACAGTGAATCCTTTCACGATCACGATTTATTGACTCAGCGAAATTTGAATTTATGACATTTAGGTTTAGATCGCAATTATTTAAACCAACGTCAGATCTGAAATTAACACAGAAAAAATTTTTTTAAATATTTTCTGCTTTGAATTTAAAAACAAAAATTTTCTTATGTCAAAGAAAAAATTTCTTGACGTAAAAATTTTCTTCTCGCCTCAAAAAAATTTTTGGTTTCAATTTATAATACAAAAAATTTCTTGGGGAAAGTAAAAATTTTCTTGGGTCAAATAAAAATTTTCTTGAGGCGAGTAAAAATTTTTTACGATGCAATAATCGAAAATAAAAATTGTATGAATTTTTTTTAGTTTTTCATGCTAATTAAATTTGAGACCAATTAGTATTTTTATTAGCATATAGTTCTAGGACATTACGATCTTACGGGATTTAATTTTACAAAAATACTTTTACTGGTTACATTGGAATTTATTATGTGGGATTTTTCTTGTTAACTAAACAAATAGATAATACTTAAGTCTATTTATTATCACTTGTACTAGAATACTTTGTGTTTACATTCATAATATTAGTTTTAATTTATTACGCTTTTAATTGAATCAGCTTTAAAGGGAAACTTGTTACCGATGTTACCAGCGGAAGTTTTTGTTAAATTAAATTTCAAAAGTTTTTAATATAAACTCCGGAAAGGTCTAAGAGAATAAATAAAAATATTCAATTACTTTTTTAAATCCCGCGAAAAATAATTAAATTTTTTTAAATCTAATTTTTTAGTAAATTAAATCTGAGATTTATTTGAACCAGAGTTGAAAATAATTTTGGAGTTTTATAAAAAATTGAAAAAAGTTCAGAAAACTTGGGGCAAAATGAGTCACTATTTTTGGATCAAAAAAAAATAAATTCGATTTCTGGAAGAAATGGGGGAAAGTTGATCAGCTTAAAATTTTTTTTTTTGAAAATTTCAAACTGGTCTTGTTCGAGCATAAAAATTCACTCCATTTTTTTCCAAAAATCTTCACTAAATTTGAAAAAAAAATTTTTCTCATTTTACCTCAGGTTATTTTGAATAATAATTTTAATTTTCCTTCATTAAAAATTTGACTTTTTAAAAAATCTCTCCAAATTTTATTAATACAAGAATTTTTGACGTCGATAAATTTAAAAAAAAATTGATGTCAACTTTCGAAAAGAAATAATACGAAATTTATAAACAAAAATACCAAAGTAGCAAACAAAAGCAATAAATATATGTATACTTGGTATTTATAATGTATCTAGTTTTTTATTTTCGCAATACCCAAGATAATTAAGGAGCACGATACTTTGGCGGGAATAAAAAATTAATTTTTTATGTATAACATGCGGGCTCTACAAACCGGACGCTATGAAATCATACCGCATTATAGTCATGCATGATCGTGAGATATCTTGAGTACACACAGGATGAGTATAAGAAACAGATCCTGCTAACACGCTATATATTCATTTTTTAAAAAATTTTATTCTACTTCATTACTATTTATCCTCATACATGTAAATGTTTTTAATTCCACTAAATATTATATTTAAATTTAAAAACGAGACAATAATAATCAGGAGGCGTTTCTGCAAACATTACATGGCAACTGGATCAGTATGTCACCCACGCTCATAAAAACAAAATGATATGATAATAGTTAGTTTATTACTTGTTATTCATAGCATGAAAAATTTATAAATACGTTATAGAAACTAATAAATAGAACACTAATTATAAAACTTTAAAAAGTACTGTTAAAAATTTTACTGGAAATTAAAAGGAAATTTATTGGTTATTAAAAATTCCAAATCAGTCATAAATATAAAATATAAATAAACTTATTTAGAAACTTTGTTTTTACATAAAATTTAATTTCCAAGCGATAAATTTCATAAAAATTAAAATTACAATTAATTTTATTTTATTTCACTTAAAGAATTATTGTTTTTTGTCCAGAAGTCAATTAATTTCAAATAATATGAATTTTAAAGCCGGACATTATTTTAAACTCCGAATTTTCATTTCAAATTATTTCTAAGTTCCCGCCATGAAAATTTAAAATTTCAAAAAAAGAAGTTTTTGGTTTCGGTCCGATTTTTGAAAGAGTTTTCATCATATCTTGATAATTTGAGGTCCTAGGAAACTATTCTGACTATTTTCGTATGAACGTACATGTGTGTGTGGATGTGTGTATGTGTGTAAGCTAATTTTTGTCATACGGTATCTTTGGAACGAATTAACTGATTTGAACAAATTTGGCGGCAATTGAAAGGGCTCATCAAGACTTAAAATCTGATAGATTTTGAAGTCGATCGTTCAAGTAATTTACGAGTTATACGAAAAATCGGGCGGGTTTGTTTCAAAATTTGATCAAAGCTAAGAGTCAAAAAAATCCTTGAGCTCGAAAACTGTAGAAATTTTCGGGATTGGTCCGCAGGATCAACCGTTTTTTGAATTTTGTTTTATTGTTCTCCAGTCAATTGATTTCAAAACTGACTTATTTTAAAAACCTGGATTTTAATTTAAAATTATTTGCTTTTTTGATGTATAATTAGTTTTTAAATACGAAAAATTTCATACCAAGAGTTTAATAAACTCGCAATTATCAAAAAGTGATTAAGGTTAAAAAAAAAAAACTACTGTTAAAATTTTTTTGAATCAAAATCCAACTCAATATCTTGATAAATCACCCAGGATATAAATTTTTAAATAATTATTTTAATTAAAAATTATGCATTAATTTTCCATTATATCAACAAATTGATATTCATGTAAGATAAATAAATTTTATTATATTCCCATGACAGTTGTCCTTGAAAATGTAGAAAAATTTTTAATAGTACTATTATATGAAATAATAAATATGTGACCTCTTGTTACTATTATTTATTAAACGGGTGTGGTTAAATATATTTAAAAAAATGTTATTCTCACTGTAATCATAATACCCTTGACTCAATAATAGGACTGTCATTGTTGACTCACCTTGACTAAATTTTTATTGTTACCTTTTTTTCCTTAAAAATTGTGGCGTAGATATTAGTATCTGAGGTATGCATACAACACGAATATCATATATAAGAATAAAAAACTTTCTCGACATGCGGGACACAAGGTCAGTTAAGAGTTAAAAGTTTAAGCCACAGGACGTCCAAGGTTTGGACCTCTGACTCATATGTCAGGTGCAACAAACCTGAGTTTAGATGAATATAAGACCAGACGAGATGAGACTCTATAATATTTAATTTTAAAATTAGTATGAGTTCGTATGTAAAAATTACAAGGATTAAATCCTTGCCTGCAGGCAATAAAACGGTTCACTGACCGTATCTTCATCTTAACTTTGCTTCTCTTACTTACTTGAATTTTTTTTTATAATTTTATTTTATTATTATGCTTTACTGCTTACCTGTTTCAAACCATCTTCAAAAGATGAACGACTTGAAACTTTGTTTTCTTTTTTTTTTTTTTTTTTACCTTTCGAATGTCTGCGACCTGAACCAAAAATGAATTGGCTGCATGGTAACCCACATTGTAAATATTGTTGGTTATAATTCATCTTTTAATCATCATTTATTTTTATGAGTCATTTTCTTCTTGTTTTTTTTTTTTTTGCTTAAATGCAGACGAGTGTAAGCAATAATTTACTTAAGTCATTTGTATGGAAATAATACTTTCATAATTGTATTGTAAATAATAAATTTTATGTACACATTCAGTGTAATTTTTTTTTTTTTATGGGAAATTTGAATGAAAATTTTTATAAATTTAATTGGTCGTTAATTAATTTTAACTCATTATCATTTATATGAACATTTGCATTCAAATTTATTGTCTGCTATTTTGAAATTGATGTAAAATTTTTGAATAAAAGTAAAATTTTTTACGTAGAAGCGGAAGTTCTTATTTTGGGTTTAAAAAATTTGGCGCGAATTTTGAAAAAAAAAGTTAATTTTAATTCAAAAACTTCATTGTTCCGTGACGTGTCGGTTTGGAATTTAAAAAACGGTTAGCCGTCAAAATGACGCATCTTATATAATTTTTTCTCACGTTCCAAAATCTCTATAGCCGACGAAAAAATTGAGATAAATATTTAGTAGGAAGAAAATAGAAATTATTTCAAAATTTTGACTTTTGAATTACAGATTTGAAATTTGAAAAAAATGGCGCGCTTTTCTGAATATGCACTCAATTTTTTTAAACAATATATTTTGGTATTTACTAAATAAAATATTATACTAAATATATACTAACGTGATGTTTTCATTTTTACAACTAGAAAGTTGTAATATATTATATTGACACATGTCTTTTAAACAGTATTCTTATCAATGTATGCGTCAGATGTCATTATAGCTGGTGTTTAAAGTCATGACAATTTTTTTTTTATTCATATATATGTACATATATAAATATATAGACAAACCAAACCTTTTTAATTTTATGACTACAAATTTTACCGTGACGTAGGGGGGAGGGGGCAAAATGGGTTACCTAAAATTTCATAAAAAACAATTTTTTCCAAAAATTTCAAAATCATTTTTGTAAATAAAATTGATCATTATTTAAAGTTTTTTTTTGTTAAACTTTTTCAAAAATCGAGTGTCAGTCGAAAAATATGAACGACTTTTGTTTTATGTAAAATTTTTTTTGTAAATTACTAACAAAAAATTTATTTTAATATCCAATTTTTTTCACCTTTTTTAGTGTCCCATTTTGCCTGCAAAAATGAAATTTTTTTTTTAACGGCAACTAAAAATTTTTTCTATTTCCTTTGAATATAATAAAAAAAAAAAAGCGTATTTGAGTCCTCGAAAACTTAGTATTCCCTAAGTACCCCCGTTTACCCTCCGCATATATATATATATATATATATATATATACATATTTACCTGTATATAAGTTATTTTTCCATGACGCATTCCAGGTTTCTCATGAAGCAAAACGTTCAATCGTACGGAAAATTTTTCCTTCATAGTTTGTAACGATGTTTTCAGTTAGATATTTATATATCTATATATATGTATGCAAACTAATACACATACATTTACAATACTCATATATATTACACTAGCGTATTGACAGTCGTTACCGAGATGTTAAACAACAATTTTCTCACAAACATTCTTGGATCGTATGCATCTAAAAATAATAATAATGACGATGATGACGACGACGATGAGTCATTGAGTCTTCCAATTAATCAGAGCTCTTATGTGTGTATTGTGTAAAGACTACACTACAGTACTCTAAGGGGGGGCCTGTTTCATATCCGGTTTAATGTCTCATATCCAGTGTCTCACGTCATGCGAATAAACAAGTTCACGCGGAAGAAACTGCATGGAAAAAAAAAGTTTTTATAAATCGGGATAAAAACATAAAAATCCGCTTACACTTTCAATGAGACATAAAATAATTGACGACTTATACATAAGTAAAGTTTTTAATTGGGTTACTTTTTATATTTTTTCAATTGAGTTTATTTATTATTAATTATTATGGATAAAAATAAAATTATAATTTCCATATATGTACTAATTTAACGGCTGATTAAAGAGTTTAAATTACGGTCATAAAGACAGCATAAAAAATATTTATCATCGGTTTATAAATCACTGAATATACGACGCAAATACTTGGAAAATAATAATTATGCAAAGAAACACGGAATTACGTCAGAGACACTTTTAAAATATTATTTTTATGCTTCGAGACGATTAAATAATGCAAATATTTAATGTTTATTTTGTTTTTCCTCAAGATTTACATTTATTACATGACTGCATTATATTTTTTTAAATTTAAATTTAAATTTAAAAAAAAATAATATTTTAAAACTATGAACATAATATTTATACACAGAAAAAAAGAGTTTCTTGGAGCAAGAAATATTTTTTATTATGAATTGAAGACAAAATTTTTATTGTCTCAAGAATTTTTTTCGCCGAAAAAATTCTTGTTCCAAGAAAATTTTTTCTCACCCCAAGAAAATTTTTGTTTTTACTTTATAATACTAAAAATTTCTTGGATCAATTAAAAATTTTCTTGGAACAAGAAAAAATTTTTTGCGCCAAGAAATCCTTTTTTTCTGTGTACTATTGCTAAGAATGCTATGATGGAAAAAAATAATCATAGAATTCATGACCTATTCCATGATTATTTTCGGAGGTCAAAATTTTTTCCAACGTCAAAATTTTGGAAATTCCTACTAATATCAAATTCAACCACGCCGTCCATCTTACGGCATTAAATAAATTAATATTTTAAAATTAGACAGAAAAAATGTATTTCTTGGCGCGAGAAATATTTTGTATTATAAATTGAAGACAAAAATTTTTCTTGGCTCAAGAATTTTTTTCTTGGCTCAAGAATTTTTTTCTCGCCTAAAAAATTTTTTTCTTGTTTCAAGAAAATTTTTTCTCACCTCAAGAAAATTTTTGGTTTCACTTTATAATACAAAAAATTTCTTGGGTCAAGTAAAAATTTTCTTAGAACAAGAAAAAATTTTTTGTGCCAAGAAATTCTTTTTTTTTCTGTGTATGAACATAATATTTATACTATTGCTAAGAATGCTATGATGGAAGAGAATAATCAGAATTTTTCACTTTTTTCAATAATCACAGGAAATATACTTTCCATTATTTTTAAATTATTGATCGCTTCAAATAATTAATATCAAGAATCATTATGAATTTGTAGGTGACTTTATTTATTGATAATTTTTTATTTGTTTCACAAAATTGATTAAAGATTTTTAATTTTTTACGCGAATTCAAAATTCAATATCGTATCGCTTCGTAATAATAAAAGTTTATGAATAACTTTTATACGATGGAATTATTAAGTTTTAATATTCTATTGAAAAAAATTTTTTCCGATATCTAATATTAATAATTCATAAAATTATTCATTATTAATTTTTTTTGTATTAAAAAAATCACAATAAAATTTAAAAAAATTTAGTTCTCAATAAAAAAAAATTCGTTTATTAAAATATAGAGTAAGGGGCAAAATTGCAATTCATAATTAATACTGGGGTAAGTTGATCAGCCGAAAAAGCTGTAATTTTTAAATTTTAAATAAAAATTTTTTTTCGTTATCTCAATATTTTATAAAAATCTGGAAAAAAATTTGTACACTTGTATTTGAATACCGTTTAAAAATATTTTTTGTAAGACACTTGAATCTTATCATGAATTTAAAAATATTTGTTGATAAATAAAAAAAAAAAAAAAAAAAAAAAAAAAACAATTTGATGATGTCAGTCATTGAAATTTTTAATTCATACATCACGAACATTGACATGGTCAATTAGTTTAATTGCACCCATAGTATCGTTAATGATACCATTAAGATCAGGCAGTTGTTCACTTGATTACTCACTTAATTAAAGTTAAGGACAAAGAAAAAAAAAATATTTTTGTCACTTTATATTTTATGACTCCTGACAGTTTGTATAATTATTATAATTATTGAAATAAATATTATCTCACTTGGTCACTCTAAAATAATTATTTAAACATTCCACAGAACGAGGTAATAGCTGATAAAAAAATTCTTCCGATGCCTCAGGTCAGGAAAGTCTAATTAACTCAAGCTTCTAGAATACCATAGTATAATATGAGTTTAATCTCTATATATATTTTACTAGGGAGAAAAAAAATTATGAGATCTTAACGTAAGCCAATTAAAACACCGCAATGAGGTCAGTGTACTCGTATATATATAAATATATATATATATTTGTGTACATACTTGACTTGAATTTATTTTCATTGATGTTTTTTAAATAACAGAATAAATTTATAAAGAATTTTCATTCAATAAAAATTTATTGACTATGAGTTCAATAGATTTGTACCAGTAATTAAATTTTAAAGTAATCTAGTAATTTTTTAAAATTAATTGTTTAAGGAGGTTTTGAATTATTTAAGAAAATTTAATTATTTTATGACATTTTTAATATTTCAAATAAAAATTCCATACAATTTTAAAATAAACTGAAAAATAAAGTCACTTTGTCATAAAAAAGTTTATTTTGTCAAAAACTATTTTTTTTTTATGATACTGAAGTTACCCGAAGTCTGATAATTTTTGGATTTTTTTTAAAAACGATACATCATAAAAAAAAAATATTCTGAAAAATTCCACCTAGAGTTTTTAAAATTTTCTACATGTGCATATTTTTAGTTTTTTTTATTTTTCGCAATACATTTGGTAAAAAAAAAATCAAAAAATTTTTGATGGTCTGGTTACTTTCGAATCATTTTTATTTTTCAGTAAATAAATTTCAATAATTTTTTTGGAAATTTTTGGAAGTCACAAAAAAAGTGTGATTGGTTTTTTGTAAATATCTAAGTAAATATTGAATTTATGAAAAATTTACAAGATATCTTTTTTGAAGAACTTTAAATTCTCTACAAAAAATAATTCTTACACTTTTTCAAAAAACTCAATATCTATAAAGATATTTTAAATTTAAAATTCAAGTAGAAATTCAGTTCAAAATTTAAAAAATGAAAAAAAATTTGAATTTAAAAATTTTTGAGGTTTTTTCCTCCGAGTCCAAAAATAAAATTTCACGAGTTTCGTTGGCTTGATAAATTTCAAAACTCGATCCTTGAAAAATTAAATAAATACCTTGGAAATTTTTTATAAATTGAATCCAGTATTAAATTACATGTTATTTTCTCAAGTTGGCTCCCTCTTAAAACAAATAAAAATTTATGTAAAGTAATCAAATATATTGGATATACGGATCCAATAAAAGTTTAAGGTGGAGTCGCTGTACTTACAACGCTCGATTAGTCACGAAACCGTGAAATAATTTATTAATCACACAGTGAAAATATAAAGGATAAATTTTATAATTCTTTGCAAAGTGATCTACATTATAAGCAAAAAAAAAAAAGGAAAAAAATTAAACTAAGCGTGGGAAGAGCATGTCTAGTCTGATTGCCTGAGAAAGAGTGCAAGATCTCGATGTTATATATTTATAAAGTAGAGGCTTTAACTACAATAATATGGCATATATGTATATATATACATACAAATAATATATATATGTATAGTGAATAGAGGAACCTTATCGTACTTAGAAACAATGCCCAACAACGGCTGCCACTCGACTGGTATTTCATGTCAGAGAATGGACTTCCGGTGGTGAATATATATATCGCATTATGCGACGATGTACTTTCCTCTGTACTTCTCTAGTTACATTCATTACAATCCAAACTGAGTTATCTTTCAATTAATGTGTACTATTTTAAATTACCGAAATTAAATAATATTTACAAATCATATGATATGTCAACAGATTTATTGTTTTATATATATATATACTTAGGGGGTGGGTGGGCATTTGAATCTGGGGAATTTTTTTTTACTTCTATTTGAAGTAATTCAAATTTCTAGTCATAGAAAAATTTTTTTCCCGGCGCGCAAAATGGACCAGCTTCAAAAAGAGTAAATAAATTTTTTTTTTTTATTGGAATAAAAATGACTAATAAAATTGTTTATATTAATTCTAAGTGAAAAAAGAAATTTTTCATACGGTTACACTGTAAAATATCGGAAGTGAATGCGGAGTGATCTGGATTTTATTTAAATTCGAATTCACTTCTGGAGTTGTAGAAAAAAATACTCCGCATATGGAGTAAATAGAAAGTTTTTTTTCAGCGGAGTGATCTGGATTTTATTTAAATCTGCATTCACTCCGTGCGTTTATTCTGAAAATTTTTTACAGAATAGTAAATAAAGATGTCAAAAAAAAAAATTTATTGAAGAAAAATAATGTATATAATTTTAATGTAGAGAAGAGACCGTATATATTTTTTGTAGCCAAAAAATATTGAGTTCACTCAAAAATTTCTGAATAAAATTTTGACTCAAAATTGCATAAAAATGATAAGTCATAAATTACGATTACAAACAATTATTAATAAAAAAAAATTTAGGGTGGTCCGTTTTGTCCACTTGGTACCGTTTTACCCGTTTTTCCTTCCATATATTTTTTACATGCAATTAATTTTTAATTTTTAATATATTACACTAAAAAAAAAAAAGTTTCAGTCATAGACTAATTTTTTCAATAATTTTTCGTGAAAAAAAAATTTATTTGACAACTGAATGATTTTTGGTCTTATTTTCAAATTTTATAAGTTTTGAATTCTTAGTTGACAATTTTTTAAAATTTTTTTGAACTTTATAAAATTCATAAAGAAAAAAATTTGGAATGAGTTATATTTGAATATATATGGGACATATATATTGTTGGTATTTATATGCATAAAAAAGTATATTAATATGAATGTATAAAAAGATGTATCTATTTATTATTTTCCAGTTTCCATACAATGAATAGTGCAACGTATACTTCTTCCTGTCCGACATTACAGTCAAATCTGTCCCTTCACAGCTCGTCTTACTACAGCGAGTACGGTAACACAACACAACGAAGACGATTGTCATCAACAGGTGAAGCAGACACATCAGCCACGTCAAGTTACGAGGGAAGTGAAGGCAGTTCGGAGAATAACGATGAAAATCGGCTGGAACCAGTCACACAGCTTGAACGAGAACAACTTGAAACTTTCTTCCGTGGATTAAAATCACAGGTAATTATTTATTTATTTTTTGCTTCTTTTGGTCCAAGGGCTCGCTTACAAATATTTACTCGACAAAAACTATATAAATTTATCGAATTTATTTCAGGGAAAGCAAAATAATAATTTAAGTAGAATTAAAAATTTTTTTTTTCAAATTCAAAAATTAGTCGCTTTGAGTAACTTTCGTCTTGAGGATAATTTGGACCCCACATTAAAAAAAAATGAACATTTTTTTCTATTTACAAATTAAGTATTTTTGGGTTTTTATCTGCAGTGTAAAAAATTTGCGATGGGAAAGTGGATTAAATTCGCAGTGAATGCGGACCGGATTACTTTTTATTTTAATATCAAACTCCAAATCGGAGTGAATGCGGCATTAAATGAAATCCAGATCACTCGAAATCACTTCGCTGGAAAAACAAATTCCCTATTTACCCCTATGCGGAGTGATTTTTTTTAAATTCCATAACTTTGAGTGAAGGAGTAAATTTTTATTTAAATAAAATCCGTGTCTACTTTGAATTTACTCCTGATTTTTTATAGTGTACTGTCCGGGTCAAAAAATTTGGTGTAATTTTAGTTTAATAACTACTATATTTGGGCTAATTGCTCTGTTTTTGATCTTCCTTTAAAATTTAAGCTGTTTTTGATCTGCAGACGATCAAAAACAGGAAAAAAAAATAATAGACAGAAAAAGTATAATTTTGGTCTGGATAAATACAAAAGTTAGCAAAATATTATGAGAAAAAAGTCTAATTTTGATCTAGAGACAACCAAAGCCAGGCTACAAATGATTAAAAACAAGTTTGAAAGTAGACTAAATAAGGAACAGTACAGAAAAAACTCGATTAATTTCACATGTTAATTAAATACAAATAAAAATTAAAAATAATTATAAATTTTTATTTGATTCAAAACAGATCAAATTTTTCGTGGTTAAGATTTTAGAAAAAAAAAACAAAAAATTTGTTTTTAGCTGAACCATATCACCCAGTTTTGTTACATACGATTTGAATATAAATTTATACATAAATTACTTGATCAAAAAATTTTTTAATTTAAATAGTTAATAATTAAAAATCTTATCAATGTAAAAATTATGTATGAATTTTTTAAAATTAACAAATAATTTATTTTTTTTTCTTTGGTCGTAAAAAAATTTCTATTTCATTCAAACTTACAAATGTATGAAATTTCTTCAAACTATATTGTGTTAATTTAATACATATCTAATCTATATCTTATCTTATACATTCTCATATCATATTTATTCTTTCTACTCATATAAATTTATTTTATAAAAACATTAATTTTCATTTAATAAACTTGAGTGTAATCAATATTCATTTGTATACCAAATTAATTTACTGCTACACAATATCAACTTTCATTATAAATAACGATTTTTTTTTTTTACCGAGAAGACGTCAATCAAACGAAGTTTGAAGAATTAATCATACGTGTAGAATCAAGATCAATATTATTATGATAAAAAAAACATTTATTATCAGCAGATATAAATCATTGATGTTAATAAATATATTTTTTATTAGTAACACCCCCCCCCCCCCCAGAGTGACGTGAATAAACCTTTCAAAATAACCGTAGCAGTAACGAAATTATTAAAATGTGTTTTTTTGTCTTATAGGTATTCGTTTGTGAATCTCTCGCAAATTTATATCTCGGAAGCGCAACTCAAAGTGAGCGATGGGATTTACGGTTTACTGGTATTCCAGTAGTGGTTTTAGATCTGGGTGAAACACGATCTCGTTCTAAGCGACGTATACAAATTTTACTCGCTGAAAGAGGTACTTGTTTCACTTTATGGCGTGAAACTATCGACAATTTATCGTCTTACAAGGTAAACTATTTTCCTCTCACTAAACAAATGTTAAATAATTATTTTTCAAGTATAGAGTATCAAAAAGTTTTATTGAAATTTATTAGAACATTGTGTGACGAGGGATGAAACAAA
Source organism: Microplitis deprimator (assembly GCA_964016945.1). Classification (NCBI taxonomy): domain Eukaryota; kingdom Metazoa; phylum Arthropoda; class Insecta; order Hymenoptera; family Braconidae; genus Microplitis; species Microplitis deprimator. The sequence continues at coordinate 3,470,871 of OZ024712.1, read as the reverse complement.
ACGATTTCAGACCAGGGTGAAGTTGGCTGACAACATCCGAGTCAAAAAACAAATTCGGATTCGTCTCAAAGTTCTCAATGAGGTTTTTGAGGATCAATTTTGAATTCTAAGATTGACTACAGTATAGAAAGTTATCCTAGTTTAGTCCTCAAAATAGTAGTTATGACCAATTTTGCCACTTTGAGGACTAAACTGAAACAACATTATCTGGATTAGAGCCTCAAAATACTCAAAACATACAGAAATAATTTTATGCTCTTTTGAACCTCAAAAGTCTCATTCGACGTATTCTATCCCCTCCCTTTTCTATCTAAAATTTTTAAAAGTCCAAAATATAACTTTTCATTCATTGAGAATTTTGAGGTCTTATAAGATATACATAATAAGAATAAGTATACTTATAATTTAAAATTGATAAATTATTCGCATTTAGACCTCATAGTTCTCATTGAGGATTTTGAATACTAGAGTAGTTACTTTTTGGGCGCCAAATAGAACATCAAAGGAATTGAGGCTTTTGAGAATTAAACTAGAATTTGTTTTTTGACTCGGGCACCCGCAGTCTGAAATCGTGTTTCATACTGAGTTACACACAATTTACGCGTTTGCTGATATTAATTCGCGGCATCGAACTGAAATTCGTTTCTTTTGACTGATTGTAGAGACACCAAAACTGAGTTTCGATGCTGATGTGAAAAAAAAAATTGCATGCAGTTGCTCAAATTTTGAAATTATACATGTCGAGATTTTTTGGAGTCTTTTTTAACCGATTTTTTTTTATACGAGCAACAGAATGTATACTTTGATTTAAAATTAACAAACTATTAAATTTATTTTCAATAGGTATCTGGACCAGCTTTCCATACCATGTGTTTATCATCTGATCACACACGCTTAGCGGGATTAAGTTACGACAATTCAAAGGCTGCGAATGATCTTTGGCAGCATATCGAACGTCTTGTTTCTTGTCCAGAAAATATAAGTCTTTCAGTGCCCGGGAAAAAGAAAAAGAAACAGCCACCGGCTAAAAAATTTGTTTTACCAGCTAAAAGTAACATCAGTCAGCCGTGTCAGTTTCAACATATAACGAGTGTCGACGCCACTGATCGATCGCGATATTTTTCGCTGCAAACTCTTGTTCCAGCATTAAATCAACTTAAACATTCTATTGAACCGACTATTTAAGTTATTAATTAATTTATTATTAACTATTATTAATTATTAATTATTAATTATGCATTACTCACAAGCCCAGAGATTTAATTATAAATTTGAATTTCAAATTTAAATGATAACTTTAAAGTTACTATTTAAATAAAAAAAACGTGCACAGAGAGCTTATGGAATATCAATCCATAATGTTATGGTAACAATTACTTGAAGTTATGAGACATAACCCAAAATTTGGACAAAGTTTCCATAAATATGGTGACAATTTCTATAAATATGGTGAAAATTCCTATATCGCATGGTAATTGAATTCTGTTAATGATTACCGAGGGGAATAGTTCCCATAGTTACATAGAAATAAATCCTATATTCATATTGGGACGGTTTCTAAGTGCCGATGAGAATTAATCCTATAGATGATGGTTATCATTTCCGTAATAGAAGTAAAATATTCCTATAATATTATGGTAATCGTTACTATACTGCAATAGTAAACATTACTATATATTATGGTAATGATTCTTATAATATACGGTAATCATTACCATACGATTATGGTAACTATTACCATACATTATAGTAACTATTACTACGCATTATGGGCATGATTACCATAATATTGTGGTAACTATTACCATACACTATGATAACTATTACTATACACCGTGGTAACTATTACTATACATTATGGTAACTATTACCATACATTATAGTAACTATTACTATGCATTATGGCCATAATTACCATAATATTGTAGTAACTATTACCATAAACTATGGGTATAATTACCATACATTACGGTAACTATGACCATGCAATATGGTAACTATTATATAATTGTATCTATCTAACTATTATAATACATTATGGGCATAATTACCATACACTATGGGTATAATTACCATACATTACGGTAACTATGACCATGCAATATGGTAACTATTATAATACATTATGGGCATAATTACCATAATATTGTGGTAACTATTACCATACATTATAGTAACTATTACTATACATTATGGTAATTATTACCATGCATTATGGTAACTATTACTTATATCGGTGCTATTCCTATAACCGACATTAAAAAAAAAGCCTGTTATCATACGACATGGAAATCATTCCCATAATATATTGTAATTGTTACCGTAAATTTTTCTCCGTGTAATTTCTTTATAAATTTATTTTATATGAAATTTGCATTCATTTTTTTGTACTCTTTTATATAAATTTACTTTTGAAATTCATTTTGAAACAGATAGTTTTAAATGATATTCTTTGTAACGTAGTCTTCCATAAATTATCGAGTTTTCATTATAATATTTGAAATAATACAATAACATAACAGCAAACTCAATCATACGAACTGATTATATAATAAATTTTTTCTATGTTTACAATTTGAATATTTGAAAATAAATTATTAAGTCTGGGTTTTAACGAATTAATAATAATAGTAATTACGATTAATAACAAGAATTACATTACAAACATACATATAAATATTTATATATTTTTTTTTGCGTAATTACGGTGTTATCTTACAAATTACAATTGTAGTGTAATGTTGTGCTTTCATGTGACAAATGTTAGCAATCTAGATATATATGTAGTAGTATCTGTAATTAAAAATAATAATAATGCACAACATAACGAGACTATTCGGTAATTATACTCAAGTACTTCATTTATTTTTGGGTGTAAAAAATCAAAATATTAATACTTTTGATTTTTTTTCTCTTTTAATAAACAAAATAATGAAAAAAAACTCGTACATAAAAATTCAGTTTTCGAATATTTTCATACAAATTTTTGAAATTATGATTTTTGAATTTTTTTTTGTTGCCAATTAGATAATGAATACAACTATTCAGTGTTTTATTTTTAAAACCGCAATTTTGAATTTTTCAAATTATTATTTTATAAAAAAAAATTTTTACTATTTTCTAATTTTGTATTTCGATTGTCTAGTAATCAAAATTTGAAATTATAATGCAGTAAAAATGATTTTTTAAATATTTATATTACACTGTAAAAAGAGCGGTAGTAAAAATGAACTCAATTTAACACCACGCGGTGTTAAAATAAAATAAAATTGGTGTAGGCGGTGTTAAAAAAATATAAAAATTTAATGAATATTATCTGGAGGAAATTTAAATTTTTCAAAATCGAAAAATATTTTAACACCGGTAATGAATATTTACACTAGCGCCGGTGTTATTTTAACACCACTTTGTGTTTAAATTTAACACCTACACCGCCTGGACTTACCCCGTTTTTTTCAGTGTAATAATTAAAAAAAAAAAGTATTTTAAAATTTGAACACTAGGTAGATTTTGAATAAAAAATTCGTTATCTAAATTATAATATTTTCTACACCCAAAAATAGTCAGAGCAGTAAAGTATAATTATCATATTTATAATTAAATATGGTGCAAAATATGTATGTTATTAAAATTTAACTCATACATTTAACAAGCGAATTGATGAACGTATCTGGGTCTCATATATCTATATATATATTGGCACACTTGTGCTGTTGAATTGAATTACAACAGACTGATGATATGTCTATATATTATTGTCTATAATTAATTAATATTTCATCTCATTAGTAATTATTGAGTATCATTATTATCATGGTCAATAATATTTAATATAATTTATTAACTTTAAAAATATTTATGCAGGAAAATTCATATATATAAGTATATATATTTGCTGCGTAATTTTTTCCATTAAAAATAATTGATGACGCATAAAAAAATAACGTTTTCCATCCATATGAATGAATGTTATTATCCATTAATATGACATATATCTATAGATATATATATAAATGTTAGAATGATGAAAAAAATTTAAAGATTAACAAGTTTCTCTTCTTCACAGTAGATAATTGTTGAGTAATTTGTTCATCTATGACTGTGATATGAATATATTTTTGTCGTTATATTCTGTATGAAATCATACTTATAAACATTATAGTAATAATAGTGTATAATCTGTAGATTGTAGTTCTTTAATTAGTTTATTTAATTATAACTTTATTGTTAATCTGTTAAAGTAATAAATAAATATATTAGAATATAATAATTACTATATTTTTTTTTCAAATTATTTTTAAGGATTTCATTTATTTTATTTTTAAATAACTAGAAAATTATTAATTTTGGGTTCATGGAAAATTTATTTAGATCTAATGTCTAATCAGATCACCGTAAATTTAATTTTTTAAATTCAAGATCTCCATTTATTGAACTAGATCTACTTGAATTTGATATTGAAGAATTTTTTTTAATAAGACCTAATTTTGAATTTTTACGATTTGATATTTTGGTTTTGATTTATTATGATCTACGTAGATCACAAATCTACAGAGATATAAAGAACTACAAAATTTCATCGTAGATTAAATTTTTTTTCCCGGGCTCGGTCAATAAAAATCGGTAATGCGCAATAAAATTATTGGAAATAATTAAAATGACGTAAAAGATTAAAAATTGATAAAAAAAATTTTGCTTTAAAAAAATTACTAAAAAAAATAATAATAAAATTTCGTCTGAATGAATCATCAGAAACTATTTCAGAATTTTGAAAAAATTTTCGATTTTTTTTTTAAATTTCAAATTCCGTTCCTACAAAAAAAAAGAAAAAAATTGTAAATGGACAGTAAAATAATTCTTGCCGATCTAGAATTAATTTAACTGCAGAAAATAAAATAGACCATAAAAAAAAAATTTTTTCTGGGCTAAACGGACCATCCCCAATAAAAAGTGAAAAAACATTTTTTTTTTCATTTAAAAAAATTAATGACTGCAATAAAATTTTGTAATACTGATAGTAAGAGTTACCAACAATTCTTAGAGTTCACTGATCATGACTTCCTAAAAAAAATTTTGAAAAAAAATTTGACGACACCCAAAATCCCGGAGCCATAAATTATTTAAATTTCACCGAGGAATTGAACCAAAAATGATGAGAAAAGTCATAGGTGACGATCAAGAACAATTTCGTACAAAAAAAATTTTTTACCAAATTTTTAGGACAGCCCGTTTTGCCCTTCCTCCTCCTATATGTATAAAATATTGATTATTTTATTTTAGTATAGCTTATGATACCTACAAGAAGTATACCTGACAATTATTGATTTAACTAACATTGAAACACTAGTATTTTGAGGCAGTTGCGTAAAATAATGACAATAATGTGGAGATAATACTAAACTAATGTAAAATAATAAAAATAAAAAAATAAAGAGTGTAAATTAAAATATGAAATTATTTGATCGTCTAGCTCATGCACTAGGGCTGAAGAAAAAAGAAGTTAATGTATTAGTTGTCGGACTCAATAACAGTGGTAAGTCAACGGTGATAAATCAATTCAAACGCGAGGACGACAGGTGCATAGACATTGTGCCTACTGTTGGGTTTAATGTGGAAAAATTCGCATGTAAGTTTTGTGTAAAATCGTGTTGAGTGGACGTTCTCATCATTGACCCAATTGTTTTCTTCTTTTATTATATTTTATTATACTTTTTTCCCTCTTACTCATTCAAATTAATCTGCGCTTCAGAATCCCGAGTTCTGTTTTTAGATTTTCCGTCTGTTTAAGAAAACAAAAATATTTAATCATAAAATAAATAATCAGATGTCAAGTACAGATTGAAAACAAATTTAATTAAATATGAAAATATAAAAAATTTTAGGGTCGCGGAAAAAAATAAATTTCATTTATTGTTGGCTATTAGATTGAATGTAAAATATTTTTTTTTGTTTTCAGTTAAAAATGTTCACTTTACAGCATTCGATATGTCTGGACATGACCGATATCGATCATTATGGGAGCATTATTACAAAGAATGTCAAGGAATTATTTTTATTATTGATAGTAGCGATAAATTACGACTTGTTGTTGTTAAAGAAGAGCTAGACATGTTACTTCAACATCCAGATATTGTTGGTAATTTATTATTTTTTTTTTATTTGAATGAACTACGCTGTAAAAAAAACCCGGAGTAAATCCACACAGTAAAAAACGAATCGTCAAAGTGTAAAAAAAAGCGTATGTTAAAATTCTGAGTCTTGGATTTTCAACACTTTTGTGTGTCAATTTAACATAAAATATTTATCTTGTTTCAACTGTCGCAATCGATGAATTTATAGTATTTTTTTTATATTTATTTGAATATCATAGATAAATAATAGATGATATTATATATATTGAACAATACATGATATTATTATTATTATTATTATTATTATTATTATTATTATTATTATTATTATTATTATTATTATTATTATTATTATTATTAAATAATGTAAAAAATACTTTTGAGAAGTGTCCAAGTAACACAAAAGCGTATGTCAAATTCAACACTTCAAGTGTTGCAAATAACATATGAGTGTGTCGAAGTTGAAGGTTACATCTTCGAGGATTTTAACACTCATATGCGTTACTTTTAACATACACGAGTGTAACTTTTTCTACACAAACGACGTATGTTAAAATAACATATAAATAAGTGTCAATCGATCGTTTTACACACGGCAAGTGTCAATTTTGACAAATCCCTTTTTACTGTGCAGGCTGTGTAGGTGTTAAATTTCAATACCGAAATCAGTGCTAAAATAACACCGTCACCGATGTAAATATTTTTTACCGATGTTAAAAAAATTTCCCGGTGTTAAATAAATTTTTTTTTTTACTAATTTCTATACGTAGATTTTTTTTTTGCACTGATTTTACACCTATATTTTAACACCACCTACACTGGTGATATTTCATTTTAACACCACGTGGTGTTAAAATGTCCATTTTTAATACTGCTCTTTTTACAGTGTACTGAACTTTTAATGAAAATGTGTTAAATAATTTTTTTTTTTAGGACGAAAAATTCCTATGTTGTTTTTGGCAAACAAAATGGATTTGCCAGATTCATTAACAACTGTTAAACTCGTGGCAGCTCTTGGACTTGACAGAATTCATAATAAACCCTGGCACATACGAGCTACGAATGCCGTTACTGGAGAAGGATTACAATCAGCTATTGAATGGCTTACTGATCAAATTCGTGACATTTATATTAATAAAAAAAGATAATAATGATAATATAATTTGTATCTACTTTTGTAAATAATAATTAGTAAAGTTGAAGTTTCATTCCTTGAAATAAATAATATTTGTAAGAATGTATCTCTTTTTTTAATCTGATTACCGATGTCTACTTTTGAATTAATTTGAAAATAATTGTTAATTAAAAACTTTCTCATATTAACTCCGCGTGGTGTGCGGGGAAACCGAACTTGTGCTGTTAACCGAACTTGAAATAGAAAATTGACCCGCCAAAAAATGATTATACTGCACTACAAAAAAAATTATACATTTAAAACTTATTGACAAATTGTGATGAAAATTATTTGTCTAAATTAGGAATTATACATGAAAAAAAAATAAACTTCAAAAATTAGTGTTTGAAATTATAACCCGAAACCTGGAACCCAGGTGTCAATATGGGGAATTTGAACATTCCAAATAATAAACTTTATAATACGTGTCGTCAATTTTCTAAGCATCAGTTACGATTTTTAAAGTTCAAATAGTAATTTTTCTTGCATAAACAATAAATTTTCATACTTATCCTGTAATTAGTCACGTTTTAATCATAAATGAAAAAATTACTATATGAAATTATAGTATTTATTGATCACTTTATCATTATATTACAGTCGGACCTCGTTATAAGACTATATTGCTGTCTTTTTTATAAATCAGGTATCGCGATACTTTGAGAGAGAAACTAATAGTCTTATAACGAGGTCCTACCGTAGTTCATTTTTTTCCGTGTAGGGAACTATAATTCTCTATAGAGAAACAAAAATTTCTAGAGGTTCACAATAATAATTATAGTACAGTATAATAATTTTTTGATAACTCAACTTCCTGTTTCAAGTTTGGTCAACAGAATAATAAAAATTCATACATTTTTTGTCTCCATTTTTCTTCGTGTGTAAAGACAGTTAATTCTGATTGATTTAAAAATGATTTTGAGTATTTCATTAAACATTTATTGGAATAAATGAAAATATATAAGAAAAGTGCAGGTAAAACGGATTATCTAAAAAAATCACGCAAAATTTTTTTCTAAGGAATGTTTGGAAAAAAATATCAACAGGGTCCATTTTGTCCGGTTTAAATTTATTCAGCAAATTAAGAGATTTTTTTTGCACACTTTCACTACTACTTTATAATTTTATTTATGATAACTTGAAATCTAATGAATTCGATGAGATCAAAATAGATAAAAATTTTTCAAATTTTAAATTGACATCAATATCAATAGATCTATTCAAATATCAATTAATATTTATAGATCTAGTAAGATTTACTCAGATTAACATAAATTTCATGTCTAAAATTTGAAAATTTTTTATGTTTACAGTTTGTCAGATATGATAAAAAAAATATTTCAAAACTTTCCCGCCATAATCAGTGGCGCCTTCAACTCATTTACTGACGTCATATGACGTTAGTATTTACATATGTATAGTACACTTGTAGTCATCAATATCGATTGCAACGTTTTCTGTTGTATACGTGACAAGTGTCAGTCAGGTGGATTTTTTTAAAAAAGTGTACAACAGTTATAATGAGAAAAAAATATTTAAATATTATATTTTACGTTACAATAACATTTATCATTGATGATTCACAATGTAATAATGATGAAATTAAAAAATATCCATTACTGATGCCCAATGTTCGGCCAAATGTTGTAAGTTACTTTTTTTTTAAATAATTATTTATCTATTTAATAGCAATATTAAAAAACCTGTTTTCCCATAAAATAGATGCATTTTTTTAATCATTTATAGTTTAATTATTGTCATTTAAGTCATCAAATTTATTATATTAAAATATATACATTCGCGAAAAATTGAATATAAAATAGATAAATTATGAAATAGATAAATTTTTGTTGAACTTAGTGGCTTTTATTTCGGTTCAAGGTTTTCAATATCTTCATATTTTACCACAAATATGAGTATAGGATAATAGTAACATATATTTGAGAACATTAGACTTTTTATTTATGAAGGATAATTTATTATTTCAAAATTATAATCAACATTAAAGTTATTGTTTATTTTTTATTAATTTCAAATTAACCGCAATTTTTTTTTTTTTTTTCTTAAAAAAAAAATAATTTCAATCTATAAAAAGATCGTAATTACATTCAAGTAGATCTTAAATTTTTTTGAAATTTTTTTAGAAAAAAAAAAAATTCAAAATTTAATTAATAAATTATTGATATTTAATCAGTAGTAATAAATTGTAATTACGATTAAATTTTAAGTGATAAAAAAACCATTTCATCATCAATCAATGACTGGTTTTTTTTCTTTTTGTCAATAAGTCGGTAATTAATTATCTTGTTTACGAAACGAATATTTATTATGATATTTTAAGAATTAATATAATGTTGTTTTACTTTTTGTGACGTATAGAATAATTTTTACGGTTATTAAACTTGAAAAGAGGGTGAAAGAACTACTAAATTAACGATCAATTTTTTTTTTCATTGAAGGCTAGTATTTTTAGTTTAAATAAATTATAATACTATTAGATAAAATAAATTTTTCATATGGGAAACCAGGAACCCAGAATTTTCTATGGGGATTTAGATACCCATGGATTCTTATATAAATTCAAACTTTCCTATATTGATTCTTATGGGTTCCTATGCAATCCCACACAAATTTTTTTAATAGAAATGCGACTAAAAGTATCATTTTCTTAAATTATAAAAAGTATGAGTGACAAGGGATGAAAAAATATGAATGCAGATCAGGGTGAAGTTGTCTGACAGCTGAAGGTGTAAGTTAACCACCCCTGCATTCATGTAAAATCCTGCATCACTTATTTATTATTCATATTTTTCATAAAATCTGCTCGGAGTTTTAAATTTAAATTTCAAGTTTCAGACCAGTCGGAATAAGTTTATTTTAGTTTAATAGCGTGGGAAGCTGATGACGTATGTATAAATCACGAATTACAATGAAGATAAATTTTATGTACTTATGAATAAAGCTGTCAGTTATTTTGAAATTTACAACAGAACTGACAACTCTGAAATTTGTAATAAACAATGACATGCCGATAAGATGGACATAAATCCAAATTTATCTTTGGCGGGCTGAAATAAAAATAGCTTTCATCCTGATAATTTATAGAATTCGTGATTTACTATTCACAGTTACAGTTTGTCACGGTATTAGTCTGAAATTAATTTGTTTCAACTGATTAAACAAGCATTCAAGTTTAAGATTCAGAGCAGAAGTAATGAAAAATAGTATAATGTGATGACGTTATCAAAAATTTATTAATATACTGAAAAAATAGTATATTGTGTGGTAAGGGATCGAACAAGACGGTTTCAGATGAGGGTAGACAGCCTAAGCCGAAGACAAGGGCTGACATCACCCGAAGTCTAAAATCGTTTTTTTTTCCCATGCCCCGCTTACTATTTTTCGCATTACATACCTAAGTTGAGAGCTTTAATGTCTGAACTCAGTCGAAATTAGCTAATTTTCTTTATTAGAACTCATATTATTTTTAAAATTTTCCAAATCTGACTGTTAGTTTGGTTGGTTATTAGTACGGACAAGATTTTTGCCTTAATTTCAAAATGAATGGTTCAAACGGTTAATATCACGGCGAAAATATTGGTCTTACAAAAAAAGTTTCCAAACAAAAGTTGTAGGAAATTGAATTTTCTAGAAAAAATGTATCTTATGATTTTTTTATACGACCAATATTTCCAACGTAAATCTAAAATTGGGATTCATAATGAATGATTCAAATTTTTTTTAATTATGAAAATCTTAATTTTGAAATTACGGTGAAAATATTGGTCGTATAAAAAAATCATAAGAGACATTTTTTCTAGGAAATTAAATTTCCTACAACTTTTGTTTAAAACATTTTTTTATACGGTGAATATTTCCACCGTATTTCCAAAATTAAGATTCATAATAAATGATTCAAATTTATGTTTATCATCAAAATCTTAATTTTGAAATAACGGCTTTCGTATTGGTCCTAAGAAAAAATTATAAGAGAGATATTTTTTATAAAACTAAATTTTGAATAACTTTTATTTAAAAAATTTTTTTATACGACCAATATTTCCGCCGTAATATAAAAAATTTGACACAATTTATTATTTTTAAATCAAAGCTAAAATCCTGGTCCGTTATTAGAATTATATAAATTTTTAGTTGTCTACAATAAACGAACGGGATTCTGACAGGTATATATCCTAGGGAAGAAACTGATCAGTTTCTGTTGCTAAATCACGGTCTGAAGTTGGCTTATTTCGACTGGCAAAACAGGCATTGAAATTCACAGTTTTAATGCAGGTGGTATGAAAAATAGTATATTACACACCATGGAAGAAAAGTAGTACATTACAACCCGCATGTGTAATTGCCTACCCGAGCCGAAGGCATGGTTCGCAAACATGCGGATTGTGACTTCCTACCTTCCTCTATGGTGTGCATACAATTTTTCACCAGATCTACACCTAAAAGTTAGAATTTATGCCTCTGTTTGGGGAAAAAATAGCGCATGCGCTAATTTCCATCTTTCACTATCTCACAACAGATAAGTACGACTTTCTACCCGCTAAACAGGGCAGGAATTTAAACTTTCATTGCAAATATGGTGAAAAAACGTATGCATAGAAGCTCATCGCATTTACTGCTGAATAATATAATTAAGACCATTGTATAAATTATTAAAATCTAAATGAAATAAAGAGAGAGATATACATATATATTTTTATATATTTCAGCCTGAACTATATCTGTGTACACCAGTAAAAATAAATTCATCCCATACATATTATATCGTTGGGTATGAACCAAATGCAACAATGGAGGTAGCGCATCATATATTAATATATGGCTGTAAAACACCCGGTACGTCAAAAGCCGTATGGAATTGTGGTGAAATGGCAGCGGCAGCAAACAATAATGTCGAATTCAGTAACGTAGCAAGTCCCTGTGGCGACGGATCGGAAATTTTATACGCATGGGCACGTGATGCGCCAACATTGAGATTACCAGATGGTGTAGGATTTAAAATCGGAAAAGATTCTCAAATAAAGTATTTAGTACTACAAGTACACTATGCCCATATAGATCATTTCAAAGATGGAGTAACTACTGATGATTCAGGTATTATATTACATTATACCTCAAAACCGTTGCACAAACTTGCTGGTGTTTATTTACTTGGCACAATGGGAGTTATACCAGCGAAAAGTACTGAGTATATGGAAACAGCTTGTTTATTTACGGAGAATAAAGTATTACATCCATTTGCTTATCGTACACACACCCACTCACTTGGTAAGGTAGTTGCGGGTTACGTTATCGACCGTGATAACAACTGGATTGAATTGGGAAAACGTGACCCATTGACACCCCAAATGTTTTATCCGATTAAAAATAATGTAACTATTACAAAAGGTGACATACTTGCTGCAAGATGTACTATGTCGAATTACCGTGATAGAGATACGTATATTGGTGCTACTAATAATGATGAAATGTGTAATTTTTACTTAATGTATTATGTTGATAATGATCAAACAGTTGACATGAAATGGTGTTTTACCCGTGGGCCACCAAGTTTTTATTGGAAAACGGCTAATCTTCAAAATATACCTGACCGTGAAGCCTCTATGCTATAAATTATTATACTTTATTATTTATTTATTAATATTTATGCACAAAAACAAAATATTAGAGACTGAATACTGGCATTTTTTTAACAGCAATTATACCTAAATTTTTAATGTAAATATCTTTATAATTATAAAAATAGTATATTGTGTAACGAGAGATGAAATGAATCGATTTCTGACCTGGGTGAAGTTATCTGACATCACCTGCAGTCTGAAATTCTGTTACATTCTGTTACACAGTATATTTTTCATGACTACCGGCATTGGAACTTAAAATTTTAGTGTCAAAAACATAATTTAAGATCAATGGTGTTATCAACTATTAGCGTAAGCGTAAATTGTCATTTGCAATTTGTAATTAAGCAGAAATTAAAAATACTATTTATTATTTACATGCATTTTTATAAAACTTAATAACAGTCAAAACTATCATTTACGTAAAAAAAAATTGATGGTCTGAGATTACTATTAAAGAAATTACAATATCAGAATTTAAATTGCGAAAGCCTTCAGTCAGCGGGCAGAAAATCTATTACTTTGTTCCCGAGGGACGAAACAAGTTTGTTTCACAATTTACGCGCTTGCTAATATTTGTTTGCGGCATTAACCTGAAAGTTTCATGTTTCGACTTGCTGTAGAGACACAAAAACTTAAAGTTTCGATGCTGGTATCACGAAAAAGAATTAGTATATTACGCACCTAGGGAGAAAAATAGGACATTTCAACACGGGTGTGTAATTGTCTGCAAACACGCAGATTGGAACGCCCTATCTTGCCCCGTGGTGTGTGTACTATTCTTCACCAGATCTGCTTCTGAAAGTTTAAATTCTTGCCCTGTTTAGAGGGAAGAAAGTCGTTCTTTTTTTAAATGAGGAAACAAATGATAAAAATTTGCGCATGCGCCATTTTTCCCACAAAAAGAAGCAGATATTTAAACTTTCAGGAGCAGATCTGGTGAAAAATCGTATACACACCACGGGGCAAGATAGGACGTCCCAATCTGCGTGTTTGCAGGCAATTACACACCCGTGTTGAAATGTACTATTTTTCTCCCTCGGTGTGTAATATACTATTTTTTTTTTTTTTTTCATATGAATATTAATTAAACACAATTAATTAACTTCTATTGAATGGTTCTGTGAGTAAAAAAAAGATTATTACAAATAATTTAAAAGATATTTGCAGTAAAATAATTTTGTTAATTTAAAACTACCTGGCCCTTAAAAAAAATGCTAACTAACGGGCTCTAATTTTAAAAATATGCGTTAATTATATGTGATAATTATTTTATTTTTTAATTATTTTAATAACTATTGGTATTTAAATTAATGATTTTAAACAAATGACCAAATGTACTTAAAATTTAGAGTACGCCGATATCAGATTGCAAATCAAAAGTAAAATTTTTTAAGTTTAATTTAAATTATTGGTGGTTTAATTTTTTATGACAAATATTTTTAAAATACCTCATAAAAATTTATTATTTTTTTCATGACAGTTATATTTATTTGATGCCATAGGAAAGTAAATATATAAGATGTAGGTTACTAATGTTGACGGAATGAAACGATATGATGGCTAAAGCGCTCACGGACCTTCCTTAATTTTAAGATAAATTGTAGAGTAAATGTTGGTATTACACTAAATCAAAAAAATATGTAGCGGTGCTACTTAGTGGTGTTATCCAACCGGTGTTAATGCGGAGTAAATTAACTCCGATTGGAATATGAGTGTGTGAGTATGAGTGTTTTAAGATCCAAAAAAACAGAAAGAGAAAAGTTGTAAGACGAAATTTTGTCGAAGGAAAAGTTGGCGCTTTCTGTTGTGACGGATTTGAAATATGATAGCATATAAATTAACACCCACATTTACTCTATAAAAGCCAAACAAAAAATCTCAGATAATTTACAGATAAGCAAAGTCAGTATTTACTGTCTAAAAATTCTATATGGGAATTCCCATGAACTCTTATAGACTCCTATAGGTTCTCATGGATTTTAATCTGAACTTCTATGTGAAGATTTCAACCTAGAAAATTTTTTCCATGGATTTTTATGGGATCCCATAGATTTTTTTAAAACCCCATAAATTTTTGTGAACTCTGATCTGAACTACATCTGTAATGTCAATATAAAAAACTTTTTCCATGGGTTTTTATAGGATTCTATAGATTTTTATAAAACCCCATAGCTTCTTATACATTCTAATGGGATTTGATCTTAAATTCTTATGGGTTTTAATCTAGATTACTATCCGAAGATGTCAATATTGAAAATTTTTTCCATTGATTTTTATAGGATTCTATAGATATTTATAAAACCCTATAGATTCCTATATATTCTAAAGGGATTTAATATTAAATTCTTATGGGTTTTAATCTAGGTTACTATCCGAAGATGTCAATATAGAAAAATTTTTCCATGGATTTTTATAAAACCCCATAGATTCCTATATATTCTAAAGGGATTTAGTCTAAAATTTTTATGGGTTTTAATTTAGATTACTATATGAAGATATAGATAAATAATTTTTCCATGAGTTCTTATGACCCCATAAATTCTTATGGGTTTCAATTGAAAGATCGATACAAGAAATTTTTTCGCGGATTTCAATGAATTTTTATGAAATCCTATACTTTTTTTTATAGATTTTCACAGAAATTCATAAAAATCCATGAGTTCCCATGGTGTTTTTCAGCCGATTTATATGAACCCCCATAAAAAAATTTTAGACAGTGATCTGTAAGAATGCTTTAATTGGCAATTTTTAATCCAAAAAATCTATTGCAGACATCCCGTAAAAATGAGTATAATATTCCCATGTGTTAATTTATTAACCATCTGTGTACTATACTCATTTTTACGAAACTAATGACTATTATTTTTATAAAATAATAATAAAAATGTTATTTAAGTTGACAATTTAATATATTTATAAAAAAAAATCCTTCCATGTTTACTTTAAGGTTATAAAAAAATTTTAAAAAATATATGAAATTATGTTGAATATTATAGAATATATTTTTTGTTTGAAAAAAATAAAGAATCATATCTATCACATGAAAGTGGTAATGACAATTACGAAATAATAATAATAATTTAAAATTGTACTTAGAAAATTATCACGAAAATCGTTATATTATATGTGAATAAGAAAATATATAAAGAAAGCGGGTGAATATTTTTTTGTCTCAAATAATAAATGAAATAAATGAGTTGTATTTTTGTCTGTTCTATCAATCTATATATAAATATATATTGTATTATAATTAAATTAATATAATTATCTTTTCAAAGCAAATTAAATGCGCTATTATTTTTTCTACTTATTACCCATAATTAATTAAGACTCCCATGTAATTAAATAGAAAACTGGAAACTGAAGGTATGTAAAATTTATGATATATATTTAATGACTATATTTTACTAGAACTCATATTATTATTATTTATTTAATAATTGTTATAAAAATAGTGATAATTAATTTAATTATTTAATTAAATAAACAATAGGGGGTCGGGCAAACTGGGCCGTCTAAAAAAAATGTCAGTACCCATGGTGTCCATTTTCCCTCTATAAGTCCGTTCAGAAAATATGAACACGTTTATGGGGGGGGGGGGTCTAAGGAAAGATCGCAGCATGATACTGAAGTTAGCCGACGTCTAATAATTTTTTGATTTTTTTTTAAACAAATTATGAAAAAAAAAAATATTTAAAAAATTGCACCTGTGGTTTTTGAAATTTTCTACATGTGAATATTTTTAGTTTTTGTTATTTTGTAATTAATTTATTGAAAAAAAAATCCGAAAATTACTAATAGTCTGCTTACTTCAGGATCATCGTTCGCAACTCATCAAAATTTTGAAAATTTTTCGTTGGGTTTTTCAAAATAAAAGTTACTTATTAAAGTTTTATTATTGCAAATAATAAATGTAAAATATGAAATTTTAAACAGTCGATTAACTCGGAGTTCGTTTGAGGAACGGAAATTTTCTGGAAATTCCGACTTATCGAATGCCACTTCTCTTTTAAAGAGTAAACTTCGCACATGCGTTCTAACATCACATATGATGAATATATAAATATAGACACATAGAAATGTATCGAATAGGAGACAGTGTAGCTTGTAGTGGGGGTCAAGATTAAGGGGAAGTTCCGAGATAATGGAATTCGACTTTACTATTAATTGCCATATATCATGTACGAGAGATTCTTGTATATTTTCAGGGCGAAATATTTCATGAAAGAAATGTAGTTTATGGGGGTAAGTTGGACTTAATAAGGCATAAAATAATTATTTGCTTCTAACGAGAAGAAAAGTCAGATTTGAACGATTCTATGGTTCAATTACAGTGGAAAAATATTAAATAGCCAACGATAAACGTGAGCTCACTTTTTGACTCGAGTCTGAAGGCAAAATCAATAAGAATAATATTTTATCTATGCAAAAATCACTCACCACACCAAGAAATATCCAGAGCAGCAGGCAATTCTTTCAATTACTGTAAAAATTAAATAAATTAATAGATTTGTTGATTTATTTCAAAATTTTCTCATATGCTATTAGTTTCTTTGTGTAAAAAAAAATAACTCACCTTGGCGGACGTTTTTCTAAGCTTCCAGCAGCAGGAACCAGCGGTCCAAGATGCATGATATTTTTCATTTAAAAAATTATTATTTCAAAGAACAATTGAAATAGTGAATCAGTTCCTCTCAATTGTAACAATAATGAACTAAAAAAATTAATTACTGGTCTTAAATAAGCAATTAGATTTTTTTTTATGATTTATAAGCAAAAAAATACATACCCAAAATTTACTCAATGACTTTTCTTCGTGAATTCTTCAGTAATTATGGCAAAAAAAAACTAGATCACAATAAATTTATGGCGCAAGCGTGACAAGCTTGAAAATAATTTTTTTAAAGAAGTATGGGGTGGAAGTCGGGAAAATTTATAAAACTATAAACCAAATCGCGTCTGCTTATAAATTATTTGTTGTGGTTTTTGGGGATTAAAAATCTGGGTAATTGCAAATCATTGAACTGAGGCCTGAGCTCAGATGGACATAATTTGCGACCGAATTAATTTTTGGTAGACAGGCAGTTTCAGTTTGACAGCAAAAAACAAGTTTAGAAAATTATGAGCCCACGACTCGAGTCAAAAGATAGAAAAAAAACTTATGATTTGGTAAAAAAATATATCATGCAGAGAGTCACTCACCACGACGAGAAATATCCAGAGCAGCAGACAATTCTTTCAATTTCTATAACAAAAAACAAAATTAATAATTTTTTTAAATAAAATAGAAATTTTTGATGATTATTTTTATTGAAATAAAAAAAATTTACCTCGGCGGACGTATTTCTGCACTTCGAGCATCCGGAACCAGCACAAGAGATTCATGATGATCGGAATCAATAAATTTATTTTACTCCGATTAATCTCTCACTGAAGTTTATTTTCCTCTAAAAGCATTTTTGCACCAACTGAAAATTTCATAGAAAGTAATTAATAAGAGACAATTAATTAAGTTCTAGTTCTGCGTAAAATTTTATGATCCTGAAGTTAGAAGACTACTAACAATTTTCAGATTATTTTACAATAAATAAATTACAAAAAAAATAAAAATATGCATATGTAGAAAATTCAGAAAGCTATAGGTGCAATTTTTTGAAAGTTTTTTTTCTTTATAGTTTTTCGTGTTTAAAGAGAATGAAAAAATTATCAGACATCGGCTAACTTGAGTATCATAAAATATTTCGAACTATTAAAAATAATTTTTTTTTTCAATTTGCTAGAATGTGATAATGAACATAAAATTTAAATTAATTACCGAAATATCAATGAAGAAAACGATGATGAACAATCATTCGAGCACGTAAATACTCAAGATATCAAAAATATATTTTTAATATTAAATATCCGGTCATTCGTATCAATTGATGGAAACAAACAAACTTGATGACTTATGAATCTGGAAAGATATAAATTATATACTATATACTTAAATAAATAAGGAAAAATGATTAAATTATTAATTTTTACCAAGACAAAGGGGTTAACAATTTCCGTCAACTTCTCAACCGCCTTCTACTTGGGTTCGTTCGTTTAACGGCAACTTTCATAAGCTATGGTGCTGAGGTCTAGTTTCAGAATTTGAATTATTTTCTCAGCGGCCATTTTTATTTCTAACAATTGAAGCTCAGTTACAAATAATATCTATTAAGATTTTTAAAAAAATATTTCTAAATAATTTTAGTACCACAGACCTGAAAATTATTATAATTTTTCGATTAATTTAACAAAATAATTATTTTTAAAAATCCAAGATCGATATTCAGTAAATTGAATTTTTTTATTTAAAATTGAGAAAAATATATTAATTCCGTTTTCAATTAATAATCTGGTCTGTCATGTAAACTCGTCTTACATTTGATAATGAGAGAAAATTTTAATACTAAAGTCAATTGATTTCGAACAAAAATTATAAAACATCTAAAAAATTTCAAAAACTACTCACTTTGCCGCCATTTTACTGCTTTTTTGTCAGCGACGAGCTCTTTCACAAATTGATAAAATTTAGCTATAAAATTCACTGAATATATAAAATTGATTGATCACAAAACTCAAACTTTCACTCAAAAATAACAATTTTAATTATTCTTAGACATTTAATTACTTTTATTCTGGCATTTGAATTTCAACAACGAACCCAGCGCACACTGAGCGGGAAAAAAGCCAACACTGAATTTAATTAATTTAAAAACTCACATTCACTGACAGCCTTCATTTATTGTCGCACGATAAATTTCATTTACTAAATAATTTATATAAGCTAATTAGAGACATAAGAATTGAATATTATCATAAATAAACGAATTAATTTACTGAGATTCTGTCACGAACGACAACGACAGCGATCAGCCCGGACATTGACTGAGCTTTGGGCTTGTGCGCATGTCCATTCCAACCGTCGCCATCGCAGCGCCTTAAACTTAGCGACAAAAATAATTATCTTTAAAAATTCAAAATCGGTATTAAATACATTGTACTTTTTTCTTTAAACTCAAAAAAAAAAAATTAATAAGTAAACAAACTTATGATCATGAATAAAAATAAAAAATGTCTAAATATTAAAATTTAATAAAAAATTTTTAATATTTTTCTTTTATTCCTCTCCTTCATTTTTATCTTTTCTCCCAAAAAATTTTTTTCTTGGTTTAAGGGGTAACTTTTAACAAAGAGCTAGAAATTTCATATTTTCAAAAGTTCTAATTCGTCTCCGAGAAAAATTGTTTTAAAATTCTCATTTACTCTACGAGTGCAACAAAGACAGTCCCGTTTATTTTTCTGAGTGTGAGAAAGAGGTCCGGTAGCGTATTCTTTTAAGTCTTGATACTAGCCAGCAGCAGCGGGAGTAGTTCGGTACTCGCCACTAGATCGCGCCTACAAATTGTAGTGTCCCTGGTAAGAAAGTTATTTGAGAATTTTTATATTCCAAACTTGAGCCAAATCGAGTGGGTTTTTTTCAATTCTTACCACGAAATTACAACACATCATGTTATACAACACGACAAAATAAAACGAATAAATAATTGGTAAAGTCTCCAATGGGATAGGAATAATTAAAAATCTATGTTGTTAAAAATGTATCACTAATTACATCAATAAAGACAATTACAAAACTAAACTAAACACAACTTGAAGCATAAATAGCATATCTATATTTCTGTTACTCAACAGAGTTAAAACTGTCTTGTTTTATAGTAATATATATACTTGTATTAAATTAAGACAATAATGCTTTCTCGAATACTTCTTGATAGTACAAAACTAAAAAAAACATTAAAAAAAAAAAAAGAAGAATTTTATTTTTCTTTCACACTTATCTATATTATTTCCTCATTCAATTCAATTTAAAATAATTAAAATAATTTTTATTTCAAATAAAAATCGATTAATTTTCAGGACTATCTGTCAGAAAATAGGAATTTGTACATAGTTTTGATAACGTTTTAGTGATTTTTTTTCTGCCGGCGATGCATCTTTGTCATCGTCGTTTTTTGGTAAATTTTACTCAAAGGATGAGCTGTCTGAGGATTCATCTTACCCTATGGTATCAACTACAGGTTATGTGCGTTTTAAATTACTGGGTGGATAAAATCCTAATAAAAACAGATTCTCTGTATGAATTTCTCTAGATGGCTGGGTAAATAAGAATCGTGTTCTCCAGCCGATTCACACGGCAATGGCTGGTTCAGTGACTCTTGTTCTAATTTCAAATCTTCAAAAAAGTGATAAGCCATCGACCTTATTAATTTTGTTTTTGACTGGTTGAAGTTGAGACCCATCTTTTGTCTCCTCTTGATTGGTGACTCGGAGGTAACTTCGAAGTAATTCCGGCGTCCAGTTCGATGGATGGGATTTATTTTTCAGGTCCGCCATGATTCCGGTATTGTAAGCTGTGAAAATTTAAATCAAAATAATAAAAGCCTTTCTAGTTATTGTTTCTTGCTTGAGTTTTTACAAACAAGAAAGAATTTGAAAAAACTTTAAATTTCCCTGATAGAAATTTTTCGGACACTGACATTCAAAATATAGAAGTTATTAGCGCGTCATTAAGGCGCTGCGATAGCGACGGTTGGAACGGACATGCGCACAAGCCCAAAGCTCAGTCAATGTCCGGGCTGATCGCTGTCGTTGTCGTTCGTGACAGAATCTCAGTAAATTAATTCGTTTATTTATGATAATAATCAATTCTTATGTCTCTAATTAGCTTATATAAATTATTTAGTAAATGAAATTTATTGTGCGACAATAAATGAAGACTGTCAGTGAATGTGAGTTTTTAAATTAATTAAATTCAGTGTTGGCTTTTTTCCGATCACTGTGCGCTGGGTTCGTTGTTGAAATTCAAATGCCAGAATAAAAGTAATTAAATGTCTAAGAATAATTAAAATTATTATTTTTGAGTGAAAGTTTGGGTTTTGTGATCAATTAGTTGCATCAATTTTATATATTCAGTGAATTTTATAGCTAAATTTTATCAATTTGTGAAAGAGCTCTTCGCTGACAAGAAAGCAGTAAAATGGCGGCAAAGTGAGTAGTTTTTGAAATTTTTTAGATGCTTTATAATTTTTGTTCAAAATCAATTGAGTTTTGTAATAAAATTTTCTCTCATTATCAAATGTAAGACGAGTTTACATGACAGACCAGATTATTAATTGAAAACGGAATTAATATATTTTTCTCAATTTTAAATAAAAAAATTCAATTTACTGAATATCGATCTTGGATTTTTAAAAATAATTATTTTGTTAAATTAATCGAAAAATTATAATAATTTTCAGGTCTGTGGTACTAAAATTATTTAGAAATATTTTTTTAAAAATCTTAATAGATATTATTTGTAACTGAGCTTCAATTGTTAGAAATAAAAATGGCCGCTGAGAAAATAATTCAAATTCTGAAACTAGACCTCAGCACCATAGCTTATGAAAGTTGCCGTTAAACGAACGAACCCAAGTAGAAGGCGGTTGAGAAGTTGACGGAAATTGTTAACCCCTTTGTCTTGGTAAAAATTAATAATTTAATCATTTTTCCTTATTTATTTAAGTATATAGTATATAATTTATATCTTTCCAGATTCATAAGTCATCAAGTTTGTTTGTTTCCATCAATTGATACGAATGACCGGATATTTAATATTAAAAATATATTTTTGGTATCTTGAGTATTTACGTGCTCGAATGATTGTTCATCATCGTTTTCTTCATTGATATTTCGGTAATTAATTTAAATTTTATGTCTATTATCACATTCTAGCAAATTGAAAAAAAAAATTATTTTTAATATTTCGAAATATTTTATGATACTCAAGTTAGCCGATGTCTGATAATTTTTTCATTCTTTTTAAACACGAAAAACTATAAAGAAAAAAAACTTTCAAAAAATTGCACCTATAGCTTTTTGAATTTTTAAAATATGCATATTTTTATTTTTTTTGTAATTTATTTATTGTAAAATAATCTGAAAATTGTTAATAGTCTTCTAACTTCAGGATCATAAAATTTTACGCAGAACTAGAACTTAATTAATTGTTTCTTATTATTTATTTTTTATGAAGTTTTCAGTAGAAGCAAAAATGCTTTTAGAGGAAAATAAACTTCAGTGAGAGATTAATTGGAGTAAAATAAATTTATTGATTCCGAACATCATCTCTTGTGCTTGTTCCGGATGCTGGAAGTGCAGAAATACGACCGCCGAGGTAAATTTTTATTAATTCAATAAAAATAATCATCAAAAATGTTTATTATATTTAAAAAAATTATAAATTTTGTTTTTTGTTATAGAAATTGAAAGAATTGTCTGCTGCTCTGGATATTTCTCGTCGTGGTGAGTGACTCTCTGCATGATATATTTTTTTACCAAATCATAAGTTTCTTTAATTCATCTTTTAACTCAAGTCGTGGGCTCACAATTTCCTGAAATACAAAGAAATAACAAGTTACGTCATTATTTTCTTTCGTTCTTGTTTATTACTTCATTTGTTTTCAACGGAAGCTGCAAAATTACTATTTTTGAATTTGTTGAGCTCAAAATTATTTTAACGACAGTATTTTCGAGCTCAAGAGCTCAAAACTAGCGGGAAATTTTACGACTACAGGCGATTTTAAGATTTTTTTATCTAGATTGCAATGAATGTATCAGATGATAGTTTTGCAATTTAATTACAATTTAGTCCTTCATAAAAATATATATAGTATTGAATAGATAATCCGGAAGTTTAGCAAAAAAATGATCACGACCCACTTGTCACGATGTCAATCGATGGAATGCTGGTCAGTCTTTGAAATTTCTTAGTCTAGTATTGGATCTTATTTTATACATACACATATACACCCATATATATACATATACGTATACGACAAATGAAATTGAGAGAAAACCGGTTAAACCTGTCGGTATCTTTGGCTATTCGTTAACAAAAATTATCAGTAGAAGTCACACGTGAATCGATCGTCATTCATATATTTGCACGAAGCAAAACATTTAACCTCAACAAGAGTATAATAAATCATGGCGTTTAAAGACAATATATATACATATGTATATATATGTAAATAAGTTTAAAAAAGAATTTCATTTATTTTATAAACTTTTGAAACTGTCATTCATAAATTGATAGCGATACTCTACATCGCTGGCGAAAGTAAAATTAGGTTGTATAGTGATTGTTGTAATGATTGTTACTCTTAGTCGCGTAATCTTACGCGGGTTTTAATATCTTTTTATAATTTCTCTTTCTTTCGATTGTATTATTTTTTATTATTGATGGACGAAAATAATTGATATTTAAATATGTTAGCCATTTTTTAAAAATGTTTATTTGAAAGAAGATATATTGAGTAAACGCGTCTCATTTTGTTGATACTTATATATATATTTAAATATAAATTATCATGAGTTACGACTTTGAGGAAATTATTTTTTTATATATTTAAGAAAGTAAAAATAACTTTCCATTATTTATGTATGTAATATAATTTAAACACTTAGTGAGAATAATTATTTTTCTCTATGTAATAGAAATATAATTACGCTGCATATAAATATGAGTAACTCATATTCATTAGTCGTTACAATTAGAATCAATTTTATCAGTAAGTACATTTAAGGTACAGAAAGATAAGTAATTTACCCTTGAATACACGGAGAGAAAATTATGGTAACAGTTCCAAGTACGTTTATGAAATATCCCATACCGTTATGGTAATGATTACTTGGGATTATGGGATATAAATCCATACTTTCTGGGGAAAGTTCCCATAAGTATGGGAACAATTCCTATCATTATGGTAACAGTTCCCATACCGCATGGGAAAGAATCATGGTAATGATTACCATACTCATAGGAATAGTTCCCATAAGCAAATAGGAACCAATCCTATAACCACATTGTAACGGTTCCTATGCGTACATGGGAATAAACCCTATATATTATGGTAACTATTCCCATAATATTATGGTTATTGTTACCATAATATTATGGTAATGGTTACCATAATATTATGGGAATGGTTACCATAATATTATGGGAATCGTTACCATAATATTTAGAAATTATAATAATTTTTTTTTTTTGTAATAAGCGTTTTTTTTTGTATATTTAATCTTTTTGTTAAACTATATTACAATAAAATATTATTGTTGGTCAGATAAAAATTAATTTGTAAATAATACACGGAGAGAAAATTATGGTAACAGTTACAATATATTATGGGAACCATTCCCATAATATATTGTAACTGTTACCATAATTTTCTCTCCGTGTAGTTATTTTAAAAAATGTAAAATATAGGAAAGAGGGGAGAAAAGGGGTACTCCCTAATTTTTATAAGAAAATTTTTTTTTTTCAATGTTCTTTGAAAATTCCAAAATCACTTTTGTAAATATAATTGAGCATTATTTTGAATTTTTTATTTTCACCGTTTTCGAAAAATATTTTTCTGATTCAGAAGAAAGAGAAATTCCATAAAAAATTTCAAATTCGATATAAATGAACTTTTTGAACTAGAGCGCGTTCATATTTAAGGTTAAAAAATATAAATATTAGAAATTATAAGTTAAAAGTTAAAAATAGCGAGTCCACATAACTGTATTATTGCCAAAATGTTAATTTTGCTTACTTTCAGCGCAGTGTTAAGTGGACTCTACTTTAGCCGAAAAATTTTTCACTCATACATTTTTGAGGTATCGGTTGGTTTGGCCTGTACACAATAATATAATTTACTTAAATCCTTACTCTCTAAACATAAATAAGTGAAATAAGTGAATATTCACTAATTCTGAGTGCCAATCGAATCACTTTTTGAAATTAGTGGTTCGGTTTGCATTTGGAATTAGTGAATATTCACTTATTTTCACTAATTCATGTTTAGAGAGTTTGTCACTTGCTCTTAGATCACTGAAGAGTAAAACCCGATTCTAAATTATTACTTTTGTTCAATGACAATAAATAAAAGTGTCATTTAGTATTACTAGGTTAGCGAACATTTTTGTCTATTCAAACTTTCTACTCTCTCGACCAAATTCAAGTAATGTCATACGTGCGCCAGTCTAAGAAATTATTTTTCATAGTTACAATCCGATACTTGTTCTTGCAATGGATCGTGACCCGCACAATTCAGTTACCGATTATCAATAACGCTCTAGTTTATCCACATTAATATTCTTGACGTTGTTCAAAGTTTTTTTATTGGTCTCTTAGTGTTAAGGCAGGTGCTACCACAACCCTCTCAAAAAATTTCAGGGTCGGATATGCCTTCGCATTATGGTTACTTAGAAATTTATTTGAAAATAACCCCATGACCCCTACGAAAAAAAATACATGCGGGCAAATTGCATGTATGAGACATATATGAGGCATATATGAAATTTGTCCGCATATATATTTTTTTTGTACGGGGAAAGTAAACTTTTTTGTTATTTTTGAAATTTTAAATAATTTGAATTTTGAAATTAATTAGTTGGGAAATTTTGATCATTTTTAGATTTTATTTCGTTGAAAATTTGAGTATACTAATTTTCTACGATGTTACTAAATTTTTTGTAATATATTGTAAGCATTAGAGAAAAGACGGGCAAGACGGGACCGCTAAGAAAATAATTGACTTTTGTTCATTTGAATACGATGAATTTTTTTTTTTACTTTTGTTTGTAATCTGAAGTAATCAAACCAAATTTCTAATTGTCAAAGAAAAATTTTTTCTCTGTGCGGACAAAACGGACCAGCTTCAAAAAAAAAAAAAATAAATTTTGTTTTTATCTTAAGCAAAATAACTAATAAAATTTTTACTACAAAAATTTTGGAACACTCAAAATTGTACAAAAAAAATTTTTTTTTAATATAAGGGTAGTCCATTTTGCCCGCCTTTTTACCATACGACCTAAAAACTTGAATATAAAAAATTTTTCCAAATTTCCTAAGTATGTTTTTGTAAAAAAATTGCCTTTTAGTTGATTCAAATTATTATTTTCATATTAACGCACAAAAATAAAAAAAAAATTTTTTTCTTAATTAAAACCCCAGACAGATTCACTTCCGGTTCGCGTAACATGCCCCACATATTGTTAAAAAAATAATTGTAACAAGTTTGTCACGCATAAATAAATATTTTGTTTAACTTGCGGGGGGTCCGTGTCCTGGTGGTCCATTCCGCTCCACATTCTCATATCATTGTCATACTTTTTTTTTTTTAAATATATACTTTAATTGATAAATTATTAAAACAATATAGAAAATATTGCTGCCATGTTATCAATATTATTATTATTATTATTATTACTTTTTTTTTTATTAATGGAAGTCATCACTTAAGTTCATATTATTAATAAATTTGCTGTAATAAAAATAATTAAAAATCTAAATACTCAATATATAAACAATGTATTTAGTGAACGATATTGGGTCTGCATATTAAAAAAATAATGTCTTTTAGTATAAGAAAACGATAAACAACCGGATGGCTCGAAAGTGAGACCTTGATCACGTACCACAGCCAACTCTCACAGGGTTAGAGGCTTGGCCTAAAACTTATTAAGTATCTTCTGTCATATATATGATTCTATTATTATTACAGTTACTCTTCGACAATTTTAATAGTATTTCAATCATCTCATATCATTACTATTCTAAATCAAATTCATTTCTCAATATTTCTTTATATTAACATCCTTTTAGCATCAGTATATTATTTCAATAATTGAGTAGAATTCGGGGCAACATGAGACACTTTTTTTCAATACTTAATTACTGTAAAAAAAAAAAAAAATGGGGTAAATTGGTCAACCTTGATCGGGCGAATTTCAAATTTTTTTTTCTGCAATTGGCCCATTTTATCTCGGGATCAAAATTTCCTAATTAGTTTCCAAAATTAGTCTAATTTTACTCCAAATTGTCTGATGTAATTATCAGTATTTATTTTTCTATTTATAATTTAAAAAAACATTAATTACAATTTTTTATCATAAAATATCTATTTATTTAAAATAAAATTTTTTTTAAAAAAGAAAACCGGTTGACCGTAATGCGGGTCATTCTTAGAACTTCCTACCACTTGTAAGCTCAAAGTGTTCAAACAAATTATTTGAATAACTTTTAAAACTGGATTGATTAATGATAATTTTTTTTTTTTCACAATAAAAAAAAAAGATTTTTTGTCCATTTGATTGAAATTCTCAGAAATTTTTTCTATTCTCCAATGCTCCAAAAAAAATTTCGAGTTCAAAATAGAAACTGCTTAAAATTTGGATTTAAAAAAAATTAAAATAAAATTTTTTGAATTTCATTTTTGTCTGAAATTTAAAAATTTTACCAAATGTTTAAAAAGTGCATCCAAGTATGTGATGCACACGTGGGATAGAGGAAAGTCGTGATTGGCTGAACCAGCGGTATATCCAATCACCCCAGGCAAAAGGTAAAGAGACTGCAGACTTTATACCTCAGACCTGAGACTACTGAGTCTGTTAAGAAGTAAAGGCACAAATGCCGGCCGGCCGGCAGTTAGTCGTATATTCAGTTAGTTCAGTTCATCTCTGCGCTTTGAGCAACATACAGCAGAACTTATATTTGCCGATAAATATATATATATAACAACAATATCGTAAACCGCGATCGTTAATCGTCAGCAATTGGCATTCGTTCCGGTTACGTTTTTTATTCATATAATCCGTTTATTTATTTTATTACGTTATTTTATTTGCAATAATAAATCACTCATCTTTAAACCCATTGACCTAATACTACTCTTACTTCAATGAGTCAACATGACTTCACTTAAGATTTCACTTGAGAATTAAAGTTTTTTATTTATTATTGTTTATTGTTTCATTACAAACTACAGGAATATTTATCAGGTAAGTTTACATATTTATATATATATATTTTTTTTTTATTAATAATTATAACAAATTTTCTGTCATATTTAATTTTTATCAAAATACACACAGAAAAAAAGGATTTTTTGGCGCAAGAAATATTTTGCATTATGAAATAAAAAGACAAATTTTTTTAGGACTAGAAAAAATTTTTTGTGTGCAGAAATTTTTTTCTTACATTAAAAATTTTTTTCTTGACACAAGAAAATTTTTTTTTTTAATTCTTAATGCAAAAAATTTATTGAGGAGTAAAAATTTTTAGATCAAGTTAGCGGACAATTAATTTTTGGATTTTTTTTTCAACAAATAATTTCCAAAAAAAAAATTCTAAAAATATGCACATGTAGAAAATTAAAAAAACTACAAGTGCAATTTTTAAAAATATTTTTTTTTTTGTAATTTATCGTTTTAAAGAAATTCCAAAAGTCAGACGTCGGCTAACTTATGAGTGTGAATTTAGCAGACATCAGACGAATTTATAATTATAAATTTGCAGAGTAAATAATTGAAAAAATAATATTTATAAATAAAAAATGCACTTATTAATTTTTAAATTTTTTAAATGCGCATTTTTTTAAAATTTCATTTCATTAATTATTTATCCTATTTATTAATAATTTTTAATTTGTCTAATGTCTGCTTGATTAACACTCATGGCTAACTTCAGTATCATAAGAATTTTTGTGCCAAAAAATGGATATTTTTTAATTAATATTCGATCAAAAAATAACCTGGTAATTATTAATTATTTAAAAATTTTCTAATTACTAATTTTTATTTACTACAAGGAGAATCTTATAAATTTTACTCATTAATTGTAAATAAAACTGGGCCTGCATAAATAATTACTCTTTCATTTCTAAATAGTGTTCAATTACCGGGTAAAATAAACCCAATTTCAAATAAAATCAGTCAAAAATAAAATAAAACCAATCAGTTTTTACTCTTTCGTACAAAATTTATTTTTGGCCCGGATTTATTTTAAATTGTAGGGTAAATTTTATCAAAAAATTTTCTCTCTGTATCAATATATATATCAATAATACCAAGAAAATTTTAAAAAATTAAAAAATATTTTTTAAAAAAAATTTATTAGAAATTTATTTAAATTTTAATGGAACAAATTCTTGCCGCTTAAAAAGTGCAATAAATCGAAGACAATTACACACACGGTAACTGGAATTCTTATCACCACGCGTGACACAACTGTAACGTACATTTTTTTTTTTTTTTTTTTATATAAAGATTCTCCTATGGAATTCCATAGCAGGTAAGAGGGCGTACAGGTGGTTCGTCTTGCATACGTAATGCTTTTTAGCTAATATATAGGTCATGAATTTCGGACATCAATTTATCGTAATTTTTTTTTCTCTTTTCATTTTTTTATTGCAAAAAATCTAATGAATAAAAAAAAATTTAAGTAGAAAATATAAATGAGAATTATTTAAAATAAAAAATATAAAAATTGAGCATGTGAGCGTACAAATAGAAATGTATGATTGTCGTGAGAGTTAGATATGAGAGCATGAGACGAAACCATCCAGTATGGGGCCACGCTGTCTCGTGTAGTCTCCAAGAACAAGAACGGATTGGATCTTTTATCTCTTCTTGTGTTGGATCTTGGATCAGAGATACTTTCAGGCTCGTGCTCGGAACTCACATCCCAAGTGCACCCAATAATTATTTTCTTATAAATTTTTTTTACTCTCCATACCTTTTTTTTCACATAAACGCTACGCTATATCTATAACAATATTCCCATTATACATTTTATTATAATATATGACTTACAATTCACTTGTATCTCTGCAATTTACTTTTTTTTCTCAGCCCACCTGTATCGCTAATGGGCACAACGATGAGTTTCCGGGATATTGAATACATAAATTAAAAATATTACCAAAAAAAGTTGAGAAAACGAATTAAGGATTAAAAAAAAAAAAAAAAAACATTTACTTCCTTAAATTGAAGAAAAAAAATTACGAGACATTTCTCATTACTCAATGGGACACACACGTTTAAATATTTAGTGAAAGTGGTCCATGATTTTTGAGTGTGGGAACAGTCGGGTTGAGCGCAAGTCGTGCCAATTACTTGATCATATAGCTCGTCGATCTTGATTTTCCGCGGGCTTCAAGCCTCAAGTCCAAGGGCATGTAAAATAATTGTATGGATAATTTTTCTTTCTTTCTCTTTATATATGTATATATAAATATTTATGGATGTGAGACTGAAACTGAAGGGGCTGAGAACGCGTTTTAAAAGAGAAGATCAACGCCCGCAGCGTCGTCTACCGTTACCACGTGCGCGGTATCATATGCGTATTGTAAGCCAATTTAATATCCATTATATCGTATAATTATTCTAATTCATTTGTATTATTAAATTTTTTTTGTTTTAGTAATTTGCTACTTTCAATCGTTGGAATAATCAATTTAAATTTTCAGTTTTTGAAAGTCGTAATTTGTGAAAATCGGAAATTTTTATACCGGGAAAAATAATTCAAATCTAATGAGATCTAAAATAATCAGATAAAAGTAGATCTATTTTTTTTATTGTAGATCTACGAGGATTCAAATTGATCTATATTTTTTAATTTTTTTTTGTAAGGCTTCGAAATCATTGCAAAGTCGAAATTTTGATCCTTAGAGTTTAATAATTTGGCTTCTTGGGATAAAGATCTATATAGATCTTTATGGATTTAAATAATGAAATGAATAGATCTGAACGTAAAAAAAATTTAGATCTGAGATCTACTTAGATCCAAATAGATCTTAATTTTTTTTATTGAAATTTGTCTAAAAGTCGAAATTTTGATCTTTGGAGTTTAATAATTTGATTTTTTGGAATAAAGATCTATGAGATCTTTATGGATCTAAATAATAAAATAAATAGATCTGGTTAACGTAAAAAAAAATTTAGATCTGAAATCTACTCAGATACATACATATCTTAATTTTTTTACCGAAATTTGTCTAAAAGTCGAAATTTTGATTTTGGAGTTGAATAATTTGACTTTTTGGAATAAAGATCTAAATATATTTTTATAGATCTCAATAATTAAATAAATAAATCTGCTTGACATAAATAGAATTTAGATCTGAGATCTACTTAGATCCATACAGATCTTAATTTTTTTATCGAAATTTGTCTAAAAGTCGTAATTTTGATCCTTGGAGTTTAATAATTTGATTTCTTTGGGATCAAGATCTATGAGATCTCTATGGATCTAAATAATGAAATAAATAGATCTACTTAACGAAAAAAAAATTTAGATCTAAAATCTACTCAGATCTATATAGATCTTAATTTTTTTTATCAAAATTTGTCTAAAAATCGAAATTTTGAATTCTTTCAATCTTGTAGTTTTTTTTTTTAACTGAAGATCTACGCAGATCTAAATAATAAAAAAGTAGATCGTAGATCAAAATCATTTTTTTCCTAACAGTAATATTTAAAAAAAAATTTTCAAAGTTAAAAATAAAAAAAAACCCTTTAAATTGGAATTGTGGCCAGTTTTAAAGAAGTGAATGTTTTTTTTTTAATCTAAAGAAATTAATAGAATTTTTCTTTTAATTTAAAACCTCATTTATAGATAAAATTATACTCAATAAAAAATAAGTAATAACTTTTCTAATTTAAAAAAAAAATAACAGATTAAACTAATTATTGCGTCAATCTTATAGAACTCGTTCGTTGAGCTTTAGATTATTAGATTTTTCTATTTACATATCTCAAACTAAATCTAGTTTAATTATGACACCAACTGAACCATAACCCGAGTAATTTTACAGCCACATCAATAACTTTCATTTTTTAAAATTAAAAATTTTCATCTCATGAAGTTTTAAAATAAATCATATGATAAAATTTCCAGTTATATTGAAACTAAAGAAAGTTTAATAAAAATTTTATATTCGGAAAAATTATTTTTGTCTAAAATACTATGGTGTCATAGACTGATAAAAAAGGATTTCTTAGCGCAAGAAATTTTTTCTCTCCAAGAAAATTTTCGTTTTCAATTTAGAAATTTCTCAGGGCAAGTAAAAATTTTCTTGAGGTGATTAAAAATTTTTTACGCCAAGAAATTATTTTTTTCTGTGTAATACAGCCGGTCTATGTTGGCCACCTGGCGGAAATTGAAATAAACTCATGGAAAAAATTACTATGACTATAATCAAATTTACAATGATTACAAAAATTTGAATATTGATAATTAATTTTTCTTGTTATTAAAAACTATAAAATATACCCATTTATACCCGTGTAAAAAAATTGTTCCAAAAACGTTCCTAACAGTACATCTCCAAAATTGAGACAATTCTGAATTTTGAGTTTAACATTTTTGAAATTTAAAAATAATTAGAAGTGGGAAAAATTTTCAACTCGTGTAGACTTTTTCGCGGGTTTATATTTTTTTTTTTTTGAAATTTTTTAATAAAAAAAATTCATGTAAATTTTAATAATTCTTTTTTTTTTAATTTCCGTCAAACCCAAAAAATTTTCAAATCAAATTATTTTCATTCAAAAAAAAAAAAGCGCCAGAAAATCCTTCACCATTTGAAAATTGTTCACTTTCTAATTTCTTCATTTCCAAAAATGTTCAGCTCAAAGCTCAGAATTGTCTCAATTTCAGAAATTCACTCCTATGGACGTTTTTGGAGTGAATTTTTTTCACGGGTATCAATGATAAAAATGTAATTGTAAATTAATCGATAGACTTAGTGTCTAATGAAGTTAACAAGTCGTAATCACGGGGCTTGAGGTGAAACCGTGCGACTTGGTGGTAAATTAATGTCCAAAGACTTTCTCGTAGTTGCTGCTTAGGTAGTCAATGCGATTTCGCGCTCGCACTTCAGTATATGATGGCTTCTAGTGTAGTGTAGTGTAGTTTAGTGTAGTGTAGTAAAACTTGTTCTTCTCAAGATCGTGAAAGTATAGCTTGCAAGGTCATAATCGATAATTAAAAAATATATATATTTATATTTATATAATTTTTTAATTAAAAAAAATTTATTTATTTTTTTTACATTAAAAATTATTATTTTTAATTAAATTTTTAGAAATTTATTTATTGGCAATTTTTAATAAATTTTATTTTAATTTCATTTATAAATTATTTAAATAATTTTTTATTATTATTTACTATTATTATTACAGATATTGTAGAAGGATGTATCAGTCAAGATGTCTAACAATTTTATTATGCTGGACTATTTGTCGAAGTTATTCGCAGCCATTTGACGTTAAAATGAGTAAGTTTTTTTTAGTAATAAAAAAATAATTTGATATAATTGATAATAAGTTGAATAGAAGAGAGAAAAAAAGAAAGAAAAGAAAAAATAAATGTTTAAATCTTGAGGAAAATGAAAATGGAAAACAAGCGTGATTTGATGTGTCGTCAACTTGAGAAGTAGATACACGCGTTTGTACATCCTCGTCGGGTCAGTAGGTCACACTCCACTTGGTGCTAAGAGACCTGGCGTTCGTCACACGTTCCCAGACTGTTACTAAATGTCTACACGTCGGATATCAAGCATCTACCAAAGTCAATGAATATGTCACGTTGTTTATACAATCATTATTGCTAGTCACATCATCATTCTAGTGTTAAGAGAGTATGAAGAGACATTACAATTGTTGTACAAATTGTGTCGAGGCTATTTTATTCATTTAGTCATTAAATAATGTCTACTTTTATTGTTATCATTAATATTATCCATCTTAGAATTGTTTTTATTATTATTATTTTTTTTTATTGTTATTTGGGTTCTCGAGTCAAAAAAATAACTTGATTTTGGCGTAATTTCAAAAACTGAAAATTAAGCAAATCAAGTTCAAGTTTTTTTTTTTTAAATGAAAAACATATTTTAGGATATGAAATAGTATATTACACACCTAGGAAGAAAAGTAGGACATTCCTACCCGAGCTGAAGGCGAGGGTGGCAAACACGTGGATTGGAACGTCTTATCTTCCTCCGTGGTGTGTATAAAATTTTTCACCAAATCTACACCTGAAAGTTTGAATTTTTGAGTTTGTTTATGGGAAGGATGGCGCATGCGCTAATTTTTATTGTCTGTTTTTTAATAAAAGAAGAGAACGATTTTCTTCCCTGTAAACAGAGCAGGAATTTAAACTTCCAGGTGCAGATCTGGTGAAAACACATTTAGTTTTGACTTGGTTTCGATTAAATTATCTTAGTACCGATTTACACCAACGAAGTCAAATTAAAGTCACGTTGCCTTGGATTTGACTTAATTGAATAAATTTTTAAGTTAAAAAAGTCATATGAGAGTTAAAAATTTTAATTGCAGTCAAAAGTAAGTCCATTAAGTCAAAAAAGTCAAAATCAAGTTATTTTTTGACCCGGATTGTTTTAAAAATCTTAGTTTTAATTTGAAATTCGTTTTTTTTGTGTGTAATTATTTTCTTAGTACAAGAAATTCTATAGCAAGACTTTAAAAAACGCACTATTATTTTAAAAAAACTAATTAAGGTTTTTAAAAATAAAAGCCTGGAAAAAATAATTTAGATCTATGTTGATCTAGTCAGATCGAGGTAGATCTCATAGTCAGCAGGGCTTTTTTTCATGTGATCTACGAAGTTTTGAAAAAATTTATGGAAAGTATTGGAGATCTTCGGCGACCTCTATAGCCCTAATAAGAAAAATTAATGCGTAGATCTGTAAAAATCTACATAGAACTCCATTGGTATTGATGTGAAATTTTCGAAGATCTTTTGAGATCCCCATAGATCTAAAATTATCAGATTCGAGACTATTCTAGATCTCAGAGATCACTGTAGATCTAAAATCATCGCCGATCTGCCGACATCATCAGAAATCTAAGATCTAGTCCAAATTTTAGATCTGCACTGATTTTAGCAGATCTACTTAAATTATGCAGATTTTAAATTTTGGTGAAATTTTTTCATGATTTGAAACCTCTTTAAAAATCGAACAATTTTAATGCCTATAGTTTGATAATTAAATTTATTTTCGCTAAAGATCTACGCAGATTTTCATAGATCTAAATTATTTTTTCCAATTAAAATTAAAATTAAAATTATTGTTAAAACTATTGCATTATAATTTTTAGGATTTTTTAATTTTAGATTCAAATGACACCAATAAAACAAGAATATTTTCACCCCGGATGGATTATGACGAATGGACACCACTAGGTCGTGGAGATCCTTTGAAAAATGATCCAACATTCGATTACGTTCCTCCAGTTTTGGATCGTGTTCAGTATTGGCTAGACACCCAATCCAGTACAGAGGCTTCTTCTAAACGCGACATCCTAATTTTAGGAGTAACAGCTAAAAAAACCAGCCCAAAAATACCTGATCACTATATGAAATTTGGTGACAGTCAAAAATTAACAAGGATTCAAGAGTCTCAGGACAATTATCGAAATGACTTTACGGGAAGCACAGGCGCAGAACCGCCAAAATTAGTCCGAGCAACTAAATTCCGCCCAAATCTAAACGGCAATTCGATAGATTTCCGTAGTCAAAATCGAATGCAATCACTCCCAGCGAGTTATTATCCAAGCCCTTATTACACTGATAAACCTAAGCCGTATACGATGATGATGCCGCCACCAATTACACATAAGTCTAAAATAAACCAGCAATTTGGTTCGCTAAATGACCAAGTCACTGTCGCTTTCAGACCAGGACATTTACGAATCCCTCAGAAAAACCCTCTATCGACTTCTATAGCTTTCGATAAATCCAATCTGATTTATCAATCGAGTCAAACCATAGATCCTTGGACAGCAAATTTGGACTCATCATCAATAAACACTTGGATGAGCAACGAAAAGTTTGATGATCATTATGATCATCATGCATCAGCATCTTCAAGCCATCAAGTCATCGTAGGGCAAAATGCGAACATTATTGTCGATGACAGCCAAAAAAATGAGCAAGTTGTCGTCGGTAAAAAGGAAATAATACCGACAGATGATTCAAATTTACTTTTTGATAACAAAACCGTAACACCAGCTCATGTTATCATGGCGAATACTTCTTCCATATCAAATGACGACCAAAGTAGAGTTACAGTAACAGTCGTAATGCCGACAAATTACAAGCCCAATAATACTGAGAAAACAAATCTGGAAACGAGTACAGTTTCCTTTACAGCAACGCCGACATTACCGACCACGACCCCAACGACCTCAACGCCCATTCAGTCAACCCGAATACCATGGCGCCCACCCAAAATTCCCCCTAAGGCATTCTCACGTCGACCAGGACTTTCTGAAATTTCTAAACCTCTCCCAAGTATCGCTAATCAGGACATGCCTCAGATGTCTTTACAAAAATTACCGAGTGTTCTAATGCAGGCGCCCAATTCGGCAATCACCGGATCAATGTTTAGTAGTCCGGATATTAAAAAACCACCGGGTAAATCACCATTAGCGTCGATTTTGAATAGTCAGTATAATAAAATCCCAAGTAAAATTGAAATTCCAAAATCAACAACCGAATGGTTAACCTCAACAACGGAATCACTGATTACGAGTTCGACTAGTGAATACACAAGCGATTCAGTTTCATTGGATGACAAACAACAACCGGTAGTAACAACAATTCACAAGCCTATGTATCTTATAATTCAAGGCCACTCGAAAGTGAAGACATACAAACCGACCGTTATGAAGCACAGTTTACCTGTTGATGATAATAATAATGATAATGATAATAATAAAATCGTAGAGAGTACAATGAGAAAAAGGATGACGACGACGACAAGTCGATCTATATCGAAATTTGAACAGTTTGTTAATGACAATACGAGGGTTGCGCCAACGACATTACCACCGAATACTGACAATAATCATGAGGTGAAAGCTGCTAAGGAGAAACGAGTCGAACATGACAGTTTGCTCAGTCTTGTAGAGAGCGGCTTCAGTGCATTGACTGCACCGCCAATAGCATTCGATTCTTCAACAATTGATCGAGATAATAGCGACAGTTCTTATAATGATGATGATGATGATGATGATGATTTGATGATTAATTGAACTTAATCGTTTTTATATGATATTGTTTAAAGTGTTTAGAGGCTTTACTGCAATTAATTTTATTGGATGTGCCAGTGTCAGTATAACGTTTTATTTATTTATGAATTATTATTTATTCGATTGTTATTTTTATTTTATTACGTAAATAATTTATTAACACTAGTCTTACGTATACGAGTTACCAAACATAGTTTAAAATATATATATTTATTTTTAAGTTTTATTATTTTGTGCCGTACTTGAAATTTTGTCTGTTCAAAAAACTCAGTTTTTTTTTTTTTTTTTTTATAATGGATTTAAGTTGGAATAAAGTTATGGTAATTAGGCAGAAGTACGGAATCATTTTTATTTTGCTGTTAAAAATAGAAAAAATTTTTTTCATACTTTAAGCGCGACGCGCTGTGGTAAATTACTCGCGTTAAATCATCCCTACACTCTTTATTTTATTAAAATGGGTTTAATTGTATATTAGTACAAAGACAATTTATTGAAGAATAATTTGATCCTGTAGTTATTAAGTCGGTTTATTATTCCATTGATTAATAATTAATTATTTTAATTTTAAAAAAATAATTGTTCTTAGACCGGGAAAAATTTTAAAAAATATACGAGATCTGATTAAGTCGACGTTAATTTTTTTTTTTTTTCAAATTTTAGATCTACATTAATATAGATCTTTTTAGATCTATTTAGACTCCGGTAGATCTTGAGATCTTAATTAATAAAAAAATTCATGTCTTAGAATACAGGATTTAGATCTCCGTAGATAAAATTGATTTTTTTTTCAAAATTTGTACTTCTGCATAATTACAAAGTTAATTTTTTTTTTATATTAATTATAAGTAATTTATAATAATTGATAAGTTTATTTATTTATGTAGTTATATATATATGTATGTAATAATTTATTGAAATGTGAGACATCTATAATTATAAATTTTACTCTCATAAACTTTGGACTCAAGCTTTAATCGCCCCCATTTTTCGGGCCTTATATAAAATATGAATTATACATATATGTATTTTTTTTATTAAAAATTGAATTGTATAAAATCAAAATTTCTTAATAATTTATAATCATAACAATTAGACCCTAATTATTAACAAAAAAAAAAAATCAAATTTTTTTTCCACAATTAAAAAAATTTTGTAATTTTTTATTATAATTAATTTTTAAGAATTAGCACTAAATTATTGTAAAAATTAAATTATTTATAAGAACATTGTCAATCAAAATAAAAAAAAATATTTGTTATATAAATCTGTAATAAAAAATTGACAATTAATTTGTAAAAAATTTGTTTATTAAAAATTAATTTTTTAAAATATTGTATAATAATTAATTGGAATTAAATATCGGGTTAAAGGCGTGACACAAACTTTCTTTTACGTTGGGAAAGTATCGTCCAGTCAGTAAGTTGGCATGAATTTTAATAACAACTATTTGGCACGCGACCTGAGCCATTGTCACCTTCAGCATACAGATAAGTCTCTTACCCTTCTCTCTATTATAATATAAATATATATAAATATTAGATTGATTCAAAAAAATCGACTATTGTTTTTTCTCGAAACCTTCTATTCAATAGTTGTCGGTAATCGAAACAATATACCTGTCAAAAGATGAGCTCTTAATATTAATATTTAGAGGCCGCTCTTCGCAATTTTCTATTTCCCATTTAAATAACATGGAAAAAAAAATTTAAGTTTGGAATTTTATGCCGGCAATGGCTCATTGTACAGATAAGCTAAGGATATAATTTCGTAGGGAATCAAATGCTCTACAAAAAAAGTCTCTTATAAATTTTTGAAAAATTCGTCCGTTCAAAAGTTATTGGAGCTTGAAGTCAAACTTATAGTAAATTTCGAGATCTTTTTACTTTTCCAGCGAAACTATCAGACTTATCACAAAATGTCATAAGATCTTTTTTGTAGACAATTATATTCCCAACAAATTATCTCTGATAAAATTTTTCAAAATTCCGTATTGTTTTCTAGTTATTTACATTTTAATGTCAAGCTCTTAAAAAAAGTAGTATTCAGATCGATTTCAAAGCTTGACATTAAAATGAATCAGTCTAATATATGTATATTTATATATATAGTACATACTCTTGATGCTTATTTTCTTCTGAAGAAATGGAGCCAGCGAATAAATTGTCAAAGCGAAATTCTCTGGCAAAAAATATAAAATAGAAAAAAAAATGTCTTAGACAGTATGTGGCGACTTAGTCTCGACAATCTGGAACGTGATTGGCATGTCTACGGGAAATGCAGTTCCCATTGCCGTACCACGAATGAAACTAGAACGATAGAAAAACTAACCTAATATTGTGTCGTTACTGTCCGAGTTGTTGTTGTCGTTGTTGTTGTTATTGTTGTCGTTAAATAGGCCCCACTTTAAATGAAAATCAAATGGAATTACTGATTACTTGGAAGTTACTCACTACAACTCGATAAATTTTTTATTTACTTGACAAACTTCTTTTTCATTTATTTTATTTTGCTATGTCCAAATTTAACGCGACTTTCTGATATAGTAATTCCAATAAATATTTTTTTTTTCATTAACAAACTTGAGTATTATTTTCTGTAGAACAACTAAAGTCTGCATTTTAAAATAATTAACTTAAAAAAAAAATGGTTTTTTTTATCGCTAATTCAAAATTAGTAAATTTTTGGTAGAAAAAAGACCAAATAATTAGTGTGCGAATTATTCGAACTTACGAATTTTTCATATTGAATCGAATCGAAGTTTTCTAATTATTCGTAATTTTTTGAATTCAAAAACTTTCTAATAATTCTTAAATTGACGATCAATTCAAAAAGTTATGAATGATTCGAAAAGATTCGAATAATACGAGAAGATTCGAAAAGCTTTGAATTATACAAAGTTTCGAATTATTCAAAAAATTTCAAATTATACGAAGTTTCGAATTACTCGCAGTTACGAATAGTTCGAAAAAATTCGAATAAAACAAGAAGATTCGAAAAACTTCGAATTATTCGAAAAATTTCAAATTATACAGTTTCGAATTACTCGAAGTTACGAATAATTCGAAAAAATTCCAATAATACGAGAAGATTCGAAAAGCTTTGAACTATTCGAAGACTTTTGAATTATTCGCAAAGTTATTAAATATTCAAAAAGTTACGAATCATTCGAAAATTTTCAAATTATAAATTTCAAATTATTTGAATCCAATATACTATTCGATTTGCACACCTCTACTATTAATCTCCCAAAATTAATAATTAAAAAAAAATTATTGCATGTTTTTATAAAAATACGATAATCATAAAAGAAATATTATTTTTATTTTAAATAATGTTTCAGAAAATTTCGAACAAAGTAATGCATAAAAATACGTAATAATAATGAAAATATATATATATAATATTATAATGATGCTATTAATCATAACGGTAGTATTTAAAAAATAATAACGAACACATACAAGAGGACTTAAAATTTGTCCGGCAGATTTTTCCAAAAATGTAACATAAAATTTCTATACCATAAGAATATCCTATAATATAGACATAATTTATTTTATTTTATTTCTATAAATTAGTACATTAGAAAATTTTCTTTTAATTCGCTTATCATAATTAATTAATTTACTCATTTATTTATTGTCGGTTGACAAAATCGTTTTCGTGACCACCAAATTGCAGCAAGCGCTGCAGCTAAAAATCCAATGCCCGCTACAATTCCCATAGAAATAGCACGATTTCTTCGATAAGCCGGAACTTCTAATGTAAATTGTTCACTGGTTGATACGTCATCTGAACTAGACATTGCCGATACTTCGAAAATGTAACTGCTTTCTTCTTCTAAGCTTTTAACTGCAACAATTGTCATTATTTCAAATTTTTTGAGGTTATTTTTGACATTAGTCATAACCTTGTCCCAGAAAGAGAATGAACTTCAAAATCGCCCCACTACTGAACATTTCCAATCTGCGCATGCGCATAGAAAAGTGGGAGAATGTTTAGTACAGTCGGATTCCATTAACTTGGAACTTCCCCTTAATCACGACCCCCACTACGGGCTACGCTGTCTATTATCCGATGCTATGGTCGACTATAAGACGACTATATACATTTGTATGTGATTATGTATATTTATATACATATCACTCATGTAGATATAACAGCGCATGCGTATAGTTTACCTTTTAAAAGAGAAGGGGCATTCGATAAGTCGAAATTTCTGCTCTTCCATTGACTGACTGTCCGAGAATGGAATTCGACTGTACACAGAAGACAGAATGGGAGTAAAAACCAAAAAAACCTGAGGTACATTCTCTTACTGGGACAATTTTGCATATTTATTTCATACTTAAATAAAATGTGTCTGTAGTCTCAGCTCTACCGTGCAAATGTTCATCAGTTGTACCTCGAAACCATCTTACGACATAAAGTTTTATATCAGCATTCAATGGTGGATCCCAGGTAACTAAATAACCTTCTGCAGTTACTTGAACTTTTAGATTTTTTGGAGGTTCTAAGCCTTCCTCTTTAGGAATAAATATAAAAAAAATATATATAGAACATCAACAGTACAAGTCATTGCTTATTAACATTTTTTATGTAAATAAATTTACCTTGGGTGCTTTTAAATTCGGATGCTAAATTACGATTCAATGAGACTCCTGTCGATATATATATGATATTTCAATAAAATTTATTTGTTATATAAATTTAGTTGAGAGTGCAAAAGAATGAGTTTTCCTCCCACCATTTTTCTAAGATTGTCATTACTGCGCATGCGCGTTAGTGCAAAGTCATGGACTTCATCATAGCCAAGTAGTGGGGGAAAAGCCCATTCTTTTGCAGACTTAACTATAGTTAATTTTCGAATGGTATTAATAATAAGAACATTACCGGATTTGGTTTGTGTTAATACTCTAATAGATTTGCTGAACATGCCGTCTCCGTGTTTATCTTGACTGAGTACCATGAATTCATATTCACGTCCTGGTGTGAGGTTAAGAATAGTCGCTTCAGTTATTTTCTTCGACGGAATTTTCATTGTTTTCCACTCAGTAGTATCGGTAGGTCTATACCTACACATATTAATAATATATTTTTCAAAAATACTATGACTTAACAATCAAGTGAAAAGTATTTTCGTTTTTGCACATCCCGAATGCGAAGCCAAAAAAAATCGCGATTCGCTTAATTTTTTATTATTTACTCATTCAGAAATATTTTTAACTTCATAGAGAACATAAAAGACCTTTGATATTTTTTGAATTCTGCCCAAGTAAAATTAATGCGCATTTCAATACTTTAGACTATTTCGATTATTTATCAGTATAAAAGATTTAAATAAGAATAAATAGTCTACACACAGAGAAATTTACAGTAAAAATTACAATATATTATGGGAATGGCTACCATACATATTATGGTAATCATTCCTATAAATATGGGTTTCATTTCTATATGATGTCGGAATAGTTCCAATGGAATTATGGTAATCGTTACTATGTCACTATGTAATTGTTCCT
The DNA here is from genome assembly GCA_964016945.1 of Microplitis deprimator. NCBI lineage: Eukaryota > Metazoa > Arthropoda > Insecta > Hymenoptera > Braconidae > Microplitis > Microplitis deprimator. The sequence continues at coordinate 3,427,448 of OZ024712.1, read as the reverse complement.
GTGATAGTATGGTAATCATTACCATCATATTATCCCTGATAGCACGAGTTGCTCGTCAAAAAGTTGGTATTCATTAGTTTGCGACGGACTTGACGGCAAATCTAGCTTTTGCAACTTTTGGCTACAGGTTACCGCCAACTTTCTCAGAAAGTTGGCACCAGTGAAGAGTCACAATTCGAAGGCAGGTTTCTGAGAAAATTGAAGGCAACTTTCCATCAACTTACGGAATTGCCAACTTTTGCCATCAACTTTCTCAGAAAGTGTCTATCAACTTTGGAAGTACCAATTTTTGCGGCCATCTTGTCGACAAGTTGCGGCTGTTAGTTTGACGCGTTTATCGCCAACTTGGCTCAGGGATGTTAACCATTACCATAATATTATGATAATAGTTACCATACCATAGGTAATGTTTACCACAGTATCATGAGAACGATTACCATAATATATAGGGTATATTCCCATATGTACCGTTAGGAACCGTTACAATGTAGTTATAGGATGTATTCCTATTCGTTCATGGGAATTAGTCCCATGGGTATAGTAATCATTACCATAATTCAATTACTATACGACATAGGAACTTTTACCATAATTATAGGCATTGTTCACACAGTTATGAAAACTTTTCCAGAAAACATGGATTACATCCCATAATCCCAAGTAATTATTACCATAACGCTATGGAATATTTTATAAACGTACTAGGGATGGTTACCATAATTTTCTCTCCGTGTAGTGAAATTGAGAGGAAATATGAATAAAAAATGACTTACCAGACAGCGTATTCCATTTTCGGTCTGACATATCCTGGAACCCAGGTGAGTGTGACCGAGTCTTTACTTGTGTTAGCATTAAGATTGTAAGGAGCACGTGGTGGTACATTTAAGACCATTAGTTCAGCATCTGCGACGACAGTAGCTGCTTCATTGCTAGCAGCACACTGATAAAGTCCACGATCTTGTTCTTGAATCCTTTCGATCGTCAAATTTCCACCATTGAGAATAGCTCGATCCTGCGAGAGTGGTGTGCCGTCCTTCTGACCGAAGGTTGTGTTAGTACTTTCCCCCAATTTATTTATTCATTTATTTATTAACCCTTTAATGTTAGTTACCCACTTACTTAAACTCAATAAAAGCAATACTTATTTAAATAATGCACCTTATCATCGTGGCAATTATTTATTTTATTTATAATACAACAGAGTCTGAGATAGAAAGCGACTAGAATGAATTATAGATAACTAAATTTTATGCTACAAAGCACAAATAGAAGACAAGTGTCTAACACTACCATTTTTTTTTTTTTTACTTTAAATTACGGAAAAATTTATATTGAACGGAAAACATACTTTAAACCAGACGATTGTGGGTGGTTGGGACTGATCACCATCTCGAGCATCGCAGGGTATTTCCAAACTTTCGCCAAGTTTTCTCATATACAAACGCTGTGGAGTCACTGTAAATATTGGCGGTCTCTGCACGACCTGAAATCAAATTTAAATAAAATTTTTTTTAATCATACACTCGAATTCCATTAACTCGGGCAATTAGTCTACTAGTCTATGCAGAGGAGCTGAAATTTCGACTTATCGAATGCCCCTTCCTTCAAAGCGTAAACGACACGCATGCGCTCTTTTATCTACGAGAATGTAGCTCGTAGTGGGGGGTCAAGACTAAGGGAAAGTTCCGAGATTAGAATTCGACTAATGAACTACAGTAGAATCTCCCTAATGTGACTCTCCGTAATGTTCCACTCTTTCTAGATTTAACAAGATTCTCTCTCTAATGGTGACAATTCTGTGTCCCACTATATTTTTTCGCGCAACCAATCAAAAAAAAAACCTTAGTGGCGGGCAATTCAAATTTTCCAACGTGCACCTATACGATTAAATCCTAACCTTAAAATGATTTTTTTTTCGTACATCACGCATTTTAACCGCGCAGACCTGCGCACATAAGACTCGAGTATAAATATGGCGGGGACGACAGGATTTGTTAACATTACGGAATGATCCTGAACAGGAGTGTTAACATTACGGAAATTTTACTGTAATTTTTAAACTCGTGCTGAACTCAAGTATTGGCCAGGCTTAGGTTCGAATCCTATCATAAGCAAATCAATCATGTTCTATTCTCCAGCAAATTTGCCCGCATTTTACGGCAAAATATCGTAATTTTGTTGTAAACCCGCACGTTTATGGTGAAATTTCGCAATTTGATCGTATTTATACGGTAAAATACCACAGGTTTGTCGCAAATTTAGGTGAATTGCTGTAATTATCGTAATTCGGATCCGCTAGTAGATTTTTTATTTGGAACTTACTAATGTCTAATCACTAAAAATTATAAAAATTTAGGCTTGCAATTAACCGATTGTCATACATTTCACTGTATAATTAACCTTCTTTGCCGTTACCATGAGGGATTTCCCGACAGAATACAACTTAACCTATAGATAGTCACTAGGGTGCAAATGAGACACTATAAACTTCATGACAGCAGGAAGGTCAAATTAATTGTAGCATATAATGTAACTATCAATTATATAGCACGTGGCCCAGTAGGGACACCAGTCAAAAAGGGAAAAAAAAATTATCAACTGTAGTCTAGGACACGGGTTTTTATCAAAAACTTACCACTGAAATTGAAGGACTGGGACCTTCGGTTCCGAGTTCATTGTAAGGAGTACAGCTGTAACTTCCGGAATGCGTTTCGTCGACTTTACTAAAGTACAAGGATCCGTTTCTTCTGTAAAAAACACCTGGAACATTATAAGGATCAAACAAAAATCCATCTTTCTCCCATCGTAAATTAGTCAGTGGCGGATTCGCCCGAAAATGACAATCTAAAAGTGCCGGTTTTCCATACGGTAAAAATACTTCTCTTGGAGCATAGATAACTTTCGCTTTATCTGAAATATTGTGATAAATTTTGAAAAATTAATTTACTTATTTTAAGTACATAATTTAATTTAATTTAATTCTTTACATTGAACGTTGAGAAAAGCGGATGCCGATTGTTGGTCTCCGACATTATCAGTTACCACACAGGTATATTCGCCCAAATCACCAATCGCTGATGGTCTGATGATCAGTGTTCCGTTGTCATCAACAGAAGCACGATCTCTGAGATCCTAAATTTTGTTTTTAAAATTAGTAATAGCGTTTTCTCTACTCTGTAACTTGAATGTTCAAATAGAAGGGGAGAAAAATATACGATTTTACCTCAACTTCCGGAATCTCAATGTTATCTCGTAACCATGTTATAATCATATTTGAATTTTTGGTAACACACTGAAACTCAACAGTTTCTCCTTCCATAACGGTTTTATTAACTGGTGGTATTGCCAATAAATTTTCACCTGAAACACCATCCGCCGACCGCGACAAACCTAAGTTAAACGTTTTAATAAGTCTGCCCTATTTCCAGTTAGTAATTTATTTACCATTTACTTATTTAATACATAATTTAAAATTTATTATTAATTTACACTAAAAAAATAGTACATTATGTGGCAAGAGATAGAACAATACGGTTTCAGACCAAGGTAAAATTGATGACTGCCCGACATCACCCGGACATTGTGTTCTATCCCTTGCCTCGCACTATATTTTTCATGATTACTAAAATGGATACTGAGTTTTAATGTCCGAAGTCAGTCATTAGCTAACTTCTGATCAATAGCGCGGCAAAAAATTCTATATTTTAAATATGCAAATTTAAGTAAGAAACCAATGGCTCTTTATTAATTTAATAATTTTCTTTATTGGAACTCATATTATTTTGTTAATTTTTGAAATATGACTGTTAGTTTGGTTGATTATTAGAATGACGTAAATTTTTAGATGTTTACAATATGACTGGAACTCTAACGGGGATGAAATGAAGTCAGAAATTAATGAGTTTCTTTTCTAGGGAAGAAACTGATTAGTTTCTGTTGCTAAATCGCATTGGTCTGAAATTGGCTTCTTTTGACAGGAATTGAAACTCGCTGTTTATAATGCAGATGATGTGAAAAATAGTATATTACACATCCAGGGTGTAAAGTAGGACATTCCAACCCGAGTGTGTGATTTCAAACATGAATTGAGACGTTTTGACTTCATCAGTGGTATGTTTACTATTTTTCACCAGATCTAAACCTGAAAGTTTACATTTTTGTCTCTGTTCTACTGGAAAAATAGCGCATGCGCTAAAATACGACTTTTTTCCGATGAACAGGGCAGGAAACTTTCGGGCAGTTATGGTGAAAAATAAACTTTTTCCATGTCTATAATATGGCTTCTTATAAATTTGATACTATTTAAATTAGTATATTAGAAAACTGTGAACTGTTGACTACTCACTGAAAAAAAAAATCGGTAGCAGCTACCGATTATTTTTTTCACTGCAATAGTAAAATAAAAAATCAAAGTAATTAGAGTAGTTACTACTTTTCGTAGAAAAATAATTTACTTATTTTTTTCTCATTATTAAGATCTATGCAGATCTTAGATAACAGCTAAAAAAATTCAAATCATTCAAAAAAACATTCAAAGCCAAAACAATTTAAAAAAAAGATCGAAAAAGATCTTAATGAATATATTGATATTAATGTAATCTAAACTTCGAAAAATTACAACTTCATTCATCTAATCAGATCTAAATACGGTATTCAGATCTAATATTTTTCATTAATCAGATCTAGACAATCTGTTAATAAAATTCATATATGGGTTCAAAATTATGATCTCATCAATATATAAATTATTTTTATGATTTTTATTGAAAAAAAAAAAAAAAAAAATCTTACCTTCAATACTGAGAAAAAACCACGTGCCATTATTACGTGAACTGGGTGATCTATCAGGAAATATGACCTTGCACTCGTACCAACCTTGATCACTTTCCCTGATGTTGGTCAAGTTAATACTTCCCTGTCCATATTCATGAACAGGTCGATCACCCTCCAATAAGTGAATCCGACCGGCATAATCCTCAGCAATAGAGAGCACACTATTTGCCTGTTCATAACCCGGAACTTGGTACCAGGAAAATATAGTTCGACCCTGCAACGTTAGACGCATCATCAATTATCGCGAGTTAAAGTCCTCGCTCGTCCTCATCCGCGGCATGAAAGATTCGGTTCATCCGGTCCGTTTGTTGATTATCATCACCATTAACTCATATATATATGGGCTAGTTACGTGTAAATTATTAAATAATTTAATTTAATAAACTCAATAAATAATAAATAATAACAGTGCATTTTTATTTTTGTTTAGTTTTTTTTTTAATTGACTGTATAGTTATTGAATAATTACGGATGTTTAAATTTTATTTGCATAAATAAAATATCAGAATCACCATTTGAATAGTTAATATATATCATTATTGTACCATCAATGTTAACTTGATCGTGTACTGTAGCATGTGTCTGCGTTGCCGCATATGCTGATTAAACAAAATATAGCATGTCGTATACCGGTAATAATTTAATGCCTACTAATCGTCAATTACTAAGTAGTTTCCTGCATTCAAATTATTTTTACAATTGATGATTGTTAGATTTTTTTTTATTATATTCAAATACATTTTCAAATAAAACTTACAGTAACAGAGAAATTTTTCTCTTTTTAAACTTCCCGCCATAAAGATTTAAAATTTTGAACAAAAGAGAAGTCATTGGTTTCGGTCTGATTTTCAAAAATTGAGATTTCATCAGATCTCGATCTTTTGGTCCTAGGAAATTATTCTGATCATTTTTAGATGGATGTTTGCGTGTATGTGAGTGTGTGTGTGTATGTAAACTTTTTTGTCGTACGGTATCTTTGGAACGAATCAACCGTTTCGAGCGTGTTTGGTGGCAATCGAAAGAGCTAACCAAGGGTTAGAACGTGATAGATTTTGAAGTCGATCAGTTGAGTAGTTTACGAGTTATACGAAAAATGAAAATTATAAAAGGAATTTTTTTTTAGGTTTTTTTCGTATAACTCATAAACCACTTGCCCGATTGATCTCAAAGTTTATCAAGTTCTAGATCTTGGTTAACTCTTTCGATTGTCACCAAAAACACTGGAATCGGTTGATTCGTTCCAAAGATATCGTTATACAAAAATTATTTCTTTTTTAGTGAAATGTGTGTTTTGTCGGTCTATCAGTTTTTTGAGCTCACAGAACTCAAACTTTACAAGTTATAGTGTTTTTGAGCTTCCTGAGCTCGGAAACAACGAGAAAATTCGGGGTTGCCTCGCAGGATCAACCGTTTTTCAGATTTTTTTTTGAATATTGTTCATATTTTTAAAATAACCACAAACGCGAACAATAAATCTTATCATGATGAATATATATATATATATATATATATATATATATATATATATTCTTTATAATGCTTTTTACAAGGTAGTAATTGATATTTATTTAACGGTCACGTGGAGTCAAAAGTATCTCATATAGTTTTGAACTCTAAATTTTGAAATATAATTACGGAAGTTTTAAACTCAAAATATCTCAGTAACTATCAAGTTTTTGAAAAAAGTACAAGATACCTTTTTTGTAGAAAATTTGAAGAGCTACAAAAAAGGTTTCTTGTATTTTTTTTCAAAACGCATTATTTACAGAGATATTTATAAAAAATCAATCACACTTTTTTTTGAACTTATTGGTATCAATGTCAATGTATATGAGAATATATATGCGTGATAAATATAAATATGTATGAAAGTACGAATACTTACTTCACGATTCCAATGTAAAATATAAGGTATCGGTATTTCGTGAGGAAAATCTAGATGACAATTAAATACAACGTAATCACCAACAGCTGCTGTGAAATTGTTTGAATCTTTATCTTCATCTAACATTAATCCGTATCCCAGAGCTAGTGGAAATATATTTATAAAAAAATAATATTGTTACAGTAATTAAACACATATTCTTATTTTAGATTATTGTCGAAAATTTCTGTCAAACTTTTCTTTTATATATTTCCAAAAAAAAAAAAAAAGTGGTTTAGTTCTTTATAGATATTTCTTTATGACGAAGTATTTATTTGTTTTATTAGTAAGATCTATAGTGATCTATGTAGATCATTAGCTAAAATAAGGCAAATTATCAAGATGCTAAAATTCAAAATTTTGAACTTAAAAAAAATTCCGAGACTTGGTAAAAGAAAATAATAATTTCAAAAGTACATTTTTGATCTCAAGAGATCTATATAAATTTGAATAGATCTATATAGATATATATAGCCCTATATATATATAGATCTATATATATATATATATATAGCCCGTGTGATAAAAATTCTTTCCAAAAAGATTTAAAAAAAGTTCGATATGTAAATCTTCTAAATTTGGGACAGATTTGAACTTAAAGTTGAACTTTTTTTGAACTTTTGGAGTTTTGATAGTAAAAAATATCGTTGATTTGAAAATTCACATGGATGAAATTTCCAAAATTTTCACTACATTTTCCTTCGTTCAGAAAAAGTTCAAAAATCTCTATAATGAAAAAGAAAAATGTAATAAATATACGAATTCAAAATTATCCAAAATTCCAAAAACCGAAACTTGAAGTTATATGTCTCAAATTTACAAGTTCTACATGTCGAGCTTTTTTGGAATCTTTTTGAAACGAATATTTTTAAGCGGGTGATTCAAATTTGAAAAAATTTATACTCGATCTCATCGACTATTGGAAACTGAATTATTTTTCTCGAATACGGAAACATATCGAACTGCATCGATCTAGATAGATCTAACTTTATTTCTATAGATCAAAATCGCGTTACGTAAGTCTATATTGATCTATTCTACTTTTTCTCAGGCTTATAATCAAACTATTTTACTATTAATGAATTTTTGAAAATATTTGTTTAGAAATTTTCTTTTAAATTTTTTTTTACAAAATCATAATAAAAAAAAAAAAAAAAAATCTTAAAAATTTAATTTTACAAAACTATAATAAATTTGATAGCAGTAAATATATACACACATTTATTAATAGATATAAATATATAAATTTTGTTTTACCTGCGTAACAAAAAAAAATAGTAACTAATACACGGTAGCATTTATTAGACTCTCGGTTCATTTTAAGTGCCATTATAAATAAAGTATATGACAAACTATTGTTATGTCACCGCAATTTTATTATTAATATTAATAAAAATATATATTGAACAATAACAAAGTCTCGGCACAAAAAGTACCGCACGAGCCGAGCACATTTGTCACCTTCACCTTCACTCATTAATTTCCACCATCAATTTTTAACACTCAAGCCATCATTTTTAAATTTACTTTGAATTATTATTTACTTAATTAAAAAAAAAAAAAAAAAAAAAAAAGAAAAATCAAAAAATTTTTTTTTAAATTTACAATTTTATATATTTTTATTTTTATCATAAATCAACACTTGACATCCTGATTGACAGGAAAAAATATCTAATAATATTTTGAGATGTCGGTTCAAACTTAAAATTTTATTCAACTGACGATTACGATAATGATGAAAAATAAAACAAGTTGACACGTAGTTGTAACCGAGAGTGATCGAGAAGTAGAAGAGATAACCAAGTAATTGACAGAGCTTGTCCAGTACAGAAGTCGTTCTCGTTGAACGGATACATACTGAGAGTGAAGGTGGGGGAGTAAATTAATTCAACATTTATGGGCCTGTCCACCACATTGTTGTAATCAAAGTACGACGCGCCCTTCCAATACAATCAAATATGTATACATGTATATATGTATGTAGTAAAAGGCGCGGAAATCAGGTGTGCTTTTCAACAGAAAATTTTTTATTTTCACGAACTAGATCTATTGTCACTGCGGGAAATTTTTATCACTTTATTGCTGATGCTCTCATTTACTATTGAAATTAAATATCAACAATGTATATGCAAAATATATATATATATATATATATATATGTAAAACAAACAAAAATTTTTGGCACAAGAAATTTTTTTTCGCTCCGAAAATTTTGATTTTAAATTCTTATAACATGAAAAATTTTTTTGAGGCGAGTAAAAATTTTTTTTGCGAAAGAAACTTATCCGATATATAAATATATAGTAGGGTGTATCAAAAAAATATTTTTTCAAATTAAAAAAATTGCACTCATAGTTCTTTTAATTTTGTACACGTGCATTTTTTTCTTTTAATTAACTTGTCGAAAAAAAATTCAAAAATTGCTAATTATCTGTTAACCAGAATCATAATTAATGCCTGAGTATTTTCTTTGTTAAACCAACAGTAAAAAAGTTATGAATGTGATAAAATTTGAACCCTTAATAGATAATAAAATCTAGTATTTCCTGATGTCAATTTTTCATTTTCCATTCAATTGAAATGGGGAATTTTTTTAGTTACTTTTTAATTTTATAGCTCATTAGTAAATCAACGTACAGAGATACTTATCACACATTTTTTTTCTTCTTTAGAGAATTGAACGCTGTACAAATATAAAATCGACTTTTTTTGCGATTATGAAATTGTGGGTTTATGACAAAATATTGTGAGATTTTTTTCTGAATTATATATAAGAGTACAAGGGGGAAAGTGACTTATTATTATAAAAAAAAATTTTTTTCTTATAAATTACTATGGGGTAAAATGCGCCATTGTAAAAAAAGAGCTAAGAAAATTTTTTATCAAAATTTTGAACTGGTCAATTTACCTCATGTTTGACTAAATTTCCCCAATAATAATTTGGATAAAATTTTTTTTTCTCATAAATTACTGTGGGGTAAAATGCGCTATTATAAAAAAAAGAGCTAAGAAAATTTTTTCATCAAAATTTTGAACTGGTCAATTTACCTCATCTTTGACTGAATTTCCCCAATAATAATTTTGAAAATATTTTTTTTTCTCATAAATTACTGTGGGGTAAAATGCGCTATTATAAAAAAAAGAGCTAAGAAAATTTTTTCATCAAAATTTTGAACTGGTCAATTTACCTCATGTTTGACTAAATTTCCCCAATAATAATTTTGATAAAATTTTTTTTTCTCATAAATTACTGTGGGGTAAAATGCGCTATTATAAAAAAAAGAGCTAAGAAAATTTTTTCGTCAAAATTTTGAACTGGTCAATTTACCTCATGTTTGACTAAATTTCCCCAATAATAATTTGGATAAAATTTTTTTTTCTCATAAATTACTGTGGGGTAAAATGCGCTATTATAAAAAAAAGAGCTAAGAAAATTTTTTCATCAAAATTTTGAAATGGTCAACTTACCTCATTCTGCCTAAATTTCTCCAACAATAATTTTGATAAAATTTTCTTATTCTCAAACAATCAGGTTTCATTTTTCCGAACATTTACATACTAGGTCTTCATTTTGCCCCATTTTCCTTAATATCGAATTGTTGATAAATTTGAAAAATTAATTTTTTACCCCAAACACATTTTTTACAAAATTAATATTTTTTATTGAAAAAAAAAAGTAACAAATTGTAAAATAAATTTAAAAAATTAAATATTATCTAATTAATTGTACTGCTGTCATATCAAACGGCAGTAATTCAAATTACAGCGTTTTGGGGTAATAACATAAAATGACTCACTCGCGAAAGACTACATTGGTTACTCCAGTTTAGTGATCTCATTTATTATAATATATATATACACATATATATATATACTTACCATGAAAATAATTTTCAAATAATTACTCTACATAAAATTACGCAAAAAAATTATTTTCATATCTAATTAAAAATCAAAAAACCGTAATCCAAAAAAAACTCATGTCATTGGACGGGATAAAAAAATAATAAACATATATTTTTTGTTAAATATAAATGAATATTTTTTTATCTTGCCCAATAATGTAGCACGCAGCATTTACGTGGGTGACCTCAAATTACGTCACATCCGTCCCTATAACTGTATTAGCAGACTGCCCACAGCCCACAGCCTTGTCACGCTGTTGAGATAATAGATCCATTCGCATGGATCACGGACCAGGATTGGACGTGATTTAGACACTGAAATAAACCATTTACTACACAACATTCAGCTGTATTCATTTTATTCAATAGGGGATGCTCTTTTCATTCTTCCATCTTAGAGTTCTTTGATCTCGATTTATATTGTAATTTATTCATATTTATTTATTTCGCTTTATATTAATTATGGTCTATAGTTGGCATTGTTTAGATGTTTGTTGACAATAAAAAGCGATAATTAATAATTATCATTAGTATTGTTATTGATTTTGTTTTTAAATTTTATCATAATTTAAGAAGTAGATCGAGGTCGGCAGGTTTGGTTGCAACCACTTACTAAGACCTTGGACACTATGCGGTCACGCGTTTCCGAAGAAGATTGAATTATCGAATTATGTCGTCTAGCAACCGACTATTGTATTATATATTATATAAATATATATATATTTATAGGACTAAGTGAGAAAAAAGTAATTACTTAATTAAACGATTGTATGAATCAGACTTTACTGCTAAAATTTTTTCTTGATTTTCAAGGATAATTGTCATAGAAATTTGATGAAATTTATTAATTTTACAAAACTAATGATTTTTTGATGTAAAGAATAATTTTTAATTAAAATACAATTGTTTAGAAATCTGTTCCATGTAACTGATCGAGATATTGAGTTGGATTTTAATTCAAAACATATAAAAAATACAGAACTTGTTTTTTAAAAAGCCTTAAATAGTTTTTGATAATTTCGCGTACTGTCTTGATATGGAATTTTTTGTATTTAAAAAGGATTGTATAGGAGAAAAAAGAATTTTAATAAATAAAATAAAATAAATTGTGATTTTAATTTTTGAATTTATCTCTTGAAAATTATAGCAGATAAACAATAAAACATCTGATGTAATTATAAAAATCTCGTAAAATTTAAATCATCAAAAGCCATATATGCTACATATATGTCCATATATGATTTATAGAAATAGAACATATATAAATCATATATTGTCTTATAGGAAGTCTGTCGATCAGGGATGAGTCATATATGGAGTATCCATTGATCATATATGAAGCATATATTGGCATATAGCAAGCAAATATGAATTATATATGAAGTACCTAGGGACAGATATCAAGCATATACGGGCATATATGACGTATATATATGATTAGTCTTCGGATCATATATAGATGTTATATATAGTTTTTATATGCTTTATATATGGACATATGCTCCATATATGATTGATATATGGAGCACATATGATTCATATGTGATCTTTATATGCTACATATATGGGCATATATTCTCCATATATGAAGCATCGAAAATCACAAATCGAGCATATATAGAACATATATGATTCATATATGGTCTTTCTATCCTTTATATATAGGAATATATGCTCTATATATGATTAATATATAAAAAAACATATTATTCATATGTGAAAAATATAGGCGGCTCAAATTGAACATATATGGTCAACGTATGCCACATATGACATATATGATTCATATATTAGCACACATGCTCTAAATATGATCAATATACGGAGAATTAACGTTTCATATGTGAATTTTATAAAAAATGAATCGAGCATATATGGTCTACATATACTTCATATACAGCTACATATTACTCATTTATGATCTATATATTAGCATATATGATCTATATATGATCAATATATGGAAAATTCACGTTTCATATGTGAATTTTATAAAAAATAAGTCGAGCATATATGGTCTACATATGCTTCATATACAGCCACATATGACTCATTTATGATCCATATATTGGCATATATGATCTATATATGATCAATGTATGGAGTATTAACGTTTCATATGAGAATTTTATAAAAAATGAATCGAGCATATATGGTCTACATATGCTTCATATACATCCACATATGACTCATTTATGATCCATATATTGGCATATATGATCTATATATGATCAATGTATGGAGTATTAACGTTTCATATGTGAATTTTATAAAAAATGAATCGAGCATATATGGTCTACATATGCTTCATATACAGCCACATATGACTCATTTATGATCTATATATTAGCATATATGATCTATATATGATCAATATATGGAAAATTCACGTTTCATATGTGAATCATATATGACTAATTTATGGGATAAAATAATCCATATATGCTTTACATATGGCCAATTTTCAGATATGATCATATATGATTTATTTATCTAAGGATGATAAACAATAAATTCTAAAAAATTATTTCTTCGTAATTTAAACAGAAGTTAATAGACATTTTATTTCATTTTATTTAAAAATAACAACTCGTCGTCGTCATTATAAATTTTAAAAATAAAACAAACTATTTAATACTCGAACAGATAGAATACTGTTCAACAAAGGGAATAGTAATGAGTAATGATAATAAGTGGGTAAAACAGCTCGTGTTTCGTATGCATCAAGCTGTGCATCAAATCGTTAAAATTACACCGCTCATTGTGTTGGTTAAAATGAGTTATTATAGGATTATACAGATTATTAAAGAATGTCATATGTACATTATTTTATATTATTAAGTTGATAACTGCGTTAAATATAAAATTTTATTTTTAATTTTTTTTATTATTTCCTTTTTAATAATAAATTGTCTACAATTTTTCCTAGTATATGGACTACTATGGGTCATAAAAAAGCACGTGGAATATTTAATAATTTCGATTAAAATGTTAAATTAAATTATCAATGTATGTAGAAAAGACAGGCAGTAAACACAAGATAATTTTTTTTCTTTTTTTTTGTTTATGAGATACATAGTTTATGAAAGAATAATAAATATAATTAATTATGCAGATGATTGTGATTTAAATGATATTTTTTTTAAATCTATAAATATAAATGTAAAAATATAAAATTATACAATTATAAAATAATATTACATTATTAATAAAATAATTAATTACAATAATTAAATTGTACTGAAACTTTTTTTTTAATTAAATTATTTTAATTTATAATTAATAAAAATAATAATAATAATAATATCGCGCTTACGGTCGCAAGGCCAGTGGATCCGTTCCCGACAGCCATGAGATTTTTTAAATTTTATTTTTCGAGTATTAATCAGGTATTTTTTTAATTAATCAATTAAAATTTATACTCAAGAAAATAAGTCATACATAATTAATTTATGTAATTAAAATTCTACAATTTATATATTTTACAAGATTCAATTTTTTTTTCAGATAAAATTTGCACAATTTTAATAAAATGAAAAATATTTTAATTTTCAAATATTGAAGGGTAAAAATAATTAAGTGATTAAATATAAAGTAATTAACACGTAAATATTTAAATTATGTAATTGCAAATTTTCTCGAGTAATTACACAGAAAAAAGAGTAGTGAAAAAATTACAGTTTTAAATATCAAAGTCCCTCGACTTCGAAACTGATGACGTTTCAGTTTCACATATGATTTTTTTCAGTCCTTTAGCAAACAGGTTTTTGACTTAAAATTTTGTGGTAAAAACTGTAATTTTTTGACTACTCTTCTTTCTATGTAAAAATTTAAAATAATAAAACTAATAAACTTGCGCGTATCTCTCAAGGACGACACCAAATGGCTTTCAGGTACGGAAGTAGGTGGGTCAATGCACGAAATATGAGTTTCAGCGATATAATAATTAATTGCCGCAATAAAAACATTTTATGTAACTCATGCCGAAGAATACGCCGCTAACTGGCTAAAGTCAGCCTCGAAAAATTTTATATTAAAATACAGTCCTTTCTGATTGGTGAAAAGAGTGGTGTAATATATATTAAAACACTCATTTTTATATTAAACCACTGAATTTTAGTGAAATGGGCGGAGTTTATCCCTACTCAATAATTCAAGCCAATTATCTATCACTTTTCTCTCTTATGACGTCACTTTGAATTTAGCTGCCTTATTAACACGACCAAAATCTCTAGACTGCACATGCGCATTTAATTAATCAGCACGCGCATGTGCAGATCAAGGCAACGTCAGCTGAATTTTGTAACCTTACATATCTCTATTAATTGATGCGACATAACACCAAAGATTACTTTTTTTTATTGAGTTAAGTTTTTTTAACTGAATAGTACTAAACAAAGTATTCAATTTCCGGAAGTATCAATCTTTTTTAATAATAATTAAGTTAATTATTTTCATAACTCTGACTGCAGACGCTGACTTTAGACATTACGGCGTTTTTCTTCGTGCATTAATTACATAAACTATTGTATACATCTAGCAAAATCGAGTATAATACCGATTCCACATGATGTATAAGACACTATTAAACTAAAAAAAAAAAAAAAAAAATTGATAATAATAATGATAATAATAAAAAAAAGTAATGGATGTTAGTTAATTTTTAAAGAGAGAGATAAATATTGTTGTAACGCTGAAAAATATTTTTAAAAATCGTTTACAACTGATTCACGATTCAACCATAATATTTTAAAATTGTGCATTTTATCTTCTTTATTTATTTAATTTTTTTCATTTTTTATTTTATATTTTTCTTATAGCGCATATACTTATGCGTCAATTAAATAAAGCGCATACGCTTGATACGGTGACCAAAAGATTTAGCGATCCACGTGTGTCCTCTTGAGATCGTTGTATCTAACTATGATATATCTACAGTTTTACTTAAACTATAATTTGTCTACATAGACAATAGCGGGACGACACGAAAACAAAATAACAGTCGTACGGAGGCAGTTGACTGTCATTTTTATCTCATCTTGTCTTTAAATCATAAATAATCTCATCTCACTTTTTATTTATTTATTCAAATATCTTTCACTCTTATTTATTTTAAATTCTCACTTTCATAATTATTTAGTTTTAACATTGTCCTTTTATTTGTCATTGTCGTCCCGACAATTTGCGCTTCAATTGACTTCAAGCTCAAACTAATTTTTTATGTTTTTTTTTTAAATTTAAAATTACTTTTGCGCTTTTAAAACATTAATTGTTTAATTTATTTTCTTTAAATTACATACTCGTTATTTTTAAATATTTTGAAAAATGGTACTCTAAATTTTTTAAATAGGAAACTGTTTAAAAAAATTTTATTTTATTTGCGAAAAATAATCCGATCGCTTTGCAATTATTTATTTTATTATAATTTTACTATTTAATTTTTATAAATTATTATTATACAATTAAATTATTTATTTTAGGCACTAAGTGTATATGAAAAATTTTATTTACTACTTAAAAATTTTTACTGCCTTGCCTAATTTTTTAGACACAAGTATTTTAAATAAATAATTATAATTTTTTAGCCTTTAATTGGGGAGATCAGTTGCTGACATTTTTTTGCTGAATGCATCGAATGCCTACAATATTTTTTCGTACATTATAATTTCTTACTGCTCTTGTCTACTAAAATTTATTTTCTACGGTTCTATTGCCTACGGACATATTAAATATATAATTTAATTGCATAAAAAAATAATTGCAGTTCTATTGTCTACGGAAAAATAATTCATGATGTTCAATTGATTGCTATTTAATTGTGAATCCAATCAAAGAAATTCCTAATTAATGTAGACGAGCTTCTGATTTATTTGCTGAGAAAATCTTGTACTTGTTGAGGAGAAATGATCAACTCAAGACCGATCACTTGATAAAAAAAACGCAGCTGGTCTGAAAAATATCAGAACCTCGGTAGTCTTGACAATAGCAACTGGAAAACTTGACAGAGTTTTCTATCAGAAATTAGTGACCTGATCAGGTGATTCCCTGCGTCGACTATGAGATTCAACCCAGTGTCTTATTATGGACCGGGCGAGTTATACTTTTGTCAAGACTACCGCGGTTCTGATATTTTACAGATCAATCGTCTTTTTTTTATCAAGTGATCGGTCTTGAGTTGATCATTTCTCCTCAACAAGTACAAGATTTTCTCAGCAAAATCAGGAGCTTGTCTACATTAATTAGGAATTTCTTTGATTGGGTACACAATTAAATAGCAATCAATTGAACATCATGAATTATTTTTCCGTAGGCAATAGAACTGCAATTATTTTGTTATGCAATTAAATTATATATTTAATATTTCCATAGGCAATAGAGCCGTAGAATAAATTTTAGCAGACAAGAGCAGTAAGAAATTATAATGTACAAAAAAACATTCTAGGCATTTAATACATTCAGCAAAAACAATGCAGGCAATTGACATCTTCCTTTAATTAAAAAAATTTTAAATTAAAAAAAAACAAAATTTGTTTCGCAAAGTATCGAGACCACGCAGACTAGTACAAATTTAATAATTATAATTTTTTTAACTATTAATTTCTTTTAAATTATTTATTTTCCAATCATCATCATCATCATCATCATCATCATCATCATCATCATCATCATCATCATTATCATCATTTATGATACAACGGCAATGACCGACCAAAAATCGATCTTCAATAATTTTATTCATTTTAAAAAAAGACATTTACTCTCATAGCCATTAATCATCATCATCATCATCCTCATCACCATCATTGCTATCGTCAACTTAATAATTATAATAATAATAATATTAATAGTAATAATAATAATCGCCTCGTCGTTGATTAATACGCTACAGCCTACATTAATTATGATTTACAATTATCAAATAATTAATTCAATTATTAGAATTACTTTAGAATATTGGTACTCTTTTGTGTCATCTTCACACCTTACTAATTATTTATTAATTATTATAAATAATATAATTACATTCTCACAATAATTATTTATAATTATAATTAACCCTTCTATTAATGAGCTTACATACAGCATTTATCGACAGTTTTATTTCATTACTGTCGATTTATATTTATTTATTAATTACTTATTTACGTAAAAGTATAGTTGAATCGTGAGTAGAGCCCTTACTAACCATTTTTATTATTTAATTACAATTATTGTTATATTTATTTATTTATTTATTCATTAATTAATTAATCATTTATTCATGTATGCATATTTATATATATATATATTTTTTTTTTATATATTTATACATAAATGTGTGTTTGTACTATAAAAAAAGTAAAAGATAGATAGATAAGTCGATGACAAATTTATAAATTACTTAAATTATAATTTAAACATTTAACAATTAATTTTATTTTAATTTTTTTATCTAAGGATTTTTATTGTTTATTTATTTTTATTTTTATTTTTTTTAAATTATATCGACTCATATATAATATGGGATAGAACTAATTGAAAATGTGCCAGAGCTTACGTTTGTTTTTTTACAGACATCAAGAATTTCAAATCTTGGACGAATTATATTTTTATATTCGTATTTTTTTTTTAATAGCATATATTTTTTCGATTGATGACAGTTTTATTTTTATCAACATATATAAAATTTATCGGACTAAAAAATCAACGTACTAGTGTAAAATTTTCAAAAATTTTAATTAGTTAACTGATATATATATACATGAAAAAAAATATTTTCTAATTCAAACTCTTCTGACACTTGAGCTATTTTTGTTTTGATAAAATTTTTTTATTGCGTTGATTTAAAATTGGAAAGAATTTTTTTCTTTTATTTATTTATTTTCAAATTTTTTGAAGTCATTCAAATTTGCGCGCTCCGAAAATAATTAAAGTTAAAATTTTAATAGTCAATAAAAAAATTTATAATTCATCTAGAATTTAATAATTTTTTTTTGAATATTTTTTGGCGCCGAAAATTTCAAAAAATCCCAATTATTCAAATGAAAGATTAAAAAAAATTAATTTCTTAATAAAAAAATTTAATTCATTAATTTTCAAATTTTTTGAAGTCATTCAAAATTCGTGCGCTCGGAAAATAATTAAAATTTAAATTTTTATAATTCAGAAAAAAATTTATTACTCGTTACCCAGAAGTTAATAAAATTTTTTAAACATATTTTTGGCGCCAAAAATAAAAAAAAGTCTAATTACTTAAATGAAAGATTAAAAATTAACATCATAATCAAAAATTTTTAAAAAATTTTATTTATGAATTTTTATATTTTTTTACGAGCTACAAAAATTTTCGCGCTTCGAAAATTTAAATTACAATTTTTAATAATTCATAAAAAAATTTATAATTCATCCAGAATTTCAAAAATTTTTCTTTCTAATTTTTGGCGCCAAAAAATTTCAAAAACCCTAATTATTAAATGAAGTACAAAAGAAAATTAATACCCTAATAAAAATTTTTTTTTTAATTCCTCATTTTCGGAACGCACATGAGTGATAATTAAAAAAAATGTAATTAAAAAATTACGAAAATTTTAAATTTTTAAATTGCAATTTTGAAAAAATTAACATTAATTTTATTTGAATAAAATAGTCGAAGCGTACGAAGCGTTTGAATAATAAAAAAAATTTTTTTTGACTTAAAATATTTAAGGATATAATTTATTTATTAACGATGTCATTAAATCAACAGGGTAATAATATAATAATTATTTAAAATACATCGTGTATTTATTCATTCTCGTTTACGTTGCTTAAGATAAAATTATTGTGCCGATAATATGTTGGGTTACTAGCGAAACCCTAAATAGGCAGTGCAGTACGAGAACTTTTGTTGAGTCCTTAAGCAATCTCGAGGCAAGCTTCGGCCTAATATCACGTTTCGAGTCCATTGCTCATCAAATTAATAACTTTTTCTCTTAGTTTTATTTTTATTTTATTTAGTATTTCTTCTTTTACATACGTAATTATAATAATATAATTAAGTTAACTTCGTTAGGTGTACGCACGTATGAATTTTTACTCTTTTATTTCTTTGGCGTGTGTTTAATCCCACAGCCATTATGGATCCTTATTTGCGTTTAAATGTTAACGTTGAGCTGCCGAAAACACTTGGCACGCAATACAAAAAATTTATATATTTTTTTTTTTATTTATTATGTTATTACTAATATATCAAAAAGACCGCTACTTAATATCATATCACTATCTCACAATAAATTTAAGTGCAAATCGACTTCAGATTCAAGGAAAATAATTCATTATTCGTTAATGCAGCAAATTATTCAAATATTGACATTTTTTATTTTATTTTCAGAAGTTATCTGTCTAATTTTTTTTTAAATAATTCAAATTTTTAAATCAATTGAGAAATTATTATTATTTTTAATTCTAGTCTATGGGGTTACCAATTTAATTTTTTTGAATTCCGAAGAGATACAAAATTCGGAAATTTTTTGAAAAAATTTTAATAATCGAAATTTTTAATTATTCTAATAAAGTAAAAAAATTATGATTATTATCTAAAACAGCAAAAAAAAACCTGTCCAGATTGCCCCGGGTATTCCAAAAACCAGAACACGTCCGGAAAAACCCAGAGAATGGTAACCCTAAGATAGGTTATGGTGCGATAGTACCGCTAGGTTACGTCGGCCATCTTACGGAGATTTAAATTCAAATTTCCGTTAGGCGGGAAATATAACCTAGCGTTACCGTAACACTATAGAAATAATATTTTATTTAAAAATTTAAATTACAGAATAACTAATTTCCCAAATAAAAATTTAATATTTTTGTAAAAAAAATAAATAACTATAATTAAAAACATAATTAAAAATAACAATAAAATATCTCGTCAATACTTTAGGTGTGTGAAGCATTTGAATATTAGCAACCTATTGTTAAATTCTACAGTAGCGAAAATTTTATTTTTCCATTTTAATAATGTCCGTTCTGACCGCTCAATATTATGATTAAACCAGCGTATTAATATTAATAATCACACCCTTCTTAAAAAAAAAAAAAATAAAATGTAATTTAAACTTTCATATTAACCAAACAATTGTCGTTACTCAAAACAATCACTCTCATTATTGTTAATTATTTATCAGCACGCACTCTCCAACTGCGCACTTCGTTTCCGTCTCGCTTGTCTCTGTCGGAACTGATGAAACTCAGCCTTCATAGCCTGTACCCTCGCCTCTATGGAGTCCCTGGTGTACCTCGAAGGTTGATGATGTGCAGTAGTCGTGTGAACCTGATGAATCGGTAATTGAATATGGATATGATGAACTGGGGGTCGTTCTTCCCTCGTTGGTGTTGACGCAGAAGTCGGAGTCGGTGTGCAAGAAACCGGATCGAATTCGTAGTGACCATCAACACTTCCGACATCGACTGCTGGATGACCATGTGGTATTTTTACCGGTTGGTCTTGAAGTTCAAGCCATCGTCCGAGTAGTGGCGGTGGCGGAGGTCGGTAAGGAGGCGGCCGCCATTCGGCGACGGTGCTGCCACTTCGTGAGCTCTGATTTTGCTGGGATGTATTTTTGCTACCGAAACCAGAACTACTGGATCTACTTTCTGGTGAGGTTTCTGATAAATGGAGATCTGGAGACGCTGCTAATTCTGGTGCTGATCGCGCATGTTTTGCGTGTCTTGGTGGTAATCTAGCACGTGGTCTTCCGGCTGTTTGAGGTGGCGATGATGTAGCCAGTGGATGAACGGGAATAAATCGCTGGGATTCAGCATGAATTGCTTTCAATGATGGCAACTCTTGGCTGTAACGTTGATGGAGATTACGCAGTTGTTGATGATAACCTGGTGGTGTTGGGAAGGAACGTTCTACTGATGATGGCTGACGAACGGAACTTAAATCACTGAGGTACATAGTAGTTGTAGGACTCCATGGAACGGAAACTGGAGCGTTTGGAGAACTGGCAAAAAATCCTGGTGATATTGTGCAGATTGTTTGCATTGGCTGCATCAGAGGGTTACTGATACCGAGATATGCCGATGGGGGCATGCTGACTGATACTCCACTACCGTCAGAACGCAGGCTCATTTGACTGGTCCCAACTAATGGTCGTCGCCATGATGACTTGAGTCGACTTGATTTTGGAAGAAATCCACCGTCGTCGCTACTGGATGCATCGAGAATACTATTGTTTGCTGAACTTATTACTGAATCTGCTATCACGAAACGGCCGTCTGCTGCTCGGGATATTTTGCTGAGTGGCCGACAGCGATAAGTATCCGGGCTATCGGCGGTCAGGATTTCACGGAGAAGATTCAAACCTGGTACTCGGCTTTTTCTAGCTCTATAGTTAGAAAATTTATATATTATTAATAATTATAAATTTACTTTGACGATTTAACGAGACATTTATGTGATAAAATCATTATTCTGATCTTTTTTCTGGAGTTTTTATTCTAAATAATTTGTTTTATTCTGAAGACATTTTTTTTGAATTAAATTTCAATAAATAGTTACGTGTACCCGGGCATGAATATTTGGCCGAAAAGGCTAAATTTGGCTGAAATCACGTAGAGACCAAAGAATTTTATTTGAAAAGGCTGAAAATTGGCCGGATTCTCGCTGAAGCCGTAAAATTTTATTGGAAGCCCTGGCGGGTCCAAATCACGGTAATTTACAATATTTTACAGCAAATTACGGTATTTTGCGGTAAGTTACAGTATTTCGTGATGAATTACAGAATATTGTGGTAAATTCCCGTATTTTACGGTAAAGGTACGATTCATTCGCCGTAAATTTGTGGCAATACTGCGGCATTTACGGTAAAAGTATGGTATTTTTCGGTAAAAGTGCGGTATTTAACCGCAAATGTGTGGTAAAATTCCGGTATCTCACCGGAAACGTGCAAATTTACTACATAATTACGGCATTTTACGGTAAAGTGAAGTATTTCACTGTGTTACCGTAAAAATGCAACATTTTGCGGTAAATCACCGCACTATACCGTAAATTACCGCATTTTTACCGCAAATTACCGTATTTGATCGTAATTTGCCGTCTTCTACCGAAATTTGCCGCAGATTACCGTAAAATGCGGCAAATTTTCATAGAATACAGTCGAAAGTTGACCGAAAACACGCCGAAATTTTAATATTCTTAACAAACAGGCCGATAAATTGAGCCGGCCTATTTTCGGGCCTAATTATTGGCCATATTTCGGCCTTGTGTTCACTACCTGGGCCTTTTTTCGGCTGAGAAAAAGTTTTATTATTATTTTGGCTTGAAATTTTTCCACCGAATTTTTTCAGAATTTTATTTCAAAACTTGTATAAAAAAAAATTATTCAAATATTTAATCATGCAAGAGCTTTAAATTAAAATTCTGAAAAATATCAATTTAATATCCGAAATTAATTTTTAAATAATTTTAGTTTACAAAATTTTATCTGAAAATTATACAAGAATAAATTTTCTTTTCGATTTGGAATTATTATTATAATTTCCTAATGCAAAATTTGAAAATATGATAAAGTTTCATCCATAAATGTCTCGTTATATCGTAAAATGTTGACAAATACGTGCAACGACGTAATAATAAACACAAATGAACAATAACAACAATTATGTAAAGTTAAAAATAATTATAAAATACATAATTTTATCAAGTGGGTAAATTTAGTATGCAGGCGGGGTTGCATGCACATGCGCATTCTGTGCAAAATTGGCGGTGAAATGTGACGGGATTTCAAAGTGATGGCAGTGAGTGGATTTTATTTAATTTTTTTTTTTTAATCTCTCAAATGATCTTTTTTTTTTAATTCCAATTTTATCATTCAATCATTTAATTTTTTTTTTTTTTAATTTATTATTTTTTAATAATTTTTTTAAATTTCGTGGTAGCAATCGTGGACTTTTTACAAGGTGCTTATTTTGTCACCTTTTTTCCTCCTTCGGGTCCGGCGCAGCAGGGAAAGATCGGGGAGAGAGAAGTTTTTGTAACACAACGATTACATTCACAAAAAAATAATTGTGATACTAATAATAATAATAATAATAATATAATAATAATAATAATAATAATAATAATAATAATAATAATAATAATAATAATAATAGCAGTAATAATCAGAATAATAATATTAATAATGGCAGTAATAATAATAATAATAATAATGATAATAAACAGTATAATACTAAACGCTAAAATAATTATAAATTACATTATCTAGGCGGTGATATTAGGGAGCAAATAGATGTGATGTGATTTATATATTATTTTAATATTTATATATATTTTTGATACAGTGTATGAGTTTTTCATTGTGCTTCGCTTTATGAGGAAGGATAATATTTATTAACAATTATTATTATTTGAAAAAAAAAAAAGTAGTAGATTCGTAGGTCAGTAAAGTGAAAGCAGTTTAAATTCAAAAGATATGTAACCAAAAATATTCTCATATATATTTATTTTCATTTAATAGTATGATATTTTTGATACCTGACTATTATAGATTTTTGGTACGGATGATATTTATATGGGAAAAATAGATGTAATGCATTATTTACATATATGTCAGTAGATGTGCAAAAAAAATAGAGCATCAGATTGCCGCTTCGCGATCGAAGTGTGCAAAGTTGTGTTGAATATATATATTATGTAATATATTTGGCATTTAAAATTTTGTGAATGCAACAATATCTATATTATCGATGATAATATACACGGAGAAAAATATTAAGTAATTTTTAGTAAATTTGAAAAAAAAAATTACAATCAGAAGTAATTTCGAAAGGTTAAAAAAAAATCAAAACTTGTATGAAACTCAAAGTAAAAATTACAACATATTTAGAATAATAATTTCTGGTGATTATAAAAATTACTGCATTCAAAATAAAATTTACCGACAAATAAAAATTATAATGTACCAATAATTTTTACTATTGTCCTCAGTAAATATTAGCTAACGCGCTTTGTGAAAGATGTATTCTGGCGAGTAATTTTTACAATACAGACAGTAATTTTTACAATCTCAAATAGTAATTTTATCTCCCGGAGTAGCAATTTGTCTTACCGACATTCTAAAATGTACAGTACCTACGTAGAATTACATTGGAGATGTAATTTTTATCAACTACGAAACAAAAATAGCGACTAATGTGCTAACTTTTAATAATTCTGATAACAATTTATACTTTTTGTAAGATTTAACTATTTTTATATGAATAAGTAAATATTTATTTTTTCCAAGCGAAAATTTAACGAAGCTTTATTGTAATTATTATGATAAGTGAAAATTACAATCTAGAAAGTAATAATTTAAATAAAATATTAATTTTCAACAAACCATCGTAATTTTTTTTATGGATTGTAATTTTTTATTTGACAGCAAATTTTTCATTGTGATTGTAATTATTATTTAATTTTGACCTGCATTTTTCTCCTTGTATGTAAAATATATGTATGTAAAAATATATATAGGGCAGAAGTACCGTTTTTGGCCACTTAAGAGCCAGTTTTGGCCACTCAAAAATTTCAATTAAAATAATGTGTAAAATACGCAGTGACATAATTAATTATTTGAATGTATTCGAAGATACTTTTATCAAACTATTACAATAAAATTACCCATATATTTTTAATTTTACGCAGATTAAAATTTTTTTAAATTTAATACGTCACTATTTTATAACTAAATTATTTACTGAAACTTTGAAATTCATTGCATCTATAAAGTTCGAACCGGTACTTTGCAAAGCAAAAAAATAATAATAATTTAAAAAAAAAAATTTTTAAGTTTACCAAGTTTATATACGTACATAAAATACAGTATTGATATAAGGTGATTTTATTAGCAATGAAAAAAATTCAATTTCCTGCAAAATGATTCAGGGCATGACGAGTTTACCCGAGTAGAATAATTCCATCAATAATTTTATTCAAACTCGAATAAAAAATTTTAAAAACTTGGAAGTAAGTTTTAACGAAATCTCGATTGCCAAAGATCTCATGAAATCTAATATAAATATAAAACTTTTCAATATAAATTTCATTTCAAAGCAAAAGTTCTTAGATCACAGAAAAAAAAAAATTTCTTAGCGAAAAAAAAATTTCACTCACCAACAAATTTATTGTGTCAAAAATTAAAACCAATCTTTTGGAAAAAAAAATTTCTTGCGTCAAAATTTTTTTTTTGTTTGCATAAATTTATAATTAATAATTCAAGCACCGGATTGTCATCAGATAATTTATGAAAATATTTTTGGTTTACTATTAAATATCACATATAATATATATACATATATATATTTTTTTTCGTGCATACAAAAAATTTTAAAAATAGCATAGAAAGCTTGTAAAATAAAATTAAAGAAGTTTATAAAGTTAAATAACGAATAAAACGAATATATTTTTTTTTTTTTATTTTAAATAAAACCGGAGCAATGCTGCTATTGCTGAATATTAATAAAATAAATATTGATTATCGAATTCTAATGAAGGACGCGATAGACTTTGAGTGGTATCGTGCAAACAAAAACGATAATACAAAAAAATAATAATAAAAAAAAAAAAAAAAAATAACAATATAGAATAAGAAAGAGCGACAATGAGAATCCGGATAGCGGCAGCAGCTGTGCACAGGAGAAACCGGGTACCTACTTTTATTTAGTGCGGTGTATGAGTGTATTTCATTTTTTATTGATCGTCTAAAATTGAGAAACTGAAACGAATAAAAATGAAGAATAGACAAATTAAGAGTTATAATTGTCAATTTATAAGACTCATATATGTATAGATATTTATATATTTTATGATATGTCGTCGCACAAGTGTCAAATTAACTAGTATTGTCTATAAATTTATTGCATTGTAGTTTGAAAAATAATGCATGGGTAAAAAGTCATTTTTAAATATTTCAGAGAAGATGATGGTAAAATAAAAGTTTTTTTTTAATTATTTGGGTTGCAAAATCTCTTATCACGTATGAAAAAGCAGTAAATTGTAAATTATGATTTGAACCCTCATATTAAAAGTCACGGGGTTCAATGATCCCCGAAATTTTGAACTAAAAATTTCTATATTTGAATATCGGAATTTTAAACTCGAAATATCTTGACAACTATTGAGTTTTTGAAAAAATTATAAGATACCTTTTTTGTAGAGAATTTAAATAGCTACAAAAAAGGTCTCTTGTAATTTTTCAAAAAACTCAATATTTACTGAGATATTTACAAAAAACCAATTAGACTATTTTTTTAAGATTCAAATTTTAGCGGGAAAATTTCAAACTTTATTTAGTAAATATAATTTTTGAAAAATTCAAATTTTTCTCTGAAATTTAGTAAACATCAAATTCATATGACGACAAAAAAAAATTTTGTTGCAAATTTTTAAGAGGGTCCATTATGCCCCAGTCCTATTTCGAATTGAAAATAAAATTTATCGAAACAAATATTTATTAATTACGTATAAAATTGAATTATTAAATATCGAAATATATTTTTAAAAATAAAATATTTGATAGTTAATTTAAAAATTTTTCTATTAGTAAATAACCCGCGTAAAGTTTAAAAGCTTTTACCAAAATTATAACTTTTAAATTAACATTGACTAATTAGCTTTACTTGTTTACCTGTTAATCTGTAATCTGTAACTATTTTTCAGTGAAAATATTCCGATTTACCCAACTGTAAATCCAATAATCGCGTTACCATAATTACCATACATTAACCATCGATTAATTACATTAAACAGCTTAACTACACAGTATACACCCTATTTTACCACCATATTCGCTATTATAACAACTAGTAACATAAATGTTTATACATCAATGCATATTTTCAATTTATAATATATATTAATTTCTATAGGTAACAACAACTAGTTTTTGCACAAGTTTGACACATAATTTTCAAAAAATTTATAAAAAACGGGAAATGTGGTCGAAATTAACGTATGTAAGTAATATCGCGTTCCAGATGCCATGAGGGCGTATTTTAATGGAAGGTGTAAGGACGTAAAAAATTTTTTTGTTAGTAATTTATGTACTTTTAATTTAAAAATCTAAAAATTAAAATTTTGAAAATTTTTTAACGCCCTTATGGTCCCGACACCTGATTCGGAAACCATAAGGGCGTAAAAATAATTAATTTTCTGTAATTGAATATATTTTTTAGAAGTTAAAAAATGAAAAAATATGAACTTTGAATTTTTTTATACGCCCTTAAGGTAGGAAATGGTACCGGAAACCATAAGGGCGAATAAATTTTTTTATCAATTTTGATACTTTTCGATTAATAAGACATTAATTACAAAAAAAAAAATTCACGTCCTTAAGGTTCCTGAAGTAGGTCCCAGAAATAATAAGGGCGCAAATTTTTTTTTTTGTAATCAATGTAATTTTCCTTGAAAACTAAAAATAAAAAGACACAAATCAAAATTTTTTTATGCGCCCTTATGGTTGGAAGTTGTACCGGGAACCATAAGGGCGTATAAATTTTTTGAATATTTTGATAATTTTAAATAAATGATACATTAATTGCAACAAAAATTTTTCGCGCCCTTATGGTTCTTGAAGTAGGTCCCGAAAACCATAAGGGCGTAATTTTTTTTTGTAATCTATGTATTTTTCATTTAAAAGTTTAAAAATGAAAAATACGAATTTTGAATTTTTTATACGCCCTTAAGGTTGGAAATGGTACCGGAAACCATAAGGGCGAATAATTTTTTTTATCAATTTTGATACTTTTCGATTAATAAGACATTGATTACAAAAAAAAAAATTCACGTCCTTAAGGTTCTTGAAGTAGGTCCCAGAAACCATAAGGGCGCAAATTTTTTTTTGTAACTAATGTAATTTTCCTTCAAAAGTAAAAATAAGAAGACACAAATCAAAATTTTTTTTGCGCCCTTATGGGTGAAAATAGTACCGGTAACCATAAGGGCGTGCAATTTTTTTTCTGTTGATAAATTTAAGTAACACATCAATAATCAAATAAAAAAAAAATTTGCGCCCTTATGGCTGTTACTTATCCCCAGAACCTTAAGGTCCTAAAAAAATTCAAAAATTCATATTTATTTATATGAGTACTCAAAGGGCGTTAAAAAAAATGTTCATACGCCCTTATTGGCACCTGTAACTTGACATATATAAAATCACACAATTAACTGACCACATACTGCTTTATTATTTAAAAACCAAAAAATCTATGTACTCCC
Source organism: Microplitis deprimator (assembly GCA_964016945.1). Taxonomy (NCBI): domain Eukaryota; kingdom Metazoa; phylum Arthropoda; class Insecta; order Hymenoptera; family Braconidae; genus Microplitis; species Microplitis deprimator. The sequence continues at coordinate 3,398,563 of OZ024712.1, read as the reverse complement.
TAGGCCGCCGAGCGAAGATACACTCTGGGTACTGACTGGAGAACTAATGAGTCCTAGAGCTGTATTGCCTGTTTTGCTCATCTCACATCTCTATAGTCATGACAATCATCCTAAGTAGACAGTAGGTATCGGTGGTAGATTAGTAGGTCCTAGCAGAGGTAGTAACGTTGCAGAGCGGAGTGTTGAGGCGGTAGTTTATCATAATATTTATTTTTTCGATAATTATTTGTCGACGATAGTTGGCCGTTAACGTCCGTTAATTCATTAAATAGATGAAAAAATAAATAAATCAGTCAATAAATCAATGGTCGGTCAGAACTGATGGTCAATCGTAGTAATGTGGTGTGAGTTGGTTAATCTGCGGTCTAGGTTTACACTTTAATTGGTCTGGTTAGCGGAGATTGGGCTTACTGTTCCGCCTCTCTATGATAAACACGCTCTCGTAATCTCGATTATCAAGATGTAGTGCATGGTGGTCACGGTCACGATTCGAGGGTGCCTCGTGGACCTGCTCCGAGGTGACTGTCACGGGGGTTACTTGCGTAGGAAGTGGTGGTTGATGATGAGGTTGTGGTTGCGGGTTCAACGGGCTGCAACGGGTCAGCGTCGACACTGACTCGCCGCACGCGTTTAAGTTTGTCGACCTACAGAACATACAGAGGACAAGGAGATACCACGTACGTTATTTTTATGTTTAACGATTTTTTATTTTAGTGATAATTTAATAACTGCACGGAAAAAATTTTGTTTTGTTAATATAGCGATGAATAATTTATTAACACTTTTTTTTTAAACTTTTATTAACTGTAATTAAATCATTCATATTTTTTTCATAGGCAGCAAATTAAACATAAAAAATTTTTTATTCGCTATTATATTTTTTAATTAACTTTTGATAATTAAAAAAATTTAATTATAGTATTTAATAGAAGAGTAATATTGTAGAGAAATGGTTTTATTTGTTTCTCATATTCAACTGTAACTAGGATATTATTTTAAGTTAATTATATCGCGTTACTAATTACAAAAGGACTCAAATCCTTACCCGCCTTTTTGGCTTTAGTCACGAGTTTAAAACCAAAAGGGCGTACAAGTTTTTTTTGCAATCATATTTTAAAGTTATTCTGGAGCTGAAAATTTTGAAAGCCAAAAGGGTTCATAATTAGAGGAGGTTAAAGTGTTACTAAATGACTCAAAAACGCAACTAAGCTTTTTCATTTTTTCAGCTGATAAAAATATGATCAAATTTCTTTTTTTTAATTATAAAAATTATTTGTATTTTATTTGCACACATGTATTTATTTTTAATAAATTTAAATATTTAAAATACTTGCGTAGTAAAAATTTTAAATAAGATATGGCGACAGTGCTCTTTGATAGATACGTGTGGACATGTGTGTGAACGAACATAACCGCTAAAATTAAGTGGGTAGAAAAAATTTAAATAATTTCCCTTCGTTTGAAAATCGAGCAAAATATTTATCTCTAAAATTGTCTTATTATATTTTATGTTTACTTAAAAATTGGAGTTTCTACCGAGGAGACCAAAAAACATTTTTTTTTTATTTATGTTTTCAAAATTGGCGCCATATAACAGCTGTCTCTGGCAGCGTTGTCAGTCTAACCTCTATGTCGTCTCAACTTATTAACCACTAAAATAATTTTTTCAACTTATTTTTATCATTGTTTTTAACGATGTCAATAATTTTTAAATATATAATTTGACTCTACACTTATTCAACTTTCTTATATCAGTTTTTGAGAGCTCAAAGTTTAAAAAAGTTCATATATTGCTGAGGCATAGTGTTTCTATCATAAGAGCCCATGCATAAGGATTTAAAAAACACGGTTTTTAATCATTTTTCTCAATAACTATACAGTAATTTCTCAAATAATTTTAATAGTCGATGTATGGTACATTTATCTTCAAAATTCCAAAATTTCAAATCTTAAAATTGGAATTTTCGATTACTCTTAAAAACGCGTGAACCTTAAGTTATATGCCCTTTTGGTTTTCAAATTTTTTTTCTTAAATTTTGAACTATCAGTACTATAGGTCGCTTACTTTAACTGAATAATGTGTTTTTATAATTTTTATGATAAAAAATTTCAAGTAAAAAAAGTTCATTGATAAATAATTATTTGTAGATCTAAATATATTATAATATGACGTATCAAAATATTTTATAATTTATTATTATATACTAGGTCTTAACTTATAAGGGATCGCCAGATTACGGCGCTTCCCTGTTGTGAGCAAAAGCATTAATTTATTTCCTGTTACGACATTGCCGATATTAAACCCGAGATTTTCGAGTCCCGGAACTTTATTGGTTAATCATAAGCGCGTGGCAACATCTTAGCCAATAACATTGCGGCCCATCCCTCATAAAACTTCTAAGGTTAGGTCGCATTCGGTAACCAGGATTTAAAATAAAAAAAAAAAATAACAATAATAAGCGAGAGTAATTTTTTATGCTTATCCGGCTGCTATTTTTAAAAAAATTGAATTACCGAAAAAAAAAAAATAGTAGCAACGATAATCTTTTGTTGAATAAATACGAGAGTTCAAGCGTGACAAGTGTTTTTAAATATAAATGTACAGGATAATACTTTTGTTAAGCTCTCATCGCTATAATAATAAAACAAAAAAAAAGAATTTTGTTTTTTTCCGTACGAGTATTCTCAACGAGATATGTGTACGTGATGTTCTTTTTTGCTTGCATCTCTTCAGGATAATAATCACTGAAACGGAAGCAATCAAAAAAGATTCACTGTCACCAAAGCGATTACCCCAGTTCCTCTCACTAATTTATCTCTCATTTATCCTGTGCTCTGTACTATACCTACGTTATATATTTTTAAAATAATAATAATAGTAATAACAATAATAATAATAATAGCAACAATGTATGTTTATATAAAGTTGTGTTTTATTTTTAAATTTTGATTAAACTTTAATTAACCCTACAGAGCGAAGGATAATTAAATTCTCGGCAGTGGCTGAACCGTCCAGCCCGTTCTGGATATTATGTAGGCACATGGATGGCATAAAAATCGATCAACGATATAAAAAATAACCGCGAAATTTTTTATAAACTTTAGTTGTATTCCATGGAATTTTTATTTTTTTTTTTTACAATATCCAATAATGCTTAAAAAAAAGTAACCGATGTGTTATTAAAATTTTTTGCACGTTTTTTAATAGTACGCGATGTAAAGCGTAATTATTTTGGTGATAATAATCCAGAATAGGCATCACTGCAGTCGTATTGTGGACTTTTGGATGCCGTTTAAATTATAATTTTAATGTTTATTATAATTTTTATATATACATGTATATTATACTGTGCCTAATAAAATTGATGTTTTTTTTTGGTCGCATATGAAAATTACGTTGTATGTAATATAAAGAAATTGGGTACAAGTTGGGCGCCAACTCAATTACAAAACGCGCGCTCGCGTAAATGAAATTTCCCATTTAAATAACTTGGAAATTTTTTTTTTAACTTTGAAATTTTATAACTCGTTAATGGATCAATAAATTGAAACGACCATAACATATTTTTGTAGAGAATCGAACGCTCTACAAAAAAGGTCTCTTATAATTTTTTGATAAATCTAACCGTTCAAAAGTTACTTTTTTACAAAAATTTCAGTTTTCTTCCCAAATAATTAATTTGTAAAACCTGTAATTTTTGAACTGTGAGATTAAAAAATTATTAAATAACATATTTTGATTGCAAAAAAAATGATCTACAAGAAAGGTCCTGTGACATTTTGCGATACGACTGAAAGTTTTGCTGGAAAAGTCAAAAAAACGATAAATTTACCGTAAATTTGAATTTAAGCTTGAATAACTTTTGAACGGTTAGATTTATCAAAAAATTATAAGAGACCTTTTTTGTAGAGCATTCAATTCTCTACAAAAATATGTCATAGTCGTTTCAATTTATTGACCCATTAACGAGTTATAAAATTTCAAAGTTAAAAAAAAATTTCCATGTTATTTAAATTGGAAATTTTATTTAAGCGCGCGCGTGTTTTGTAATTAAGTTGGCGCCCAACTTGTACCCAATTTTTTTTATGTTACATACAACGTAATTTTCATATGCGACCAAAAAAAAAATATCGATTTTATTTGGCACAGTCTAATGTATATTAGGGTGGCGCCAAAACCTTTTTTTGAAAATTCACATGATCAATAATTTCATCAGTCAAAAATTAAAAAAATCAAATTTTCATTTTTTTTTAAATCTTTTTATCTATAAAATAAAATTGCATTCATAAAAAAATCGAAAATTCAATTTTGATATTTTTAAAATTCTTTTACTCACGAAAATTTTCAAATTTTAAGAGAGAAAATTTTTGAAATACGTAAACAAAAATTTCCACAGAAAAATAAAAAAAAATTGTTTTTTTCTTTCACGTCACCCCAATATATAAATATATATGTATATATTTCGATGTATAATAATATAATTAAGTGATTACGTGCTTGTGTCTTAAACGTTAATAACAATGCGAGGGACGATCTGCGTGCACGAGGAACGTGAATAATAAAACCGAGTGCAGTGATTGATTCGTCCGTTATGTCAAGAGTATTTTCGAAGTGTTCTTTTTTTTAATTAAACTTTTTTTATTTTTTAATTAATCAATACACTACGTCGCACTCCAACCTCGTCCAAAATACCTCTGCTGCTGCGGTTAAATTCTGCCGGTCTAAGTATTAATCTAAGGCTCACTGTTTTCCGTAGATGAAAAGATTTATCACTTTTTTTTCTGATATTTACGTCTTTTTATCATTTAATAAATATGTAAATATATAAATTTTCAATTAATCTCTGAGTTACTTTTCATCTATCATTCAATAAAATACTCTATGCATATATACTATTTTTTTTTTTTATAGTATATATTCATATGTATTCATATTTATAAAAAATCATTGACTCTATAAATTGATCGTGAGAGGTTTCATTTTATTACTGTGGTGCTTCGGTGGCCTATTGCTCGGGGACTTAAATGCTAAATCTTTCTATTCCAAATTAACTTATTAAAATTATTTGAATTGCATTTGTAATAATGGAATTTTTTTTTTTTTTTTTATATTAAAAATTTGATAATTTGCGTTCATTCAAATATTTATCGACGCTTACTTATAAGTCTATTAATTAGAACTAGACAATTAGTAATTTTCAGATTTTTTTTTATCACCAAATCAATTACAAAAACAAAAAACTAAAAATATGCACATGTAGAAAACTAAAAAAACTACAGATGCAATTTTTTCAAATTTTTTTTTTTTATAATCCATTGTTTAAAAAAAAATCCAAAAATTATTAGACCTCAGATTACTTCAGTATCATTATACTCGTACACAGAAAAAAAGGATTTCTTTTCAAAATATTTTTATTCGCCCCAAGAAATTTTTTGAGTTATAAATTGAAACCAGAAATTTTCTTGGGGTTAAAAAAAATTTTATTGAGGCAAGAAAAAATTTACCGCGCCAAGAATTTTTTTTCTATGTATGCATTAGTGCATAAAAAAAAAAAATTATTAACAAGTGCAATTCTCAGTCTTAATTATTTTATAAAACATTTCCACAATCCCTAAGAAGGGTCGTGATTAGAAAATTATTAGTCATAAATCATTAAAATAAATTATTTTTTAAAAATAAAATACTATTTTTAATTAATAACTTACTTTTTCAAAGGCACTGTTCCCGGGGGCACTTGACCAGCCCCATTGCGAGCATCTGTGGGCCTGCAGGCTACCAGATTATATGCTGAAATCAGTTCTATAATTTTACCAAAAAAAAAAAAAAAAAAAAAATGTTTTAATTATCAAGACACAAAATAAATTTTTATGGTAATTATTTAAAATCACAACTGGCGTATATAAATTCACGGTAAAAGTTTAGCTGCCATTTTTATTATTTCTAGTATTTAGAAGTGCCGCCATCTATTGACCACTTTTTTAAACCCCATTTTTTCATGATCCAGAAGTTAGCAGACAATCGAAAATTTTCGGATTTTTTTTTTCACCGGTGAATTAAAAAAAAAAAAAAACTAAAAATATGCACATGTAAAAAATTCAAAAATCTACAGGTGCAATTTTTTCAAATATTTTTTTTTTTATGATTTATTGTTTAAATAAGAATCAAAAAATTATCAGATGTCGGCCAATTTCAGTATCATATTTTTTTTAGGTTATTTTTGGTTAAAAAACAAATTTTTGCTATTCAATGAGCCCTTAAATTGCGCACAATTAAATTTATCAACTTTATTCAAATAGTCATTGTATTTTTTCAAAAGATTACGCTCTAATTTTTAAAATTTTGTCACCAAATCGATGTTAATATAAAATAAATGAATTTAATTAAACTTCCATGACAATTATCCTTGAAAATTGATAAAATTTTTAAACTCGTATTTCATAAATAATAAACTGAGTTTTGGATGTCCGCGGGATGAAACTGTAGTTCAGTTAATCCGTCTTTGATATATAAACCAATATGTGCATTATTGATTTATACATAGAAGATATTTTATAGGTTAAGCACATAAATAATGTAATATGTCATACTTTAGGATGCTAAAAAAAATTTATAAAGTAAAATCCTGATAAAAATGATCAATTGCCAGTCGCGATATTAAACTGTTACCATTTTTAAAAAAAATTCTGAAATATAACTACTGATAAAAATACCTTTCTCTTGTTTTCGCCGTTTCCGCTTATTACATATTTTAACAGCACATATACTGAGGATTATTGCGACAATGAAGAATAGTATACCACCTACAACTCCGGCAGTGATGGCCTTGTGCTTGACGCGAGCTGGCACAGGGAATTTTACCTCATCGCTCGAGCTATGGGTCGTCGCCGAGTGTGCGAATACTCTAAAGTAATACGTTCTTCCACCGACAAGATTTTTAACTGTAACAATTAAAATACATGTTCAATAAACGCTTTTTTTTTATTACCAAGTCTAGTGGATCCAAATTACGATAAATTGCCGTTTTTTTACCGCAAAAGACAGTAGTTTACTGCAAATTCGCAGCATTTTATGATAATTTGTGGCAAATCACGGTAGAATAGGTTAAATACGGTACAATACAGAAATTGGCGGTAAAAATACGGTTATTTACAGTAGAATTCAGTAAGTTACCGCAATTTACTACGACTTGTAGCATTTTTACCGTACCACAGTTATATACTTCACTTTACGGTAAAATAACGTAATTTTGTAGTAAATCTGCACTTTTACCGAAAATACCGCAATTTACCGTAAATTCTGGCAATTTTGCGCGAAATGCTGTATTTGAGCGTCAAATACCACATTTTTGCTGCAATCTACCAGAAAATCCCGTAATTTGTCATCAAATACTGCATTTTTACCATAAAATACCGCAGGGTTGTCGCGAATTCACGGCGAATTACCGTAGTATTACCGTAAAAAACTTAAATCTACCATAGAATCTCGTAATTTGACGTTGAATACCGCAAATTTCGGTAAAATACTGAACTTTTACCATAAAATACCTCAGGTTGCCGTAATTTAACGGTGAATTACCATACTTTTACCGTAAAATACCACAATCAAGCGTAGAATCCCGTAATCTGCCGTAAAATACCGCGATTTGCGGTTAAATACTGGGTTTTTACCGTAATTCTCCAGAATACCGTAAATTACGGTAATTACCGTATCTAGTAATTTTGAATACTTTCAACTAAATTTTAAGGCAATTTATTGGCTACTAAATATACTTTGACATACAATCATTCAAAAATTGCAATTTTTCAAAAACTATATATTACCTTAATAAATAAAATTCAAAATTTTCCCGCCGAAAATTAAAAATCATCAAAAAGAAACTACTATTGGTTTTTATTAAATATCTCTGTAAATATCGAACTAAAGAAAAAAATGTAAGATACCTTTTTTGTAAAGCTTCAAATTCTCTACAAAAAAGGTATCTTGTAATTTTTTCAAAAACTCAATAGCTGTCAAGATATTTCGAGTTTAAAGTTACTCAGTCTTCTTGAGCTGCCTGACCGTTGAGATTTGAATTTATTTATTTAATAATTAAGAAAGTAATTTATTGATAATGATAACAATAACTTTACCAAGATAACTGGTTTCTTCAGGTCGAATTTGCCCTTTATTGAGAGTCCTGTAAGGCCCATCAGTTTTGTACTTGATGTCATAGTACTGAATAAGATGACTTTTCTCCAAAGGTTGCTGCCAAGTTATCAAAAAGCCGTTGCTTATTTCCGTGACAGTTAAATTTCTCGGAGGTCCGGGTCTTGGTCCAGCTGTAAATGAGAAAAATTTTATCTATTGTTCGCCATTTTCTTAAGTAATAAATAAATTATTTATCAAGCAAATAAAACAGTATTTTATTTTAAAATCTTGACAACTTATAGCTGCCATTTTTTATGCTGAGTAAAAAAGCAAAAGATATTCTTTACTATTTGAACAATAAAATATTTAACAAGCGACATTAGCAAGATATACGAGCACTCGGTTTTGTGTAATAACAAAAAAACGTTAACCAAACATTAAAATCCATCGGCGACAGCTGCGACTATTTCCTTGTTTTACGATCTATCAGTTTTTAAATTGACGACTGGATTAACGACAACACATGTCTACTTTATTTAACATATTCTTAATAATTTAATTATATTACATCAATAAATTTAATTAAATTATTATTTTTTATGTCAACTTACCGTTTTGATCAGACGTAATCCCTCCAGTATTTATGGGTGTCGTTGCTGGAGGGGCGATGCCAACGTCTGATGAGGAAGATTTTAATTTGTGTCATTAAAAATGTATGTAACGTCATATTTATGAATGAAATCCAGAGGTTAATGAATGAAATTTTTATTCTTTTTTTATTTTAAAAATTCTTTATAATAAAAACTAATATCTCTTGATCTTCAATACTAGATTTTTAAATTTATTTTATATATACATAGAATTGAGTCCGCTAAAGAATTTTCTTTATTCCCCCGTGGCTGTGATGGTGCATGAACTTGTCCCAAAGAGAGAATAAACTTCAGGTCGCCCCCACTACGATTATTTCTTAACTGCGCATGCGCAGGAAAAAGTGGGAGATTTCGTATACAGAACACCCAGAGTGGGGGTAAAGAACGAAAACACCCGAGGCTCATTCCTTTGTTAGGACAATTTTTCATTTGCACTGAAGCGCATGCGCAGTAATGACTTAATTGTTGAAAAATGATGATAGAAAAGATCATTCTTTGGCGGACTCAAATTGAAAGCTCGTAAATTTGAATTGACAACAGTAAGGTTATGTCTACGACGGCTATGTAAATATATATACATATATGAGTATATATGTATATATTTTTTGTATCTTAGAAAATGAGCCATAACCTTAAATTTGTATTGTTATTAAAGGCTGGCAAAGGAATATATTGTGCGTATAAATATAAAAATATATATAGTTTATAAATAAAATTAATTTTTCTAAAAATTCAAATTATATACAAATTTGAATTTCAACCCTTCAGCACCCGCGTTATGAGTTTTTTTCGCATGCTTGATTTGTCATGATTTTTAATGGAATGACCTAGTGGAATATTTTTTATCTTTATGAAATTTTATGCTTTTTATGATAATGGAATTTAAAAATTATTTTGAGGTTAGAAAGTATTTATTTTAAAAAGCCATGAGACTTTCTTATCACGCAAATAAAGTAGGGCGTAAAAATTTATACCATTCGGCTAAGCTCGGGTAGTTCCGAATCTTTTCGGTATTCGCCGCCATTTTTTCAGCCGTTACATTTTTCCTTGTTTGCAAACTTTAAAAATAAAAAACCAATAAGTGCATAATATTATTGTTCTATCAAAAGTTTTAAATTTTCGCGCGATTACGCATGCGCCGAAGCGTGAGACTTTTTTTGATCACGCGGGTGCTGAAGGGTAAGTAAAATTTCCAATAATTATTAAGTTGAAGATAAAGAGAATATTAGTAATAAAGAATTTTCTTAAGTCAAAAAAAACCTCGTATTAATTTTGAAAATTTAATATAAATTTGTTGCCCCTGACGGCTCGAAATTACGGTAAATTACGGTAAAAATACCGATACCGTAATACAATTATTCCCAATTGGTCAGATTGATGTTTCGTTAATGATAACTGCATAATAACAGCTGAATAAGTTTACAAAATCACCGTAGTGATGATAACACGGTAATTAATACCGCATTTGACGGTGATTCTGCAATACTTTTTTACGGTATTATTTTTTTATTATTATTTTAAATGGTATTTCTACTGTATTTTATGGTAGTTCTACTGTAAAATTACCGTAATTACGTGTCCGTCGGGGTGAAGAATTAATTTTACCGAGCGTTTTTATTGTTGTTATTTTACTCGTCATATTGTCGCTGATAGCATTTTTACCAACGACCTGAAATTCATATAAGGTCCCTGGTGATAAACTATTGATCGTCACTGATGTACTACCAGAAGGAGTAACTGGTATAGGAGTTCTCCAAGTTGGCGTGCCTGCTTCACGATACCTGTCATTCATCAATTTATTATTATTATTATCTTAATTAACATCAATAATAACATATTCTTACTATTTTTTATGCGCTTCGCTTTAATAAAAGTATTAATATTATTTTTATAGTCATTATTAACATAAATTAAAGCTATGATAATTAATTATGAATTAAGCTATGATTTTAATTTATGATATTAATTTTACTAAAAAATATTGCGAAAATGATTTATGGCGCATGCTCAATAAATACTCGATTACAGTCGACTCGTCATAAGCCTGGTCTAGGGGACAGGGAAAATTTTTTTGAAATTTCAGTCACTACCGTGCGTTTAGTTTTGTTCTCGACTACTCGTTATAAGCCTGTGTATTTTACATCATTATAAACGTCATATTTACGTTTTGTCTCATGCGTCAGTATCCCGATTTTTCTAGTGCTTATGCGCTAAAATAAATACTTATCTTTTTACACAAATAATAATTGTAATGTAAAAAATAATAATGACTACGGTATTAATTACAGTAATAATAATAATAATTGTTATTGATCAACATAATGCTCAATAAAACTTTTAAATTGTAACAGAAGCTTTAATTGTAATTAATAATTACAATTATCAACAATAAATAATATTTAACTTAATATTTATAAAATTATTATCCGCGAAAGATCGATAGTAAATTTTCATAATTAATTTATATATTTTGTTCCTACTGTTAGTTTATAATTTATGGAATTTTAACGGAGGCTTATAACGGGATGTCTGCTACGAAACTCAAAAAAGTGGTTAAGTGGGTGCAGTTTGGACTCAGTACCTGCCGATTAAGGGGAAGAGGATTATGACGGGTAGTCGACTTTATGTATAAACAGGATTTAAATACTGAATAATTTAATAAAATGACTTCATAAGCATGTAAAATTTAAATAAAAAAAAAATTAACATGGTTCGCAGTGACATCTTTCAGAAAAAATGTCTGACGCTTCGTAACCTTTAAAAAAAAATTTAATTAAATGCTGTATTAACCAAAGCTGTCTTCTGTGTATACATAATAGAGTGTTCTTTGAGAATTCTTTAAAAAAAACTATTATATATATCTAGCAGGAATGTCCAGACACTCGGGTGTTGGGAAACTCGCCTGCGGCTTGTATGTCAAGCTTTACACTTCGCGCTTTGTACTCATTCGCACTAGACATATAAAACACTATTATAAAAATGAAATTATTGTTACCATCTTATACTATTTTATAAAAAAAATGTTTATTTGTTTATTTTATAGATCCATTTTACCCACCAAATGGTATAGTCTTGTTTATAGTCGGGCCCTCCAGAGTAACCTGGAAGCCAATGAAGCGTCACTGAAAACTGCGAAGCGGTACCAGTGACATTGTAAGGCGCATGTGGCTGAGATCCTTCGACGATTAATTGAGTCGATGAGACTATTACAGCGACTTCATTTGAAGCAACGCATTGATAATAACCAAAATCATTTCGACGCAAGCCTTCTATTGTAAGATTGCCACCGATCATTTTCGCTCGATTACGCTCCAAAGGCGTACCATTGCCCTGTTGTTAAAAGTATGTTTTTAAATCAATATTTTATTGTTATTTATTTAAACACTGTAAAAAATATTGTGTATCTGTGTTAAAAACGGTCCATGTTAGATATTTAGTGTTGATTATTTTGTGTTAAATTAACATATTTCACTGTGTTACTTAAAAATTTTAAATCGATCTACTATTCAACACTTTGAAAGTGTTATTCAGCACAAAAATTGAAATTATTAACATTTATTACGTGTTACTTTAAAATTAACACAAAATTAATGTTAAAAAGTCAATCGATAGTTACGGAAGGATTACTAGAAAAATGGAAGTGAAATTGACATTTTATAAATGTCAATTTAATTAAAAAATTTTGATTACTAGTATATTAATTTACTATTTATCAAAAGCTGTGATGTCTATTAGGGGAGAGGGGGGCAAAAGGGGGTAGGGTAGGCAAAACGGGGTACCCCCAAAATTTGGTGAAAAAAAAAATTTTTTTTTTTTTCGTCTAATTACTGTATATCCGATGTATTTGCGCATTTTAAGCCCTACGCATGACACCTGGGGCAAAATGGGCCAGCCGAAAAATCGAAAAAATGATTCTTTCAAATTTTTACCGTCGAATTAAAAAAAATTTAATATATTTCCGCATTTTTAGCCCTACCCATAACACCTGGGGCAAAATGGACCAGCTCAAAGTTCTGAAAAATGATTCTTTCATATTTTTATCGTCAAATTAAAAAAAAATTAGTTGTTAATTCATTTTTCGACTGATTTTCTATAGTTGGGGCAAGTTGGGCCACTAAAAATATTCGGAAATAATATTTTATTTTTTTAATGATAACAATTCAATTAAAAAAAAAAAAAAAAAAAAAAAATTATCATTTTTTGGAGGGGGGCCGTTCTGCCCCACAAAAAAAAATTTTTCTGTCTTCGTATCCACCAATATTGTAAAATGTAATTTTTCTTTATGTATTTTACATAAAAAAAAAATTTAATTTAATGAAATTTGATCAATTTTCAGAATTTTTTTTTTCAACTTTTTTTAAGGGTACCCCATTTTGCCCGCCAAAAATAAAAATGTTATCTTATAACGGCAGCTAAAAATTTTGTCTATTTACCTTGAATGTCATTAAAAACAAAAAGATTCGGCGTAGTTTAGTCATCGAAAACTTAGTATTTCCATAGGTACCCCCTTTCCCCCCCCCCCCCTACTAATAAAAAATTTTAGTTGAAATTTCTAATTATTTCATGTGATGTTAATAGTATATTACACACCTAGGGAGGAAAGAAAATTTCTACATCTGTTTGCGGGAAGAATGGCACATGCGCTATTTTTTATCATTTGTTTTTTCATTTATGAAAAGAGCGACTTTCTTCCCTCTAAACAGGGCAAGAATTCAAACTTTAGGTGTAGGTATGGTAAAAAATAGTATAGACACCACGAAGAAAAGTAGAAATTCCCAATCTACGGGTTTGCCACCCACGCGTTCCTTTGGGTAGGCAGATACACGTGGGTTTGAATGTTCTCTTTTTCTCCCTTGGTGTGTAATATGCTACTTTCGCTAAATAACAATGTGTTTACGTTTTGTGCAAAGAAAGTAATTGATTGACTGTTAACAACTGCTCTGGTTAAAAATACTGATTGAAAAGAATTGAGAAGCGGTCAGTCCATGCAAACTGTATATCTATATACAAACAAAAGAATTGAAACTATTGAAAAGAATTCGAATTTTATCATTTTTAACTCTTTTCAATCAATATTTGTAAACAGAGTGGTACGAAATATAACGTTTTTTTTTAAATCTTGACTAATAAAAACATCGAAAACTATTAAAAAATAGTTGAATCTCCAATAATAATTGTTATCACTATTGATAACCTTAAAAAAATATATAAATTATAATAACTGAATATATCCACGAAACAAAAATAAAATGTACAGTCTGCAAAAAAATGGACTTTTCTCCCACCATTTTTCTACAATTAAGTCATTACTGCGCATGCGCGTTAGTGCAAAGTCATGGACTTCATCATAGTCAAGTAGCGGAAGAAAAGCCCATTCTTTTGCAGACTTAACCATAAAAGTTAACATTTTTTTGTGTCGTTCCGAACATTTAAAGTCTTGAATTTACTTCTCGTATTACCCAAATTCAGTATTAGAATTTGAATACAAATATCGAGTAGATCGTTTCTAACACAGATATTGTTGATTTTAATACAATTTTTTTTACTGTACACGGAGAAAAATGTCAAGTGAATATGCTTATGCAGCACAGTAATATTTACATTACTCTATAGTTTGTGTCCTGCCGCTCTTATACACAAACTATAGAGTAATGTAATTATTACTGTGCTGCATCTGCATATTTACTTGACATTTCTCTCCGTGTAAGATGGTACGTATTAATAAAATGTAAGTTAATAGTAATACGGACCCTTTGCCATTGAATCGATGGTTTTTCAGTCCCGTCGGCTTCCTGAGCATCACAAGCCATTTCAACAGTTTCGCCAATTTTTCTTTGATACATTGGCTCAGGCTCTATTGTAAATACAGGCGGATTTCTTACTAAAACCTCCATAGGTCCTGATCCACCTTGCGTTCCATGAGCATTGTAAGGCGTACATGTGTACTTTCCCTGGTGATTTTCGTTAACGCGAGTAAAAAGTAGAGAACCATTATTCATTATTACGATATCCTTTGTCTGATAAGGTTCGAGAAGACGTTTATCTTTGGTCCAAGTGACGTATTGTAGAGGAGGATTGGCTTTAATATAACATTGAACGACACCAGCCAATCGAAACGGTAAAAATTGGATTGTTGGCGTGAATGTTACCTTTGCAGGATCTTTATTAAAATATTTTAAAAAATAAAATAAAATGTTAATATGCTTTATTATAATCACAAATGTTATGGTTTAATATTCGAGTTTAAAAACACGCGTGCTAACAACTCGTCTACGCATAAAAGTTTCTTGCGATACTTGGAAGGTTTTCGTCCGATTACAGAGAGATTCAGATTCGTGTTCCCATAAGAACATATAAGATGTTTTTATAAAAACATTCTGGAGAGTGGTAAATATTTATCCAGGTGGTTAGTAAGTAAAAAGCCACGGGGTTTACTTAAAACCAGAGGAATGAGAGGATAAACTTCATACTGCATTTACCTTTTCTACATAATTTATAAGCGCTTTCCACTGAGATAAAAAAAAACTTTTAAAAATTGTATTTTCTGCTTACAAAAAAATTATACTATTGGAAATTTTCAATCTAGTATATTTTCAGTGCAAATAAATAGAGATTTTGGGCAAAATTATTTTCTTCATCGAAGAAATTTGGATTTAGCTCGAGGTGTGTTGGTTTTTTTTTTTTAGAAAAGGAGTGGAAATCAATTTCAATTTTCTTCCGTCGAAAAAATTATTCTTTAGTTTAGATATTAAATTAATAATGTAATAATTTTGGTGCATTCACTACTGAAAAAATATGGAATTTTTTTATCAGAGGGTGGTAATGTCAGAAGTTACATCTTTCTCTTCTAAAGTAGTTTTTTGAACGCGCCCATCCCTGGTGGATCTGAATTACACTAAATTACCGTCATTTACCGCAGTTTCCATAATTTACCATAAGATACGATATTTCAGGAAAATTTGCAGCATTTTACGACAATTATGGCGAGTTACAGTAATATACCGTAACTTACCATTATTTACGGCATTTTTATCGTAAGCACCGTATAATTTTTTTATTTTTACAGTATTTTAAGTGCAATACTTTACTTCGCTGTGAAATATCACAGACTTACTTCAATTTTACAGTAAAAATACCGCAGAATGTCGTAATTTTGCCATAAAATGCCGTAATTTACTGTAATTCAGATCCACTAGACATAGGATTCAATTAGTCGGCATAGAAACAAAAATACCCGAATCTCAATCTCTCATTACAAGAAGAAATTATTCTTGTTTGAAATGCTATCGTGCCATAGTAAAGCCGGACCATGTTGGCCACCTAACGGAAATTAAAATAAACACATGGCCATAGTAATTTTTGCATGTGTTTATTTCGATTTCCGTCAGGTGGCCAACATGGTCCGGCTTTACTATGACGTCATTGCATTTTGAATTCAAATATGAATAATTTCTCCGTGAAATCAGACTAAAGTCGTATAGGTTAGAAATACAGTCCGCAAAAGAATGATCTTTTTTCCCACTATTTGGCCATGATAAAGTGCATGTATTTGCATTAAGACGTATATGCAGTAATTAGTTGATTATAAGAAAATGGCGGGAGAAAATATCATCCTTTTGCGGGCCCTAGTATAAAAATGGCAGCGATCTTAACAAAACCTGCGGAATGCTACTTAAAATAGTATTTCATGCAAATTAAATTTTCAATTGAAATCGCAGCTTATTAGTTTTTTAAACCCGTCAAAAGTAATAAATTTGTACATGACTTTTAAGTTGACAATAACGCACTAAGCTTAAATTCAAAATTAATAATGTTGCAAAATATATCAATGGTAAAAGTTTATATTTTGTTCTCAACTTGAGTCGACTCTCACAAACAAAAGGAAAACTTTTAAATACATGCTCTCTATATTCTGAATAAATAGAGACGGTCTTTCCTTCCCTTTACCGTCGGAATCATTAACTTTATTGAAATTTCCATTCGTTAAAAAATGAACGATAATTAGAATCATAGGAATTCATTTTATGAATTTAAAATTACACTTTCCCTATAATTTATTGCGTTACACCCATCGGAGCCTGAAGTATTCACAATAATGCTAAAATTTGTTCCTATTGAATGGTCGCTATGAATGTGAATATTTATACGGTCATAAAAATTCAAACTTTCTACAATAACTTCAATAGTAAAATTTAAATAATATTTTTTTTTCTTTAATAGAAAATTTCGCAGCATCGATAGTTCGAAAGTTTAAAGGATATAAATTTTATTAAATAAAATAAAATAAAAAATACTTACATTCGACATTAAGATAAGCGGTAGCGCTTTGGGGTTCACCGATTCCGTTGGTTACTTCGCAGAGGTAAAAACCCGAGTCATCGGCACTCACGGGGTTGATGACTAGACTTCCATCTTTACGTATCGACACTCGAGTGTCTAATTCAGATACTTCTGTCACTGGAGCTCCTTCCCGAAACCAACGGACTGTTACATTTCCAGGAAGAGCTTTTGCTTCGCAAGAAAATTGTGCCTTTTCACCCTCTAATTTTGTTTGATTTGTTGGCGGGACAATTATTATTGCTCCTCCTATAATTTAATTAATCAACTTCAGTTATCCATTAGCTTTTCATTAATAAATATCAGTACTACTATTAAAAATTCAATAGCATTTTTAAATCTGATGAGTGAATTTCAAAATAGCGGTCACGGAATTCGGATTTTGGTGATAAATTTCATCACTCGGAAATGGGCAAATATAATATTAAGTATAATAGTCATATATTTACTTAGTAATTGTAGGGTAAAGTAAATAATGGTTAATAATTGATGATAAGTTTATTTACCGGCAATTACGACTCGAGCTGAATGGCTAATTTGGCCCTCTCCGTTTCTTGCGATACAAGTATAATCACCAATATCATCGTTCTTGATTGACGCTATTCGTAGCTCTGTGCCCTCGTTAAAAATTCCAATAGTACTCGAAGTCGCTACTGGATTGGCGTCCTTGTACCAAACTATTTCCGGTGTTGGTGTGCCCTCGGCTTGACAATTTAATATAATTGCATCGCCTAGATTAACGTAGATCATCTCTTCGGGAGTCATCGTAAATCTTGGTGGTGCTAACGAGATTTTATTTTATTTATCGAAATGTAATTTTATAAATATTTTGGTAATTTGTTATTTCGATAAAAAATTATTTATGTATTTTCTCACTGCGAACTATAAACTCGAAATTTTCGGTTTTTTTTTTAGATGGAAAATTTAGATACTTATTTTTTTTTTTACTTTTTCATTGAAAATTTCATGCATTGCTGAAAATTTTTCAATTGTCATGGAAATTTAAAAAAATTTATTAATTTACATGAGTTCGATTTTTCATGTGATTGAAAAAATGAAATTTGAATTTTTTATTGAAATACAATGTGACCATTTAAAAATATGTGTTCTATATGATTGCTAATGATGTTGAATGGATGATATTTAATTTATGTAAAAATCCATGGGAATAAATATAGGAGTGTATGGATTTATATAAGAATCCATGTTTCTGGATCCCCATAGGAAAATGTGGATACTTAGATTCCCATTTTGACATGGTGCAGATTCCCATGGAAAATCGAGGTAGAAATCCATACTAGATTCCCATATAGATTTGACATGGTGTGGAATCCCATAGGAACTCATGTGAGGATCTATATCGGGATCTATGCTGGAATCCTGTAGGAAACCATATGGGAAATAAAAATAGGAAACTGTGGGTATCTACATTGCTATTTTGACATGGTGCAGATTCCCATGGAAAATCGAGGTAGAAATCCACATAAGACCCAAACTAGATTTCCATATGGATTTGACATGGTGTGGAATCCCATAGGAACTCATGTGAGAATCTATATCGAGATCTATGCAGAATCCTATAGGAAACCATATGGGAAATAAAAATAGGAAACTGTGGGTATCTAGATTCCCATTTTGACATGGTGCAGATTCCCATGGAAAATCGAGGTAGAAATCCACATAAGAACCCATACTAGATTTCCATATGGATTTGACATGGTGTGGAATCCCATAAGAACCCATGTGAGAATCTATATCGGGATCTATGCAGAATTCCTATACAAAACCATATGGGAACCCATGTAGGAAACCATGTGTATCTAGATTCTCATATGGGAAATCCACATAAAAAGCTGTGAATACCTGGATTCCCATATGAATATTTTTGATGGGGATATAAGCCGGACTTGTAATAATTTCTTAAAATAAAAATAGTAAATAATATTTTGAAAATTACCATGGACATCCAGATGAAACCATGTTCCATTTTTTGGACTATTAGGTGATCTATTGAGGAAGACAACCTTACACTCGTACCATCCTTGGTCATTTTCTTGTATGTTGGTGAGATTGAGGCTCGCGATTCCATATGGAGAATTTGGACTGACTCGTGACACTCGTCCTTCATATCCCTCTCCACTGTGGGTTGGATACGACTCGTACCAAATGTATATTGGTATCTCCTGCCCCTTGCACCAACATCAACAGGCATCATAAACGAGGGATCGTGACAATAACATGTCAGTCAAGCTGGCACAAGTGAATCAACTACACGCCTATTATTATGCACATGTAACTCATTACTTATATTTGTTGCTGCATACTCGTTGCGTATGTTAATATATTTATCTAACCACATAATGGTCACTTGTTTAGAAACGTACACTTGCGCCAGCTTGCCATTTAATAATAAAAGTAATAATGAACAAATGGATGCAGCATGACAAGGGTGTGACTTCCGATTAATTGTCAGTTGCACCGGAAATCATCAACCCGCAATGAAAGCCTGTGACAGCGGCCATCACGAAAAATATCAATAGCAATTCCCATGCCTCTATATATTTTATTATTTATAGCATATTAAATATATACACAACCACTAAATGCTAGGAATCACAAAAATTAATTTTTGGAAAACGAAATTAAAATTTTTCAATACTACTTATAATTTTTCAGTAAAAATTATTATTTATTCTATGGTGAATTTTTTCATTATTGGAATACAGAATTGCAGAAAAAATTTTGAAAACATGGAAAATAATTTTAAACTTCCCGCTCAAAAATTATGTACCTAAAGGAAGTTTTTGCGCGGAACGAAAATGGAAAAAAATTTATGTAATTCGACTGCTTAAGGGGTAGTTCTGGAGGTGGGGTGGTCTAAGATTTTCGGCTGACCAGCATTTGTATGCAAAACATTTCAGAAATCGCGTCATTCAGTAAATTTTTTATTTTCGTTGCGCGAAAAATATTTTGATCTTTAGGAATATAAGAACTTTTTGAAAAATTGATTAAATTAAAGTTTTTTTTTCTAAATCCGATTTTAGTTTTATTGTTGAGAGTAAAATGCGCGAACAAAAATTGCATTTACGAAAATTGAAATTTTTTAGACGAAACAAAAAAAAATAATTAACGCGAGGTAAAAATTTTGCATAATAATGTTAAAAAAAATTTTTATGAAATATTCAAAATAATTATTTCGCGCGTGAAAAAAATTCGTTCAAAAAATCTTCCAAAAAAATTCATATTAGCAAACTTGCAAATTTAAGACGATTCTGATCTTTGAGATGATCATTTTTGAAATTTCAAAAAAATTTTTCAAACTCTGAACCTCGTTTTTGAAAAGTTCTTATAATTGGTTTTAAAGTTCTTCGAACCGGAAAAATTTCCAAGCCGAAATGTTTTTGACTCAAAAATTCAGAAAAATACTCAGTTGAAATTTTTTTTACTCTTGAATTTTTTCCAAGTTCCAAAAATGATCAACTCAAAATTCAAAGTTGTCTCAAATTTAGAAGTTCATATTAACGAACTTTTTCGAAAGAAATTTTTTGCACAGGTCGTAGTAAAAATTTGTACTAAAACCGAAATATTAAACTGCATCTAAAAAGAAGTTTTCCAACTGTAAGAGTGAAGCATTCAGTGGTTGTGTCATCGATATATTTTTATTAATACTGTTACTATGTAAATAAATATATATATAGCGGCCTCTATATAAAGACTACAAGAAATAATAATAAAGTATAAACATGCGATGTTTTATAGAACGTATTATAAATATGAGATTTGTTTTCTGTTATTTGTGAAGTAGCCTACTAGTAAACAGAATTTATTTTAATTAAATCGATAGGCTTATTTAATTGCAGAATATTAATATTAACGCTATAACAAAACGGACTAAATTAATACGATTGTTTGAATAAATAATTTAAAATAACCTCGAAAATTTTTCATTTAATCTTTTAACAGCCTAGTAATTTAACTATTGATTTAATAATATTAGCATAATAATAACGGCTCTTACAGCAGTAGTTGAAAACATTAATCGAAGCTTAAATCTCAGTATGTAAATTGTGAGATCAATAGATTAGAGTTTTTTTCGTAATTAAAACAAAATTATTTTTCATTGTTTTCTTTAAAACTCGGTTATTATTATATATTGTTGGGTTTAAAATTCATTGAATTCAGTTTACAGAGGAAGTATTTTCAATTGTTACGCAATTCATGAAAACGGTTTTAATATCATCGATTAATTAAGCTCTTCACAATTTATTTCTATTCATTTCTGCATATCTCCCTATCGAACAGATGAAATGCATTCCGGTACTGTTTTGTTAACATGACAGAAAAAATTCATGAAAATTTATCGAAAAATTGTTTTCAACACCGAAAAAATTTTATGATTCTTTACAAATGAAATTTCACTTTGTCTGGCACCCCTGATATATTTATATTTTATTCCATGTTTTTAAAATTTCATTTTTTGAAAACAAAATTTCTTCAGGCCAATTCATATATTTTAGATATGAACAAACATTTACTTGTAAATAAATTTGTAACAACAAAATAACGTTTAGATGAATAAAATTTTTACATAATTTATTTTTTGTTGTTTTCTGAAAAATATGACGTTTGCTAAATTTTTTTCTTGATAGTTATTAAGATTTTTTTTAAATATTCGTAAATTCTCGAATTGTTCGAAATTTTACGGAACAGTCGTAAGTTTTCGAATCATTCGAAAATTTTCGTTCGAACGACTGAAAATTGTGATATTTTTTCCAATAATTCAAATTTCTGTCAAAGATAAATAGAGTCCAGACACGAACCTGCGAAATAATTACTTTTGGTTACGTTAAGAAACTAAGCTCGCCATTAAATAAAAATTAAATACTCGAAAGCAAATCAGAATCTTTTCGATTCGAACCGAGTAATTTAAAAAGTTACGAATGATTCGAATTTATCGAATTCGGTTTTCGAATCGAATAGTTGTATTCGGTTAGATTCGATTCGGTCACTGCCCGGGTCAAAAATAAAACTTGATTTAGACTCGCTGAAATTTTCGACTTGCCGACGATTTTCCGATAAGATTTCGACTTTTTCCACTTAAATTAAATGTTTGTCAACTTTTAGAGTTTTTTTCATCTTAATTTCAACTTATTCCTATTTTTTGATCTTAATTTGCACTTATCCGTCTTTACTTCAAACATGGCAATCATTTGCCTTACTTTAGACTTTTTCAGCCAAGTCAAAGCCAAACAGTATTTTTTAGTGTAAAATGTGTATTTCTCGTTTTTACCTTAGTTTCGACTTTTTCACTTTATAAATAAGTCGAATAAGTCGAAACCAAGTCAATTTCGACTGGATTTTCACTTTTCCGTCTTGAAATTTGTCAAAGAGGTCTAAACCAAGTCAATTTCACCTTGATTTTGATTTTTCCGTTTTAAATCGACTAAGTGAGCCAGTTAAATCTAAACCAAAGCGAAAACTCAATATATTCCATATCTCCATAAAAAAATTCGAGTTTGTTTTGTGAAAAAACGGCTCTAACTTTCGATTTGGAAAACCAAATCTAAATCAAGTTTTATTTTTGACCAAAACGCACACCCCTAATATAATAGACCTGAATAATTATCGGAAAAAAAATTTAGCAGACATCATATTTTTCCAGATATGATCATGTCCAAATTTCATATCTGACCTTATCAGATCTAACCTATTTTTCACGGTTGCTCGTAAAAATGTAACGATTTTTCTGTAATTAATCACTTGAAAAAATGTATGTAAAAGTAACATATATATCGTATCAAAAATAGTGCACTATCAGCGCGACAACCTTGAGCATAAAATCCAGTTTAAATTTATATAAAATAAAAACTACAATAGTTTATAATAGTCAGCGATACTAAATGTTTTATCAAGATGATCGAATGTTCAATATATTGTAGCTATCTCTACTGTTTCTCATAAATTCTATTTGTAGCATGCCCTAGTTACAACGATCGAATTCAATATTAATCGGTCCTGGCGCTTTCTAAGCTCAATATGTATTACTCTCTCTCTCTCTACATATATATACATCTTTCTCACTCTCACTTGCACCCTTCCTATTCATCCCTTATCTTTTTCTCTTTCTCTCTCTACCCCACCCGCATATCGTGTCAGCTGCGTTATAATTTCATCAATAACGGAAATAACATTGCCGGCCACGAGATTATATGTTGTTGTAACCTATATGTAAATGTAGGAACAACAACATGAGTAGCAAGATATTAATCAATATGCGGCATACTGCATTTACAAGTTTATCAGGATGTTAATATTGTTTGTAACATTCATACAATCGTCCGTATTAATGAATTTATATTTACTCTGTTTCCATTTATTGTCATTTTTTTTTTTTCTATTCTATTCTATTCGAGGTATTCTTCAAAGCACATTTTTAATTATTATAACACACATCGACGACTAAATATAGACAACATTAAGTAAATAGACTTTTGATTTAGGTCAGATGGTAGGTTGGAGTCTGCCGAGCGCACTACTCTCGTTGAGCGAATTTTTGTAATTTATAATTCATCCCTTAACGAATGGTTGTGGGCTTGCCAGTAGACTCATACCACTTACAGAATGGAAAAACTTTATTGTTCTGCCTTGTATATATATATGTAATTTCAGTAAACCCACACTAATTATGGTTTTGAATACCGCAGGTATTTTTAATTATCTTTTGTAGTAAAATAATAATGCACGGAAAAAAATAACTTTTAGAAATATTGAATTTAATTACAGTTAGAAATTTTGTGGATTTGGGTTAATAAATTATTTGGTTAAATTTTTTGTGATGATTTTTAACACAGAAATCTGTTAATTCAACACAAACTGTTTGGGTTATTTTACTTTAACTGATTTTTCATGTTAAATGATTAGAAAATCTGTAATGTAACACATTTCTGTGTTATTCGAAAATTAACACAAAATTTGTGTTATTTAGCTAAACACCCGCGCATTTTTTCATTACTATAACCAAGCAAAGCATTTATCAGCATTATCTGCAAGGAAACTTGGATTATAATCGATTTACAATTAAATATAATCATAGATAACTTTAATATTTTTATCATCAGGTTCAATGATTTTTTATTCTCATTTTACGGGAGGATAATTCATAGCTCCGTTTTTTAGAAAAATCACCGAAAATCGAACTAATTGTTTGCTAAATTGACAAAAGTTGTACTAAGGGTAGATCAGTATACTTGAGTTGGTTAGGTCATGTGCTTATATTTATTAGTTAATTTTAACACGAAAAGTCTGTTAAATTTACCCAAATTTTCTGTCAAATTAACAGATTTTGTGTTCAATTATTTAACAAAATTTGTGTTAAAGATCAACACAAACGCAATGTATTGAATTAACATAAAAATTTGTGTAGACTGCAACAGACGATTTGTGGTGAATTTAACACAAAATTTCTAACTGTGTACAAGAAATTTTACTCCTGGAAATTTTCAATTTAATATATTTTTTGGCAAAAATTTCGAGATTTTATAAAAAATCATTTTCTTAATCGAAGAAATCTCAGCTCAGTTTGAAATAAACTTATTTTTTTTTTGGAATAGTGCAAATAAAAGTTGAACTTCTTTAATAAAAAAAATCAATGATATTTTTTTCAAAAATTATTTTGAATTTAAAAAATATTTGAGTTGTAGGGATCCCGGAATCTAAAAGAGACAATTTGCTTTTTTTTAAGGGTTCGTTGCCTGAATTATTTGATAACTAAAAAAAAAACTGACTGAGGTAAAATGGGTCAAATTTTTTTTTACTGAAAATTGAAAATTGTCTCGATCAAACCCCAATTTTCTACAAATCGTAATTAAAGATTTTTTAACAAAAAAAAAATTTTTTCATCAGAAAATGTCTGATTCTGCTGCAAGTTTCCTTATATTTATTTGAAATTTCCAGTATGTAAAAATGCTTGAAAAATAAAAATATATTGACTGTAAAAAAAATAGCAAGTGTCGATCACTGCACTCGAGCTCGTGTGTTTCAAGCAGTTGAATTTTATATAATAATAAAATAATAAAGAATCTCAGCCAATTAACAGGGGGATAACGAGTTTCGGTGTTGATACTAGACTTTGCTAAGCAGGTCGAGTAGCTTCTAGTCTTCCGTCTCTTCACCTCAACTCATGCACTTCTCAACTTCAGTTTTCCACTCATTGGCTAGTGTATATATTTCATATCCGCGAAGGGTGTCATCGAGAGTCGGCAACCCTGACACACTCGACTGCTGTTAAAGACTTCCGCCGAGATTTTTTATAACATCCATACATATATATACATATTCATATACGACCCTTTGGTCCGTGTGGTCACGCTTAGCTCTTTCGCAAGCTACTTTGCTCTCACACATTGGATCTTTTGTACTCTACCTAACTCTATTTCTCGTTTATACATATATGGTTTTTTTTCTTTTTTTTTCTTTTTTTTTTTTTTGCTGGTATTTCATGTTTACGCGGTTCCAACGTCATCGCAACCACGACCTGAGCTTATACATGAGGCCGCGAGAGGTGCTCCTGTCCTATTTTTAAGCCACATAACTACAGGTTAACCGGCTAACGGGCAATCGATAACACCAGTGCAGTATTTCTCATACTCAATCCGTCTTACACTTATTTTTTTAATCTCCTATAGAAGAGAAGAGAAAATTTATAGTAACAATTACAAATGGTTCCCATGACGTATGATACCTGTTTTTTTGAAATGTCGATTATAGAAACGGGACCCATACATATTATGGTAATTATTCCTATAAATATGGGTATAATTTCTGTATGATATCAGAATACTTCCTATGGAATTATGGTAATCGTTACTATGTCACTATGGTAATTTTTCCTGTAATAGTATGGTAATCATTCCCATATTATGATAACCATTACTATAATATTATGGTAATTATTACCATGTATGGTAATTGTTACCATAATGTATGGTAAACATTACTATAATATTATGGTAATTATGACCATTATGTGTGACATTTATTATCATTATGTATGGTAGCTATTACTATAATAGTGTAGTAATTACTATAATATTATGGTAATTATTACCATTATGTATGGTATTTATTATCATTATGTATGGTAACCATTACTATAATATTGTGTTAATTACTACCATAACGTATGGTAGTCATTACTATAATATTATGGTAATCATTACCATACATTATTGTAATGATTACCATACCCATGTGAATAGTTCCCATATGCACTCTAGGAACCGTTAGAATGTGGTTATAGGATTATTCCTATTTGACTATGGGAACTATTCCCATGGGTATGGTAATCATTACAATAATTCTATTACCATATGATATGGAAACTGTTACCATAATAATGGGAATTGTTCCCATAGTTAAGGGAACTTTTTCCAGAGTATGGGCCTACATCCCATAATTCGAAGTAATTGTTACCATAAAGGTATGGGATATTTCAAATCATTTAAATTTCTCTCCGTGTACTATTATTATCATTTTTGAAAATTTTTCAAAGCCTCAATCGAAATTTACCCCCTTTATTTTTGTACCTCTATTTATTTCCATTCATTCTCCGAACACTAACAGGTCGTCTAAAAATTTTAAATTTCATATTCTCACTTCGTCTACTAGAAAAATCATAATTTCACCATAAAAACACAGAATTTAATTTCATATGAAAATTTGAATATTAATACATTTTATGATGCTAAGTTGATAGCTTAGATAGTAAAAAGATTACAATATTAGAATATATATTACTTTTGTTTAGCTCTTCTATCCACATATGTATTTTTTTTTTTTTTTTTTAATTTTATAGAGTACTCCAATTAGACAGTCTAGTTGGCATATTCGTTGAAAATTAATTGCAGCAGCTAACTCAAACTCAGCCAGTATACAACGTCATACATATATACATATATATGTTTTGATACGTTTAGAAGAGATACATCGGCGGAATTTTATGCGGGCTGCCTCTTTCATCCACAAATGCTTGACCCAAACCACCAAAAACCACCGATGCGCAAATAAAATTCATTCCTGTGTTTGCCCGGTGGCCATTGCAACTGCAGTATATATATATATATATATATATATATATATATATATATATATATATATATATATATATACGCGAAAAGCGGATGTGCGCGATCCACTTTTAACCCCTGACCCGATGTCTATATGTATGTGTATATATGTGAATGTATATATATATATATATATATATATATATATATATATATATATATGTGAATGTATATATACTTTATCCCAAGCATTACTTTTACAACACGTTCACCACCCACAATAACCCAACCCTTTTTACGGTTTTCTCTCAGCAAAATTCTCTAGTTACCCAATACTCAAAGTGCACGGCTTACTAACAGCTAGATCTGCAAATTACACGAGATTGAAAGAACAACCGATGTGGATGACCAATAATGTTTTTTTTTTAACGAAACCTCAATTATAAATTTTTTTTTTTTTTTGACATTTTTATTCTAAATTAAATGCGCGTATATAAAAAATTTTTAAATCTCTTCTTCTTCTCTACGATTGTAATTTATATGAATATTATAATTTTATTCCCGCGGAAATATGAAAAAAATCTTCGCCTAAATTATAACTGCAATTAAAATTTTTTAAAAAAATTTTGAAATTCTATCTGATATATATATATTCGAAAAAGCAAAATTAGAAATTTTTAAGATCTTTGAAGAAAAAAAAAAAAAAATTGCTCGAGTCCATAATAAATTTTAGCGTTAAAATAATTTCTACTAAAAGCAATTAATTTAAATAAATAATAAGCCGATATAATTTTTAGCAATAAATATAAATCATGCAAAATACCATCCAGATACCAGAGAGACAGAGGCATAGTTCAATTTTTTTTTTTTTTTAATTATATTGTTAATAATTAATTAACTTTAATTATAACAATTAAATTCTTATCAATAAATAAAAAATTAAATTTCAATCCAAGTGGACTTTTTTTTATGTTAGCAGTAGAAAAAAAAATTATATAGAACGATTTGAATGAAGATGATAAAATTTAATGACCAGACCGTAAGTAATAATAATATAATTTAAAAATATGAATACGCCTGACAGTGACCGTAAAAAAATTAACTCAATTAAAAGTAACATTTGAGTCAGTAAAAAATTATGAATATTCCGAAGTCAAAAAAAAATTTAGTAATCGGATTAGTTTTTTACAATAAGTTATTGTTATTAGTATGAAAAATATATAAAATGAAAAGGAATGATATGAAATGATATATAATTTAAATTTACTAAACGATAAAAGACGCGCTCTGCCCTCTTTGTTCTACTTTGCAAAATAAAAAAGTAATTTTTAAAAATTAAAAATAAATTATTTAATTGAAATTAAATAATAATTCATTTAGCGAATATTTGCCGACACAAAAGATTTGTTTACTATATTTATAAAAAAAAAGCATAATATGAAGCTCTAGTGGTAAATATTTGTCAACAAATATATGAAATAAAAATCAATAACGATTAAATAGAGTATAAATAAATATAAATTCGAGCTTCACAATTATTGCATTATTCCAACGACGTTACAAATTTTATTGATGGGGTTTCGTTCAACACTCGCTTCTGATTGTTTGCAATTGATTTATTTATTAGTTTATATTGCGACGATGAACTCGATGGTTAGCTATATTTTACTGAGTTATTTTATTGAGGATTGTATAGTTCGATTTAATTAATAATTAATAATTAATAATTAATATCAGATGCGGATGTATAATAATAATAATGAACGAAACCCCCGATATTTAACTCACGAATAGAGAGCAGAGAGGTTGATCGTCCGATATCGTACCGTGTCGCCTACCTTCTTCTCCCATTGGAGAACATAGGGCACTGGATGCTCACCGGGAAACTCAACATGGCAATTGAAGACAACACTTTCACCCAAAATAGCTGTTATATGAACTGCATCCTGATGACAGAGGCCTGAAAATATTTTTTTACTGTTATAATATAGGATAGTATAAATATATATATTTTGATAAATGTAGAATGTCATATAAAAATCGGGATGATGGTAAAATTCTTTAACCACCCTATTGCTGTATATTTTGTATATACTACGTTATAATTCGAGTTTTTGAGCTGTAAAATTTAAGGAAATACAGAATTCATGAGTAATTTGGGTTAATTTTGAATCTTTCAAAAATTTTTTCTAGGGTTAACGTGATAAAGAACTTGTATTTCTTCATAGATTCAATTCTGCTGAGAGTATTTTAGTATAATTTGCATTTTCAAGCCGTGAAATTTAAGAAAATACCGAATTTATGAGCAATTTGGGGTAACTTTGAATTTTTCAAAAATTTTTTTTAGGGTTAACGTGATAGAGAACTCGCATTTCTTCATAGATTCAATTCTGCTGAGAGTATTTTAGTATAATTTGCATTTTCAAGCCGTGAAATTTAAGAAAATACCGAATTTATGAGCAATTTGGGGTAACTTTGAATTTTTCAAAAATTTTTTTTAGGGTTAACGTGATAGAGAACTCGCATTTCTTCATAGATTAAATTCTGCTGAGAGTATTTTAGTATAATTTGCATTTTCAAGCCGTGAAATTTAAGAAAATACCGAATTTATGAGCAATTTGGGGTAATTTTGAATTTTTCAAAAATTTTTTTTAAGGTTAACGTGATAAAGAACTTGTATTTCTTCATAGATTCAATTCTGCTGAGAGTTTTTTAGTATAATTTGCATTTTCAAACCTTGAAACTTAAGAAAATACAGAATTTATGAGAAATTTGAGTTAATTTTGGAATTTTTTTTAATTTTTAATCAGACTAATGTTATAAAGAACGAATATTTCTTCATAGATTCGGTTTTGCTGATCATTTTTTATTATATTTTGCTCTTTCAAATCTTGAAATTTAAGGAAATACGGAATTTATGACGAATTTGGTAAATTTTGAATTTTTCAAAAATTTTTAGTTTCACTAATATGATAAAAAACGAATATTTCTTCATAGATTGAAGATTCGGTACTGCTGATCGTATTTTATTATATTTTGCTCTTTAAAGCCTTGAAATTTGAGGAAATACAGAATTTATGAGTAATTTGGGGCAATTTTTAATTTTGAACTTTTCAAAAATTCGTGTAAGCTAATATGACAAAGAACCTGTCTCTTTTAATAGATCGGGTTACACTGAAACTATTGAATTATTCCTCGCTTTTTCACCCTTAAAAACTCAAGGAAATACGGAATTTCTGATCAATTCGGGGTATTTTTGAAATTCAAACTTTTTCAAAAATTTTTATAGGGTTAATATAATAAAGAACTTGTATTTCATTATAGATCAAGTTCCGCTAAAGATATTTCATTATATTTCGTCTTCTCAAACCTTAAAATTCAAAGAAATACGGAATTTCTGATCAATTCGGGGTATTTTTGAAATTCAAACTTTTTCAAAAATTTTTATAGGGTTAATATAATAAAGAACTTGTATTTCATTATAGATCAAGTTCCGCTAAAGATATTTCATTATATTTCGTCTTCTCAAACCTTAAAATTCAAAGAAATACGGAATTTATGGGCAATTCGGGTCAATTTCGAATTTTGAACTTTCCAAAAATTGTTTTTATGGCTAACATAACAATGAAATTGTATTTCTTTATAGTTTTGGTTCTGCCGAGAATAATTTATCATATTTAACCCTTTCAAGCTTTGAAATTTTAGAAAATACAGAATTTGAGCAATTTTGAATTTTAAGCTTTTTCAAAAATGTTTGGCAAGACTAATATGATAAAAATAACGTATTTCTCTACAGATTGGATCCCACTACGTGTATTTCATTATAGTTTGCCCTTTAGAACCATTAATTTCAAGAAAACACAAAAATTAGAAGTGATTACCGGAAATTTTCGATTTGAAACTTTTTCCAAAAATTTTTTACATGACCAATATCTTTTTAAGCCTTCAAATCCATCGAAGCAGGAAATTATAAGCAATATGTTAAAGCATAAACTTTTTTTCTGTTTTGCAACTTTTTTTTTAATTTTGAATTAAAAATCTATAATTCATATGTTTGGTCAAGTATTATTGAAACAGAAAAAAACAATGTATGCTATACCATTGCACACTAGAGGCTAAATTCATAAATAATTTTTTTGTATAGAGAACAGCATTTTCTATAAAAATGTATGAAAGTTAATTTATTCATAACCCGTTAAAAAAATAGAATTATTTAAAACTGATAAATAATTCCCACAGAATTAAAACTAAAAAAAAATTACAGAGAAATGCTTAATGAAAAACAATGTTTTTTTTCTTTTTTGTACAAATTGCTAGAAATGTGCTAGAAGCCTTGACTTTCCCACAGTATTTTTAAAACATTTATGCGGGAATGACAGGAAGAAAGGAAATATATTCAGTAGAGGGAATGAAGAATAGTGAGAATAGATAATTAAAACTGTTGTTATATTTCGACAAATTCTCACGCAGCTCTAAGGTATTAAATTAGCACAAGGTAATTAAATAATTACGCAAGAGAAAGAGAAAGAGCAAATAGTTGATGAACAAGTAGGAAAGAGGAATACATAAGTTATTGAATTCCAGTAAAAGAAAAGTAGTGAATTTTGTGTTTTTTACACCAGAACAAATACAATTACAAGTTTTACAATCAATCGTGTATTGATACTGTATATATTGTTAAGTAATTACAAAGTACCTGGTGTAATGAGTAGAACAACCCCAAGTAGTAACGTTCCAACGAGCATTTCCGTAAATTGTCGGAAGCCTCTGCACCTTCGTAACCTTCTTCTCTCCATCTCCTCGTTCTCTTGATCCACATTCTCAATTACACTAGTGTCGCTTCTCAAATTGTTAAATGATGCTTCTAGACTCTCTTGTCGATAGTTTCCCTGTTTCAGACTCACCAACTTGTCTTTAACAAGACATGGCCACGCAATGCTGCTGTCTTGCGCCCTCAACTGACGTTTACCGCGTGTTTTGCCGATCCCAAGACAGGTGGGCTGGCCGGAAGTGAAGCCTGCTGTTGTCCAGGGAATCGATCTTAAATTTTTTAAATATTTTATTATAGCAATAAACTATCATTTTTCATTTCACTTTTAGGGTTTCATTTATACTTCAGTGATAATTATAATATATTATTAATATTGATACTATTTTCGATTCAAGTGATGACTTTCCATCCGGCATTTTAACAGATTTTTATTAATCTAAATTAACATTGCGGTTTTTGACAGAAAACGATGTATATAAAAGATAACACGACTATGGCAGGATATTATTACGACTTTTCTTTTTTTTTTGTTTATGAAATATTTCTAGTTACATTAGATTTGATCTACCACCATCTAGAAATAATCTATACATGGAGAAAAAAATGTAGTAAATTTTACTAAAAAATATGAGGATAATTACTAAATTTAGATAGTAATCTTGAAATGCTTGATTTATATGAAAAATTCATAAACAGATAAGTATATTTTACAACTCGTTTAGTATTTTCTTACTCTCTAAAAATGAATTAGTGAAATTCTCGCGAATCAGTGGATATATCTACTATAGTCACTATTTTCACAGCTATAAGTATAGCACTAATTCAACCAGTGGTATACTTATAACTGGTTCCCAGTGAATATTCACTGATTTGAAGTGAATTTCACTTATTCATTTTTAGAGAGTATATATTGGTTATAGAAAATCTACTATATTGAATATTAATTTTTAGTTATATTTTGTATATCGTTTAGTAAATTTTACTACATTACTCTCTAAAAATGAATCAGTGAAATTTTTTCAAATCAGTGAATATTCACTGGGAACCAGCTATAAGTATACCACTGGTTGAATTAGTGGTATACTTATAGCTGTAGAAATAGTGACTATCCTCTGATTCGCGAGAATTTCACTAATTCATTTTTAGAGAGCAGAATGGAAATAAATAGAATTGAATTTTTAATTGCTTTTAACTTTTTATTATTATTGTTATTTATATCATCTGTATTGGTGTTGGTGTTGATTTTTATTTTTAAAAAATCACTTGTCTTAACCGAGATTCGAACCCTGATCTCCCGCGCGTGAGTTCTTTCCTATGTCTGACGGCCCGATGTCTCCTTTGAACAAAGTTTCAAAACTAGTAATACATTTTTGTATATGCTATCCCAAACTTTTAATTTTATCTATACATAGTAAAATTTACTATACAAATAGTAAAAAATATAATCGTGTTAGCAAAAAATACATTACGAAATAATTTTTAATACCTTTTTATGTAAAAATTGCCTACCAGTAAATTTTACTGAATGTTTTGTAATAATTAAAATACAGAATTTATTTATTCATATTTGTTAGTAAATTTTGCAACAATATTGTAATTTTCACTATATTTTTTTCTCCGTCTACAAAAACGGTCAAAAAAAAATTATAATTATTATTATTTAATGTCAAATTTAATTGAATTTAAGATAAAACGCTATTAATTGATTAGAGTACTTATTATTCATTTGTCAGAAATATATTTTAGAATCTAACTTATGAGAATTTATGTATTTTGCTGAAAAAATGCCTCATGCTCTAATTATGATCATTCGTTTTCTCATAAGAGAAAATTTGCGACTTTCTTTCCGAAATCAGGGCAGGAATTTTAAACTTTCAGCGCAGATATGGTGAAAACTTTATTATGGATCACAAAAAATTTTCATTTCCGATTCACTTCAATGTACTAAATTTAATTTGGTCTTCATTTCAATTGAATTTATATTTACAATCAACTTCACTCTTTTAAAATGGATAAGTGAAAATTTTTTAACTGACAAGTACTGAAATTTCAAATTCACTGATATTTATCAGGAAAAAGGAATAAGAGGAAAATATGACAGCATTTATTATTAAGCTGCAAAATAATAAACGACGAAAATCTATGAGTGTACGATTCGTGTTCAAATCGAATATAACTCGATTCAAAATTCGAATTGAATAATTGAATAAAATCAAATTATTCGTAACTATTTCAATAATTTGAAACTTTTCGAATCACTCCTCGAATCGAGAACATTCTGATCAGTTTTCAAATATTCAATTTTTATTTAATGGAGGTCTTAGATTTTAAAGTAATCAAAAATAATTTTTTCATAGATTCGTATCTGGTCTTTATTCCTTCTAACAAAAATTCGAATTATTCGAAAAAATATTAATGTTTTAATCGTAAATCAGAAAATTTTTGAATTACTCGTTAATTTTCGAATAATGAGTCATTAAATTCAAAATTCGGACTATTCGCACATCTCTACAATAATCTAATCATCCTATAGACTATTTTTTGAAATTTAGCATTGAAAAGTGACATGACTATCTATTGTATTGATTTCGACTATATATAAACATTAGAATAATTTATCGCTCTTATCATTGCGCAAAATGTTCAGTCTCATAGCAAGAAGATAACCATACATGCAAGGGCTGTCTCGTTTTCTAACAATTACTGTCAATAGTACAAATATCGACCAAACATATATTAGATTAGTTACTATTCGCTATTTTCAAGTTAACTGACGTTGTTCAAATTATCATAAATAACATCAATTGTAAATAGTTAATAAACAAAAAAATAATTATTTAAAAAATAATCGAGTTACTATTAATTGATACATTTAATTCTGATGACCTGTTCGTTATTTCGTTACATCCAATCCAATAAAACATTTTGTCATTCATTAGTAAATAAATTGATTGAAATTTTCTTTGATGTGCCAATAATATTATTGCGAACACATCAATTAACTGAAAAATTTTAATTTGAAACTTTTAACGAGTTAATTGTATGATTGCAAACGCAATTAGCATTTGCCTGAAAAAATTTCGATGTAATTTTAAGCTTATTGATAAATACCGATGCGATTTGGAAATATTTCAAATTACGGCATTTTTCATTGACGAAATTTTTTTTGTAATACATTCTAATGAAAAGCATTTCGTTAAAACTCAAAAAAAAATCTGAAAAACGGTTGACCTGCGGGAAAATCCCATACCAGAATTTTCTGCTGTTTTCAAGCTCAGGAAATTGAGTCTCGATTTTCCATAGAAATTTTATAGAATTTCTTAGATGGCGATCCTGATCAAAATTAAAGGGTCCGTGGGATATTCGGAGGTGTCAGAAAAGTCTTTTACACGGAAAAAACAGAATATTAAAAATTAATAAATAATAGTAAAAAGTGGAATCTGTTATCAATAATTAGTACTATTATGTACTTAATGCAAAGTAGTTTACTAATTTTTGTAGATTCCTAAAAACTACTATCAATTATTACAAAAAGTAAGAAAATATTATTACTTTTAGGTATAATACGTGACTTATTAGTGAAAGTTAATTAATTTATGGCATAATCTATTAAAAAGTAATGATTGGTCAAATTAAGAATTGCTATCTTAGATACTGATTTTTCCAGCCGAAAATTGCAAAAGTTACTAACTTTTATTTTACAAATTCGATATCACTGATCAATTATTAGTTTAAAATATCATTTATTCATCATTATAAATTAACTTACAATATACATAAATCGAATAAGTGGTAAATAATAAAATGAAAAATTAGTATACTAGATACTGACTTTTTGCTCATAAAAATACCGAAAATTTTTAACTCTTATTTTATAAATTCTATCCCATTGACTAATAATTAATATAAAATGTTATTTATTCGTTATTATAAATTAATTTATTATATACATATATCGAACAAGTGGTAAATAATAAAATGATAAATTAGTATACTAGATCTTTATATATTAATGTGTACGTTTACTAATTTTTCGGTTCCTCATTTTAAAATTTTTCTATGTTTATTTGAATAGTAATAACTGTAGATACCAATTTATCGATTCTTTTTCATATTAATTTTAATATACGAAATTACAAATTTTGCTCTTCTATGTGTATCAAATTTAAATATAAATAATAGCCATTTTATAATATATATATAATGATCCTGGTTTGATATTAGTATCGAATATACTAATTTTAAGTCGAAAATAAACTACAAACTATTTAAATTTTGAGCATCATTTTTTTCCGTGTATATAAGTTTTAACAAAATTATTTTCATTAAAATATATTACCAAGAAATATCTTCAATGAAAAATGCCGTAATTTGAAATATTTTCAAATTGCATTGGTATTCATTAATAAGCTTAAAAATGTTTTGAACTTTTTTCAGGCAATTGCTATTCACGTTTGCAATCGTACAATTAACTCGTTAAAAGTTTTCTGTTAATTGATGTGTTGGCAATAATATTATTGGCACATCAAAAAAAATTCCAATCAATTTATTTATTAATGAATGGAAAAATAGTTTATTGGATTGAAAGTAACGGAATATCAAACAGGTTATGCATTTTTTTGGAACATTTATAGAAGGAATTTTTTTTTACACAGAAAAGTAATTTTTTCTAGATTATTTTTAACTAATTTTTTAATAATTTAACTGAGTCAATATTTGGTTAAAAAATAATCAGTATAATTGTATTTTGTACGGGTAAAAAATAGATTAAGTAAACTAAAACAACGAGGAAAATATAAAAGTGCATATAGCAGAAAAATGTATGTACGTACTAGAAATATATTTAAAATGAAATTACCTCTCGTCATCGAGAGAATAAACTTCCGCAGAACATTCATTCTCTAAGGGCTGTAAAAATTTTCGAGAACTTCTAGTTCTTCTGGATGTCGTTTTAATAAGCCGCCGGTGGAGGTCCGTGGCCTGTAGCCCTCCTCCGCCCTCCATTCCCCAGCTCCCATAGTACCTGAACAAACAATAATCAATTTTTATTGATAAAAGCCAAAATATATATGAAATATTATTGCAAATTTAAATTTATAGTTTTATCAGACTTTTTTTAACAAATAGTTCTACGATTTTTTAAAATAAAGTTTTGAATATTTTTTTAATTTTCCAAAATGTAGATGGAATCTAAATATTTAAATTTTCGAAACTTTAGTATTTAATCTTGATTTCTAAAAATGTAGTCTTCAAGCACATAAACTTGAGAACACTATTATCAAAAGTTTTCGAACTCTCTAAGATCTGATTAGATTTTAAGATCAATTATTCGAGTATTTATTGAGTTACTTTTTATTTTTAAAAAATTATAAAAACTATTATTCAAATCTCTCTTCATGATATCCGAGCTAATTAACCGATTTAAATTACACTTGCAGAATAAAAAGTTTTATTGACAGTAAATTTTTTTTAATTTGGTAGCATCAAATTTTTTGCTTAATACATGCAGAGAATTCCATAGTAAAAATTACCCAAAATTTTTAGGTTATGGTAGAATACCTTGATATTTTTGAAAATTATACTTATGTGTTTCAGTAATTTTTAATAAAATCTTATCAAGATATACTTTGAGAGGTTAACTATTTTTACTATACATTACAGTAATATTTCTGACTTATCAAAAAATCTATTACTTTATATTAATGTGTATTTACTAAAAAAAAATAATTAAAAAACTGAGTGCAATAGAAAATTCATCAATTTCAATTTGAAAATTCCAACTTTTTTTAGTACCTTGTACTACAAAACATGGTAATTTTATCAAGAGTCGAATTCGAGTTCGTTCGGAAATATTCGGCTCTTTTCGTTCATTCTAGTACTGATAGGTTAGAATGAGTTACGTGACGTATTGAGATGTAAGCGAACATTTCTATTATTATAGATATTTATTTCGATGTAGAAATGTGCGAATGATTTGAACTATCGAATTATTCATAAGTTTTCGGATTATTTGTAAATTCACGAACTTATTCAAATTCTTGTCAGAGGTAAATAGAGCTCAGACACGAATTTATGAAAAAATTATTTTCGGTTACTTTAAAAACTATGCTCTCTATTATATGAAAATTGAATATTTGGAAACTGATCAAAATTTCTCGATTCAGATCGAGTAATTTGAAAAATTACAAATAATTCGAAAACTTACGAATAATTCAAAAATTCAAATTTTGAATCGAATAATTATATTTGACTCGAACACGATTCGCACACCCCTATTTGACTACTTATGGAATTTTTGATAAATTTAGTAAATGAACTTTTTAACTTCCCGCTAAGAAAATTGCAAATTTTCAAAAATTCGGGAAGTTATTGGTTTCAGTCCGATTTTCAAAAATCGAATTTCTAAGAGATATTGACGTTTTGAGGTTCTAGGAAGCTATTCTGACTAATTTCACGATGATGTCCGAGTGTATGTATGTATGTATGTATGTACGTACGTACGTATGTAAATATCTATAACTTCTGAACGGATGAACCGATTTTGATCGCCAAGGTGTCATTCGACGCGGTTTGTCAATATCTCGAAGCTGAAAAAAAATTGAGCTTGATCGGTAGGGCTCATTCGGAGATATTCCAAAAATAAAATTTTTTCAAAAATGTTTTTTTCAGATAACTTTTTACGAGCTCAATGGATTGATTCCAAAATCAACTGGGCTCTGAAGCTTTATAAGCCGCGTCGAATGCCACCTCAACCATCAAAATCGGTTGATTCTTTCAAGAGAAACCGTTGTCGAAAGAATTAAAAAAAAAAATTTTTTTAGTATTTTGGAAATTTCTCAAAAACGACTCGATAAATAAATTTCAAAGTCTGATCAGTTGTAGAACTCAATAAAACGCGTCGATTGCCACCTTAACCGTCTCAATCGGTTTATTCGTTCGAGAGATATCGTTGGAGAAAAAATGGTAAAAAACGTTATTTTTCGAAAACAAAGGCATACAAAAGTGTTTTCGAGCACGAAGAGCTCGAAAATGTATTCTGAACAATGTTTTCGAGCTCAAGGAGCTCGAAAACTGCGGGAAGTTTTGGAGCTGGCCCGCAGGGTCAACTGACAGACCGATTTTTTTTTTTTATTATTTTCAACTGTAATTTATTCGAATAAATAATTTATAATTAATTTTGCAAAATTAACATGCTTATATTTTGTCGTTACTAAATGATTGCATGTCCCTGATTAAAGAAAACGATTCACTCAATGGTGAATGTACATATATATAGTGGTAAAATTGAATCGTTTTGAATTGTTTTGAATCGTTTCTAACCATTTTGAATCGTTTCTTTTAATCAGGGGTATGTCGAATCATCGAATGCGCCTGACCCAATTTTCCCAACTTTCTTTTTTCGTATGTTTTGAAAAGGCAATTGATTATAACCATAATTAAGTAAATTTTCAACTATCATGACTTTTATTGTTATAAATTCAAAAATTATTTACCCCTGCCGTTTCGCCGCCACCACCGCTGTCCGTCTCGTCTATATATTTGGTTGGCGCCAACGTAAAATGGTGTTTAGCCTCCACAAATTTCAAAAGTAAGCATTACCTGTAACAAAAAGTCAGTCGATTATTTATAAGTGAATATTTTAACCACTCATCGACTAAAAAAAATATATATATTCAAAATTTACAATAATAAATTGAGTTATTCAAACTCAATTTCATTAAATGAATATAATTCCTCAATAAACTATACGTAATTAAAACAAATATTTCTGATAAATTGAGTTGAAATTGGAAATTAATCCTTTATTGACTAATCGTGTTACCATTAAATGTATATACTGATACACAATTATTCACTTCTGTTGTAATCTATACTTCATTTCAATTACGATTTAAAAAAAAGAAAAAATTTTAATTTTTTAAAATAATAAAGGCAATTCATTAATATCAAGTCGCCCGAAAAATATCGTGTTAACATTCATAAGAATATATATATATATCTGCAGAATAAAATGGATGATAAAAAAAAAGTTTATAATATATTGTATCCGTAACTAATGAAAAAAGAACATGAAATAAAAATAGTAGAGATACTCGGAAAAATTGTCCTATGTAGGAACAGACTCAACTAATTGGTCCATGTCACACGCCCATACCCTCAAACGATCCTAAATGTCCTCAGTAATTGATCATGTAGATATATATATACCGACAAATATATGTACAGTACAATACGTACATAGATATATGTTACTATGGATTGTCAATATAAATTTGATGTTTTGGATTGTAAACTTTTTTCCAAATACAGCTTTTCCTAAAATTTCCTACCCAAGGGAAATAATCAAGGCTTACATTAATTAATCATAAAATTAAATTTTTTCTGTAATGAATAATGATAAAAATATCTAAAATTAATATCCGTTTTAGAAACTTTTGATATTAATAAGAAATCATTTTTGAATACGCTCTTAATAGCAACTTGGTAGCAAACTAAAGTCAAAATGCGAACCAGTTTGGTGTCAACTGTTGTCACAAATGGATGTCAAATGTCTAGCAAAAGTTGGAAAACAAAATTTGCTGTCTATTTGTCGTCAATTTTACCCCTGCAGGTATATATATACATTCTTACGCCATCTACTGGCTATAAATTACATTAAAAAATGGTAACGAAATTCGCCAAAACTTTGTCTACTGAAAGCAACTTTTTGCTTTACAATTTTTGCTGCCAAACTGACGTCAACTGACGAAAATATTTGCACCAAACTGCCGCAATTTGATAACGAATTTGGGAAATCTAAGATTTGCAGTCAAATAGACAGAAATTTTGGATAGCAATTATTGCCTTGCAACAGTGATTTTAGGGACTGATGTCTTAAAATACAACAGTTGGTACAAACGGTTAAAAAAGACATCTAATTATCCGAGTATAGTGACGTCACAAGCATATAAAATGTATTTTACGGCACATGGTAGATACAGGAGGGATATTAAATAATCAAAGTACTGGTTACTTATTTACCATCCAATTAAACTTTTCATCCAACTATCAAAATCAGTTAGCGGCTGGTTTAAATTTTAATTAAATGTCAGTTCAACCCTTGCTGCAGAAATGTTACGGATTATTTTTTTATAGTATTTCATTTTATACATATAGTATAAAATTAATATAAGACGCGAGGTGTGAAGATTGACGTACAAGCCGTAGGCGATTATGTCAACACACGAGTAACTCATATTCATCTGTACTAAATATATACATGCATACAACAATTTTTGTGAAAATTATGACGAATAACTCGCAGCATGTCCACAGATGAATTGCAATGATATTTAATTAAAAATTAAAGAGGCTTGTAACTGACTTTGACAGTTTGATGAAAAGTTTAATAGGATGTTAAGTCAGTAACTGACAGTTTATCTATTCTATGCACTGATTGTGCTTTTTGCGCGAATTGCATGATAGCTGTTTAAGCTACAAGTCAGAAAAGTATCAAATTATGAAATTGGTTTTATTTCCAGAATGAGCTGATAGGGTGTGCTGTGACACCGCACAACCATATAGGTGACTTTTGAAAATAAGTCATGTCAAATTCACCATTTTTTAAATTTACAGTTTACAATATTCCACACGAAAAAATTGGAACCCGACTGGTTAGTGTTCTGCACCCGACTCAGTACGGTGCTGGACGAAAATGCTCGATTGTGATGCAGCACCACACTGATTACTGTGCGGAACCTGACTGAGTGGTGTGCGCACTCGAATCAGTCAGGTTCCGCACAGTAATCAGTGTGGCGCTGCACCACAATCGAGCATTTTCGTCCAGCACCGTACTGAGTCGGGTGCAGAACACTAACCAGTCGGGTTCCAATCTTTCCGTGCATGCAATCCATATTTTGAAAGTTAAATTTTGGAAAAAATGTCCAATTTAAAACGCAAGGTTTGCTCAAAAATTTATTGAGTTACTGCAGTTGTTATACTAATTTTATATTTATTGACATTCCAAGATTACGTAACTCGGTATTAGAAGTGTTCATCACATTATGGTAATAATTACTTGCAATTATGGGATAGACGCCCTAATTTCTCGAAAAAGTTTTCTTAACTACGAGAACGATTCCTATAACTATGGTAAAAATTTCTATATGTTAATTGAATTATGGTAATAATTACCATACTCACGGGAATGGTTCCAATAGTGACATAGAAATAGATCCCATATCCACATTAGAACGGTTCCTATCATATAGTCTAACTGTGACCGTAAATTTCTTACCCTGTAATGTATTTACAAGATCGAAACCAATCGCATTCCATGCTGCTATTTTAGTGAAATAAACGTATATATCGTGAAATAATATCATGGTATAGTTAGACCAAGAATTAGCCACTTCTCAACCGCCACTTATCGTTCCAAAATTGAATTTGCAAAGCACGTATTCCATAAAATATATTTTATGTGCATATGACGTCATTATACTCTTTTATGATTACATATCCTTATTACCATCTATACGGAACATAATATTTTAAGGCGCCATCTAGTGGCCTGAGAGACATCCTCTAAGGATGTGTTACAACAACATTTTTATATGAAAACCGTGATATATATCTAGTGTAAAGGGATATAAGAAACTTATTTATTGGCATACTCGTCTGCGAATTTTGACACCTCGCATCTTATACTCATATGTGCTGTTATATTATTTATAACAAGATTTTCACTGTACTAACCTAATTTTCATCATATTTATATATAACAGCATAGAATTCGTGCATATTTCTAAACAGCGGAAGTAAATAAATAATAATAAAAATTTTCTGTATTCATTTTATATATTTGCATTCCTTGAGAAAAGTAGTAGTTAAAATGATCTATTTATATGATTTTGAGCATGAATTCAACTTTGATTTGTCTCATAAAATTAAAGTGATCAGTCTCGAAAAGCAGCGAATTCATCGGGGACTGAATATGTGGATAATAGCTGGTTCAAAACCAAATGTTAATAAATAAGGGGACCCTTTTTAGGGTGTAAAGGCGACGTTGCGTCTCCCCATTCTATGGAACCTGTTCATCAGTACAGGGAACTGATGCCACGGGGGGTCTCTTCCAAGCCCAATTCGGCCAGGGTCTCTTTATTTCCTGAGATGGTTGGTGTTATTGCCCACAGAGGTACAGACTCGTGGTAACTGTGGTTAGATACCACGCGCAGTGAGGATTTTTGATCATACCTCCAGTTAATGTCCACCCTTAGTCACTTGATTATATTTTTCGATTATAATGTCGTCTGGAGGGAAACGGCATTCGTAGCGTGTATACCCAAAAGGGTGAGAAAACGGCCTTCCGTCAAACGGAAGTGGACTTCGATTCCGTTACATTAATTAGTTATTTACATGATTTTATAACATGAAACAAAATTATCTAATAAATAAATCAAAGTTTGTTCCTTTGAAACATGGAAGTTAATTGACCAAAACAATAATATATACATTGGAGATTTAGAAATGCTAGACAAATGGACAGCGTTTATTGAGCATCATAGAACTTAGTATAGTTCCTGAGAGAAATTCGGGCATACAGAGAGAAAGACAATGCAGAGTCTCACGTATTCCAGAAACGAACAGAGTATTGCAAGCGGAATTTACTTTGTATGGTAGCGTGAAGCTGGTTATATAGCAGGTATATACTACTAGTTAAGTATAGTAAGGAAAGCCTACTCTACAACCTCTACAGCTACATAATACTAGTACAAATATATAGACTAGTACCAGTACCTAACTACTATATTCTTGTCCGCAATATTGCGGCTGCTGGATGTACGACTAAGTTTCCTCGTCTCAGTATGCGCAATTATTTGTCTCTCCGTATACATAAAGTACAATATAATTTGGTATGGAGTATATACATATGCATATATGTAGACATAGTTGGGTAACGCTTGTTCACTTTTACAAATCTATACCTTCTCATTGTCTTAACTTTTAAACTACTTTGTACATCTATGTTTAATCACTGTATTTGATAATTATTAATTGTTCCTTAGAAATCCAGAGCGAGTCATTAAATTAAATATGTAAATTTTTTTAGAAATATCATTGATACATTTGTCTTCAATTAATTATAATTTATAAATTAAAAACAATTTAAAGCTGTGTTGTAATTATTCAAAAGTTATAATTGCATACCTTAATTGCGAAGCAATGAGATGCGTTCTATTAACGCTTACTCGGTAACAGCTGATTCACTTACGTAGAAAGCATATTTATACACGTTCAAATATACTCAACTAGAACTAATTTTGTATCATTTGAAAGGTAATTTAATTAGGAATAAAACGAACACAATTTTGAGTCAATTCTTTGATAATAATGAGTGAAAAAATTAAAAATTGTGAAAAAAACCTGAATAGCCGTCATATGTACGGATGTCGCTAAACACCATAACTTCAAAAATATACAACCTATTGATCAATTTTTT
Source organism: Microplitis deprimator (assembly GCA_964016945.1). Classification (NCBI taxonomy): domain Eukaryota; kingdom Metazoa; phylum Arthropoda; class Insecta; order Hymenoptera; family Braconidae; genus Microplitis; species Microplitis deprimator. The sequence goes on along the minus strand of OZ024712.1, from coordinate 3,354,135 downwards.
TTTTACCCTTGAATACTTAAATAGAAGAACTTTTTTGAAAATCGCTATCCAAATTTTTTTTGTTTGATTGGAATTCATAGAAATTTGAAACAGGCAATTCATGAAAAACATGCAACTTTTGAACGGGTGCTGATTTGGCTTTTTGAGGTGAAGTTTGAAGCGGCTTATCAATTCCAACAATTTGTGAAAAATTGAGCATAATCGGTTCAGTATATTCTGAGATATTCCAAAAATCAAATTTTTTCAAAAATGTTTTTTTCGGATAACTTGTCATGTCTTCGATGGATTCATCCCAAAATCTATCCAGCTCTAAAAATTTATAAGCCGCGTCGAATGTCACCTTAACCATCAAAATCGGTTCATTTGTTCAAGAGAAACCGTTGTCGAAAGAATTTCGAAAAAGTGTTTTTTTCTAATAAAATCCAAATTGTTGAACTAATTGATGACATTTTCTTTTTTTTAACGTTAGTAATTAAAAAACTGCATCGGGCGATTTTCAGATTCTTTATTGTTATCATTATTAACAAATTTTCAGAAGTTTTTCTTTTTCATTGTACTTATATGTTATTATTATGAAAATTTTTCTTTTTAATTTGAAATTCTGCTCAAAAATAGCAAAACTACTAAGAAGTTGGCAAAAGTTGAGCGAATTAAAACAAATAAGCTAAATTTTGCTTAAGTTATATAGAAACAATGCAACAATCAAAATTATGAAAAGGTAGTTTTCTAACTGGGCCATTGTACTGAATAATAATTACATCATTTTATAACTATTAAAAACTTTTCATCAAGATTAAATAATTTCAAAGCCAAGATATTTAAATTACTGGTTATTTCTTTTGTTAAATTTAACTTAAAATTCTCTTTGAATTCTACAGACTGATGCAGTATAACCAAAATCATAGTTTCTCGTTGCTTTAGAACCTTTCCGTTTTGTAAAGTGGTCACGCAAGGAATGACAAATTTGTTTACCCTCGCACAATATTTGCTATAGGAAACTAGTGTTGCGTTATTTGTCAACGTCAGTCAATTTGACAAGCAAATGAATGCAGTGAAATAACAAAAAAAATTATTTGTTAAATTTCAAAGCGTAAAAAATGGGATTTATGCAACTACGTTTTTTAACGGACTAATTAATAAAGTTTAAATAGAAGTAAAAAAAATATGTGCCTTTGAAAAGTTTATTACATCATTATTTAGAGTAGTCGACTCGTTAATCAAACAAGAGGATTAATAAATTTATGTTTTCAATAAATTAATCGAAAATGTTGAGTCCATAAATAAATAAGTTAAAGATTAAACTCTGTTATGCAACACAACTTTAAAGAGTTTAAGCTTCTTAACAGTTATTAATTCTACTTAAGATTTAGTAAACAACGTTTATATTATCAACTACTGACTATTAATCCTATTTAGATGCTACGAAAATGTAAATACTAAATATTTAGTCAAATCAGTTCTGTCAGTCATGAGAAAAAATTTTTTCTTGTTTAGTCAAGATATTTTTGAAAGAAATGTTCTAAATTTTGAGTCTTTCTGGTGTACAAAAAATTCGGTTCAAAAACGTTCGATTTGTAGAACTTCTAATTTAGAACTGATTAGAACTTTTTTGGAACTTTTAGGATTTTAATAATTAAGGATATAGTTGATTTGAAACTTTATGTAGAGAATAAATTTTAAGCCAGATGAGATGAACGATTTTGAAAGAGAATTCTCAAAACTTACACAGAAAAAAAGGATTTCTTGAAGCAAAATATTTATACTCGCCCTAAAAAATTTTTTGAATTATGAATTGAAAACGAAAATTTTCTTGGGGCGAAACAAAATTTTTTTTAGACCTAGGAAAATTTTTGCTGTCGTTTTATAACGCAGGATATTTCTTGCACCAAGAAATCCCTTTTGTCTGTGTGTTTGTCTACATTTTTCCCGCATTCAGGAAAAATTCTAAAATCTCTTTGAAATCTCTATATTGGAAAAGGAAAAGGAAAATGCAGCAAGTATACGATTTCATTATGTTTTAAGAACGATTTCATTTAAGACTCGAAATTTGGCCACATGTACTTCTAAATTTACTAAATTTTTTACTATTAAAATCTTAAAGGTTCGATGAAAGTTTCACTGTCTCAAATTTAAAAGTTCTACATATTGAACTTTTTTGGAATTTTATAGGAACAAATTTTTATACGGGTAATACGCATATTTTTGAAAAATTATAAGCAGTGATTTGGAATTTTTCAAGGTACCCTACTCTGCCTGGCAACGTTTTATAAACGAGAAAAAAATCCAAAAAAATGGTTCATAAAAAACTCCAAAAACATTCGAAACAAGTCTTTCCTATTTATTTTATACACAAAAAAATGTTTAGGAATTCCTTCGAAAACCGAATGTAAGAAAATTAATATAAAAGTAAAATGATTCGTTATTGTCCTATATTTTGAAATTTACTACAAAACTTTTTTTGAAAAATTCTAATACAGGAATATAATAAATATTTTTATTAATTTTTTTTTATCTAAATGAAAGATTTTCGAAAATCAATTTTGAATATATATGTGATACTACTTCAATAATTAATTCAAATTTTCATGAATCGAGCTCTGTACATTTTTCCATTTTTCAAAATCTGGTTACGACTTCAAAAATCGAAAATTCCCAATTATTTTTCATTTGATTGCCTACTTTATTTGAACTGATAAAAAATAAATTTACAAATTTATGGTTAAAAATTTTTGAAAAAAAAAACCGTTTAACTTTCGTCAATTTCAAATTTTTATAAAAAATTTCAGTTTCAAAATCGACTTATTCACAATCCCAGTAATTAAAATTTATCAACAATTTTTTTTATCACACAGAAAAAAAGAATTTCTTGGTACAAAAAAATTTTTTCTTGCCTTAAGAAAATTGTTATTTCCAATTCATAATGCAAAAAATTTCTTGAGTCAAGTAAAAATTTTCTTAAGGCCAGTAAAAATTTTTTGTGTCATAAAATTCTTTTTTTCTGTGTATTATTCAAAATTATTCTCAGGCCAAAATAGATTTTTACTTCTGCATATTTACATACATTATATATATAGGTATATAACTTTAATTAAAGGCCTCATGACTTGAATGTCGACAGAATGATGTCAATAAAAAATTAGCTAATTATTTACCACGTCATCGGATTACTACGGATGTTACTATGGAAGCAAAATTTATTGATAAAAAAATTTTGACTGTAACCATAAGTACCGTAAATACTCAAATTTAAAATATAATAAAGCCACATAGCAGGTATACAGTAGTTGGTTTAGAGCACTTGCGCCCTCATAAAACTCTAACCCTGACTAACCTGACCTATGTCCGGGCGAAGGCGTTGCAGACAAGACTATGTAAACTACTAACGGCGTGCCAAAACGAAACGAGGCCATGTGCAGCATCTAACCAACACACTTCTTTCATGCTTCAAAAAAATATTCAAAAATGACTCTTGCAAAACAGGTATACAAACCTGATGAATTTGAGCTCTAGTCACCGTTCTTGATGTATTATATCTACACCGTAGTTTTTAGGCTGTCACTCTCTTTTACTATTATTTTTTTTTTTTTTGTCAACTGTTATACTTTTCTCCTAGCAATAATAAGGTGAGATGATTCAGGGATCGGGCGGGGCAAGGATCACCCTGGGATTAAGGACTTTGAAGCTAGGATTCAAGCGTTTGCACGCCTGCGTGTCTTGTTTTTTCTTTTTTTTCCTTTTCTACCTGTATACTAATACATTGTAAAAATTTGAACTTAAATAATAAAATGGGATACAGGTGACTGGGGTTGGGGGTATGAACTTCAACTTAATGCCTTCGCTAGGACATTTTTGATAATTGTGGTATTTTTTTTAAATTATTCGTCAAATTTTTTACTGTTTCCAATAAAATAATTTGCTCAAAATTTTAAACTTATTTCCGTATTTGAACTTCCTGTCATTTTATCGCGACACATAAAAATTATGTCGAAATAAATTCAACAATCACTGATTTATTTTTTAATTTTTTTTTTCAATCACTTGATCACTTTTAATTGAAAATATTAAATTAGTACTACTGGATGATTTATTATTTAATTAACGCGCCCTCACTTTGTTAATTAGTGTAATTTTATTATGTATATATTTAATAAATTTATACAAATGAATATGACCGTTTTAAGGGTGAATTGATAAATTTTTATCAAGTATATTAAGGTTAGATAAAAATTCACTGAACGAGAAAATACGAGACTAGACAGACTTGTAACGTTTAGCCAACGAGTGCATGCAGCGCCATGACAGTGTGGTCGCGGTGTTTCGCACCCCCTTTCAACCCCTGTCTTTATGTACCACTACACCCCAACAAGCCAGATGGGGGTGGTCGATTCCCCACCATCATCTTCTCCAGCCACGGCAAATTTCTGCCAACACTCTCTCTCTTTCTATTCAACCCCCGTTACAGACGCGCGCGACTTTCACCCCCACCAAGGGAACATATTGATCGGTTTGAGGGCGGCTGCCAGGAATGTATCATCTTCTCATAGATCCTGATACAATTATTATTTTTTATATCAGTAACATAAATATTTAATAGCTTATATTTCGATTTTTAGTCAATTTAAAAAAATGTAAAAATCGTCAACTAATTTTTTGAATTTTGAAAGAATTTTATGAAAAATGAAAAGAAAAATTCTCGAGAGATAAAATTGATTGAGTTAAAGCAGGAAAGTGGAATAAAGTTTTAAGTGATGACATATATATAAATAAAATATTTTTTTTAAAAAGAATTTCTAGTTCATAGTTTACTTTTATTGAATGTGTAGAAGAGTCTGCGCGTGCTCATCAAACTCGTAAAATGAAATGAACCATACACTAACGAAACTATTGAAATGCAAATAACGTTCATTGATGTGTTAGTATTACATTCAGTCTAGGAATATATATATATATATATATATATATATATATAGCTATGTTGGAACATATTTATATATAATTTATTAAAAAATAGTATAGTAATCGCGCTACATGCATTCAATTCATCATTACAGATTGATATATATGTTATTTATAAATTTATTGAAGATACACAGTTAGAAATTTTGTGTATTTGTGTTAATAAATTATTTGGTTAAATTTTTTGTTGATTTTCAACACAGAAATCTGTTAATTCAACACAAACTGTTTGGGTTATTTTACTTTAACTGATTTTTTATGTTAAATGATTAGAAAATCTGTAATGTAACACATTTCTGTGTTATTCGAAAATTAACACAAAATTTGTGTTGTTTAGCTAAACACTCCCGCGCATTTTTTCATTACTATAACCAAGCAAAGCATTTAGCAGCATTGTCTGCAAGGAAATTTGGATTATAATCGATTTACAATTAAATATAATCATAGATAACTTTAATATTTTTATCATCAGGTTCAATGATTTTTTATTCTCATTTTACGGGAGGATAATTCATAGCTCCGTTTTTTAGAAAAATCACCGAAAATCGAACTAATTGTTTGCTAAATTGACAAAAGTTGTACTAAGGGTAGATCAGTATACTTGAGTTGGTTAGATCATGTGCTTATATTTATTAGTTAATTTTAACACGAAAAGTCTGTTAAATTTACCCAAATTTTCTGTCAAATTAACAGATTTTGTGTTCAATTATTTAACATAAAATTTGTGTTAAAGATCAACACAAACGCAATGTGTTGAATTAACACAAAAATTTGTGTAGACTGCAACAGACGATTTGTGGTGAATTTAACACAAAATTTCTGTGTATAAAAATTTTATAAAATTTTTTTTATTTTAAACTTAGTTTTATATTTTTATTATTTAATTTAATTTTGTAAAGTGCAAACTTAATAATGAGACAGAAACTATTGAAATTTTTATGATTCATAATTTTTGTTTGCTGAAAATTTACTGATGTGTAAACGTAAGAAAAGAAGTATTAGTTATTACAATTGGAATGAGTTTTATGCAATGGAAAATTTTAATTCGGAATTAATTAATTTTGCAGCAAATTTGTTTTATAGTACAACACGGAATAAAGCGAAGTTACTGTATAATGAATTGTAAATTTCAAATTTGTCGTCACTTAGCGAATATTGAAATATTTCCATCGTATAATTTGTAATAAGAGTTTATGAACAGCAATATTACAAAAATTTTTTATCGTGGATTGAAAAATATGCAATGAGATATTTTAGATGTACTTACAAAAATGTATCATAAATATATGATTCATAAAATTAATCAAAATTTGAATGTAGTTATATATGTACACTGTAAAAAATTTGTGGAGTGAACATGGATAAAATCCGGAGTGAATGCCTCGAGTAAAATTCACTCCGAAAAGGAGTTTATTTTAATATTAAAATTTCGAATCGGAGTAAACGCAGATTTAAATAAACTTAGATTACTACGAAATAACTCCGATGGAAAAACAAACTCATTCACTCCTTATACGAAGTGATTTTCTTTTAAAACTCCGGAATTACGTGACGAAATGAATTCGATTTTGAAGAAAATCCGTAATTACTCCCGATTTCTTACACTCAGAAAATTAAGTAATTGTGCTTATTATGCTAAATTTTTAATTCCAATCATCTAGAATTATTGGAACGTTTTTCAATGCAAAAATAGTTAGTGATAATTTTTTTTAATAGAATTAATAATTATTGGATGATAACTTCTGCAATAAATTTCGTAACAGTTATTATCAGGATAGTAACAGTTACCATCAGGATAATAACAGTTACTATCAGGATGGTAATATTTACTATCAGGATGATAACAGTTACTATCAGGATGATATCAGTTACTATCAGGATAATAATATTTACTATCAGGACGATAATATTTACTTCTGCAATAAATTTCATAACAGTTTCTATCAGGATGGTAATATTTACTATCAGGATGATAACAGTTACTATCAGGATGATAACAGTTACTATCAGGATAATAATATTTACTATCAGGACGATAATATTTACTTCTGCAATAAATTTCATAACAGTTTCTATCAGGATGGTAATATTTACTATCAGAATGATAACAGTTACCATCAGGATGATAACAGTTACTATCAGGATGATATTTACTTCTGCAATAAATTTCGTAACAGTTACTATCAGGATGGTAACAATTATAATTTCCGATGGTAACTGTTACCATCTGGATTATAAATATAACTATTTAGAATAATAATAATAATAAACTCTAGTTAACATACAGGATTGTAACGATTATCATAAATATGGTGAATATTACAATCCAGATGATTTATACAACCATCTAGATAATATTATCTACTACTATCTGATTGATGGTAGAAATTTGTACCATAACTATATAGTAACTCCTATTATTTAATTTTCTGTGGATGTATTTATACATAAATATGAGATGGAGTAAAGTCTAAAGATGAAATATTTTTAAAAACAATTTTCGTTAATGAAAAGAGTACAGAAAAAGGCACGTGTGTTAAATAGTTTAGGAAAAGCAATTTTTCCTTTGTTTCTAAGTAAACGAAATCTTTTGTTAGATGTGGCAATTGTGAGTAGTATCGTTTGTATACCACGAAGCATAAAGGCCTCGCCGATTAATTTCCATTTTGCGATTCGTTCGTTTAATTCATGACGCGAGTAAACGCGCATGCCTCACCGCGTCTATTCTTCACAATGTACATGAAATCTTCTCCCTCGCGTCATCCTTTATCTGGCGCCATGCACACGCTGTTTCAGATCTCATTCCACTGTGTACTGGCTTTTGGCCTCTATATTTTATCTCTTTCTTACTCTTTGCCGTCTTCGAAATATATATCAAGCTTTCCAGATATACAACCTTTACGTATACTTTTTTATGCATTATATGCTTTCGTTTAAATGCAGTACTGATGTTTCTCAACAGTCAAAATCAACTATTTCACTTAGATTTCTATTTATATTTATATCTTACATTTGTTTCCTAGTCATGCTTAACAATTTTATGTACAGTAGAGCAATTTTGAACGTATTGTACTCAACGCGTATCTTAAATACATCTACGAGGGTTAGTCAAAATTGGGAGTGAGAAAATTTTTAAAATATCCATAATTTTAGAAGCAGATAAACTTTTTCCAAACAGTAATTTTTCATACTTATTTTCAGATCTTATCATAGCTAAAAAAAAATTCTCGCCATAATTCATTTTTTGAAGATTTTTCTGATACTTGAAAAGAAATGAGCATCCTTGGACCTACGCCAAAAAATATGCACCTGCTATATTAAATTAGTCGACAATCTACCCGTGAAAAAAAACATCGTTCCAAAAAGGTTCGATATGTGGAACTTATAAATTTGGGCAGCTTAGAGCAAAGTTTAACTTTTTTCTAACTTTTAGGATTTTGATAGTAGAAAATTTCGTAGATTTAGAACTTTTTAGAGAAGTTTTAAAAGGGGTCAACTTTTTTCTCTATCACACTCAAGTGGACGAACGGTTCTATCCTTGTTGCATTTGTACAGGAAATGGAAACTTTGTCCCCGTTCTTTTCTTAACCAAATGAATATTTTTGGAAAATGAAAACGAGGATTGCTAGATTCTGAAATAATGCATCAAGCCTTGTTCGAAATTTTGCGTTTAGGGATGTTTTTTTAAAAGAAAATCTTAGACAAAAATAATGTAGACTCTCCTTCGGCTGATATTTATTTTGGAACATAATTTTTGAAACGCAGTTTTACTACAGTTTTCCCTCATTCCAGAAAAGCCGAAAATCTCTAATATGAAATTTTTATACTAGGAGGGAAAAATGTAGTAAAAATACGTTTTCATAATTATGTTTTGAAAACGGTTTCATATGACTCGAAATTAACCCAAATGTAGTTTTAAGACAAGTATATCTTTTACTATTCAAATTCTAAAGTTTCGAAAAAATTTCAACTTGGAATTCTAATGTCTCAAATTTAGACTTTTCACATGTCAAATTTTTTTGAAAAGTTTTTATTTTACACGAGTATATATTAATTTGAACGGGTATATCATAATTTTCCAATAGAGATTCTATTTATTCAACGCAATGGAACGTTTAGTTAACTTGTCAACTTTCATATTCGAATTCACGACTTTTCGAAAAATTTCTTTTCAATGATGAAATATTTATATATAAACAGCATAAAATAATGAATTAATCTTAGTGTCCAAATATATATGAACTTGAGTAAAAAACTTTGATAACGGACAAACTGCAAGAAGCAAATTTATGTATTCAATAGTATTGACGGAATATAACCAAAAAAAAAAAAAAAAAAAGTGAGAAAAACGGAACGTACAAGAGATCAGTGTGGAAGGAGTGACGATAAATATTTCTCTTGCGGGATGAACAAAATCAAATTCTCTAGGTAAACATCGAGTGTTATGCATTTATGTAACGTTATTCGGTATGTATGTACGTATAGCCAAGACATTTTGAATTCCGTACTGTGACGTCGTGAGAATAGTATGAGAGGCAATATTTTATTCAAGACTCGAACAAACTTTATATATATATATATATATTTTTTTTTCTGTCGACTATATATTTCGTATTTATAAGT